>CP139504.1:246079193-246310375 GCA_021014915.2 Artemisia tridentata subsp. tridentata
CGGAAAACTTCGTAAATAAAACTAAGTCAAGAACATCATGACTTACAAAATACAAGCTCCCAAACGTCTAAACAATATCAAATGAAATGAAATGAAATAAAATATCCAACATAAGTCCAAAACATATCCAAGACAATGGGGAATCTAATAAGGTAGGTCTTCTACTCCTACTCACATCACTCTTGCCCAGCATCCCGCTTATTACATGCCGCATGGAAAAGAAAACGCGGCTGAGCTTAAAAAGCCCAGTGAACAGATATATAAACAAAGCAGAAACGGTAAATAAGCATAAGCAAACGAATATGAATCAAATGGACCAAATGCAAAAATATCACGAGTCAGAATAGCTCTAATGTACAAGGAGCTGCAGACTCCAATGTACCAGAAGTGAAATGGGGTGCATGGCACGCACAAACCAATCACTAAAATCACATTATAATCATTCCAAATATATACCTAGGATGCATCCATACGCCCCCTGCAAAACAGAATACATATGCAAGTACGAGACTATACATACATATAACAGAATGGCCACGTGCGCCATAATAATATAATCATAACAGAAGGGAACGCCATGGATCAATCACACCTCCACAGAAAGTGTCATGCCATTGGTGCCTCAATGACATGGCCATGGTACCTCCATGGCTAGTTAGCTCGGGCGACAAAACAGAACATAACAGAATAAAACTATCCATAACAAGCAATCATAATCAACAAAGGCATATCAACTAAACAGAATCTCAATCAAGGAGATAATAAACAGATCATCATAACAGAATAGATAGCAACTGAATCATATCAAGAGAATCATAGCAAATGGATAATAGCAAAGGGATCATATCATAGTAACTGAATCAAAATCAAGGATCGAAAAGTCACGAGATCAGATGCCTTACTGAGAAAGGGTAGAATATCTGTACCTTATGCAAAGCCAACCAACCAAATAAGAAAGCACACCGAAACACGGAAATCACTCCTTCTTTACCGAACCTATACAAATTAATGATCACGTATTACTTATAAGCTCATTTTACAAGTTTACTGCTTATAGTTATTCAGGTTTCTCATTTAAGGTTTCTTTCTATTTTTAGAACTTTCCACTTTTAGTAACTTTCCATTTTTAGCAACTTTCTGTTTTTACTAACTTACCATATTTAGTAAGTTTCCTTATTTAGTAAGTTTCCCGGATTAATAACTTTTAACACTCTGTTCTTAAGAAAAAAAAGAGATGAAAGTGAAAGCAAAGTAAAGAAAGGGGAAGTAAAGTAAGTGAGAGAAAGTGAAGTAAACTTTCACCCCAAATGTGGGGTGAAAGTTTTTAAAGCAAAATTGTACCACCTTCACTTTACTTCCTAGTAAAAACTTGAGAACACAACATTTATCACTTTCACTTCCTTTCCTCCCTTTTACTTAACTTGAGAACGCGGCGTTAGGGTTATAATGACAATTACATAAACTTTAAGACTTAATATGATCGACATTATAGTTTAGGGTTTATTATGACAACTTATAATAGTTTAGAGCTTAAACTGTCATTTTATCATAGTTTAGGGGCTAAAATGTAAATTACATATTTATAAGAAATTTCTCATGTCTTGCATATTTTAATCACTCATTAAATGTTCCATGCAATTAAACCCCAATTCACGTATTAAAACCCTAGTCCAACATATGAACAACTCGATACCCTTTTTGGCCCTTACCACATTTCTACCCATTTAACCTTCACACTTAGCCGAATATTTTAACATAAACACATGCTCTAAATATTCACCTACACGACATCTATTTCTTCTTTTTAAAACCGAACCCAACTTAACCCTTTAAGTCCTTTTTCTTGCCCACTTAGCGTGAACAACACAATTTAAAATCACACACTCGAACTACAATATCACACCACATTCGAACCAAACCATAGTCATTTTATATGACACAATTACATACCCATGACACGCTACCCTTTAATAAATTTATGCAATTGAAAATCCCATGCAATACTTTCACAACCAAGCGTGCCTTTGAAGTTCAACATACACAAGTTTCTAATATGACTAGACCAGAAGGAACCAAAGCCAACTCAAGATCGCACACTAATATGCAACGTTTTCATATTTATAAATTCTAGTTTAAATAATGAGACTATAGGTAAATATTGACATAGTATTTGCATGCGACAAAATAACTTTAGACCAGATGCTAGATCGAAAGCCAAGGATAACTAGGACACGTTCGATCTCTAAACTAGTCGAACACAACATGCTAACTTAACCCCATGCGACTCGTGCTGAACTTTAAACACACATTGCAATTTAACAAACTCAAACCATTACGTAATCGAACACGACTCCAGGTTAATGAGAAAATCCCACGTAACCCACTCCATTCTTTTCAGTTTCTTATATGCTACTAATCGTTAACAGTCACCCATGCCCATGATTTATACTCGACCCATGACCTACATTCGACCCCATATTTCTTTGCCCATATTGACGTGATAAAACCTACAAGAAATGTTGAATCTAGACACCCTATCATATACTCTTTCATCTGATTTATACACTTATTCTAAACCTGTTTTACAACCTGCATTTGGCCTATCATTACACACACACACGACCCTTTTTTTCCAGCCCATACAACACACACACAACACCATAATACGCCATACTAACACACCATGATACACATCTAACCACATAAATTAACGACTCTCAATCTACCCTAGTTTCCATGTTTTCGACCTTCATGTAATACGACCTGAACATGCATGCACCTAGCCTCCTTTTATACGCATATCATCTAGGTTTTTACGCCACACAAGACACATAATACACACCCTTTTAATCGACATGACATCATAACATTACACATTCCAATATCCAGGTTGCAAGCCTTCACACGCACACACACACACACACACACACACACACACACACACAATATATATATATATATATACACACGGACATGGCATTAAAAGATGTTGTTTTCTAACTCGTGGGTCGATGTTTCGCATCTTCTGCAAGTTGTGTACTGCATAATCAATAAACGCTGCTACTCCATCAACATAAGATTTGTTGGTCTTATTAGTTCCCAACCAAGACTTGTCCATGTTTATAAATGTGTCCCTGCAGGTAACTTGTCAATTTGGCAGCAAAAACCAGTATAAACTCAAAATATGCTAAGCTGAATTTGGTGCTGCTCATGAACTTCAAGGAAAATATGCCAAGTAGTTACTACTGCTAGTACAAAAGTTACTACTGCTAGTTAAAGTTAGTACTGCTAGTACAAAGTTAAGGGCCTAATGACTTGTTTCTGAATTTGCTACTTTCTATAAGCTAATGACTTGTTTCTAAGCTTAATTAGGGCTATTGTAAGCAGTCTACCATGATTGCTTAGATAATAATTCATTTAGCCCCAATTCTAGTTCCATGTTCATGTAGTATTAGGCTTAACAGGGTTACTTATATATTTTAACCAATTAACTAGCTAAATTTACCAAGAAATTGACATAATTTACAAGAGGATATCTCAAAACAAATGTTCAATTACAGCATAATCAAGACATTTTCAATTAAAGAATCATAAACATGATTTTGTTAGAACGATGTGTACAAAAGGAACATAACAATACTTACTAGTGGTGACGGGAGTGGTGGGTCTATGACGGGAGAGTGACAGCGACGAGAGAGTGACGTGATGAGAGCTGCGGTGGTGACGGGATTTGTGGTGAGATGAGAGGGAGTTGTGGCGGTGACAGGAGGAGTTGTTAATTTGTGTGATTAATTTGGAATGAGATTGAGGAAATTTTTGGGGGGAATACATTTAGTCGTGTGACAAAAAGTTTTTTACAATTTTACGAAATATTTCACGAAAATATTGGAGGGAAAATACCTTTAGCCACGATAATAGTCGTGAATAAAAGTTTTGTTACTTGTTTACAAAAAAATTAACGAACTAGTAGCAAAGGTTGAAAAAATGGCGAATCGATAGCCGGGCGGTCGACCTACCTGTACCTTGTAATCGTTCTAGGCGGGATTAATCGGGAAAATACCTTTAGCCACGATAATAGTCGTGAATAAAAGTTTTGTTAAAGGGTGTAAAGGGGTTGTTTTTGTAAATTGTATAAGTTATATAGGGTTAAAGGGTAAGATATCATAACGGTTTAAACCGTTTTCGTTCATTTTTTTTTATTTCGACCGTTTTTGTCCATTTTCTAACGTTTTAAAAAAACCATATGAAGGCGTACAAAATGTACGAAAGTGAACACAACGTAGCAAAACAAAGAAAAAAGGAAAAGGACGTATGAAAACGAAAAAATCATACAAAAAAGTACGAAAACGTAGTAAACGTTTCATAACGTTTTAATACGGAGGAAAACATTCAAAATAGCTTGAAAACATATAAAATGAGCGAAAATTGCCGAAAACGTTCAAAAAAGGATGAAATCAGTCGAAAAGGTCAAAATCGGTCGAACACGGTCGTAGTCGGTCTAAAACAGTCTAAATCCATCGAAATCTGTAGAAAATTGTCAAAATCAGTCGAAAACTAGCGAAATCGGTCAAAATCGATTGAAAACGGTCAAAAAGGGACGAAAAAACGTTACTAACGGATGAAAACGTAAAAAAAATTACAAAACGTAGAAAAATGTTGTATGATATTTGTCTTAATTTACCAAACCTAATGCACATGACCCATGACCCATGTGAATTAGCCATTATCACCTGTCATGCATGGGTTCCATTACACTATAAGCCACTACAACCTAATTCACATGACCCATGACCCATGTTAATTACCCATTGTCGATCACCAGTCATGTATTGGTCGATAACATGACACTAAAAGCCTCTACAACCCAATGCACATGACCCATTACCTATGTTAATTACCCATTGTCAACAGTCATGGATGTGTCATAACATGACACTCTAAACAACTATAACCCTAAACCCTAAACTGTCTTTAGGGTATCGTTAGATAAGTTGGGCACGGTAACCCGACCCTTGTGCTTTATGTTTAATGGTCAACATTAAGTTCAATTCATAGAATGGTTAGTACGGAATGTTTTTTTAAATGCTTTTCCGGGGAAAGTCAAAAATTATGTCTTTAGGTTGCTAATGGAAGCCATGTTTTAGTTTAGGGGCTTCTTCTTTTAATACCATTATCACCAACAAAACTTTTACTCAGTGTTTTAAAACCCGGGTTGACCTGGCCGGTTGAGTCGGTTGAATCGTGAACCGATCGATTGACCGGAAGGCGATTTTGAGCAAAAAACCTGGTTGAACTGTGACCTGGTGGCTCGGCCGAGTCAATTAAAAAACCGGTTTTTAGAACATTGCTTTTACTTTGTTTCAAATACCACCATTTTTCTCATATGTAACCGGCTATAGCCGGTGTTCACCTCCACGTCAATACAATTTGCCTTTTTTTTTTTTCCTTTTCCTTTTACCACTTACGCTACGACAGCAGTCAAACCCAAACAATAAATTAAAAGTCAAACAACCATTAATCCCCCATTTAATCCTTTACCCACCCACCCCAATCATTATTAAAAACACACAAACATACACAATAATCAGTTTAGCCCTAATCAAAACACGCAGCCATCCATCAAAAACACACACACACACACACAAACAAACAATGGATCCAGATAACAAAAAAGGTATGTTTTTTAATGTTTTAATATATCAGTTAATGTTTGATTGTAGGATAATTAGTAACAGTTTTTGATCTGTAAATGGTTTAGGGTTTGGGGTTGTTTTTTGATTCTATTTAAAATGGGGTTCTTTTGTAGTTTATAATCGTTGTTATGTTATGTCTCATGTATGCTCTGTTTTTTGTTTTCCATGCCCTGATTTTCGAACACATAATGATTCTTATGTGTTTAACACAAATGTTTAAAAAGTAGTTGGAATGTGCCTAGTAGTGTGCCTAGAACCTTATTTGTGTTGCCAGTAATGTGCCTAGAAGCATTGCCTATAATGTGCCTAGAGACACTGAGACTACAATTGAGACTACACTGAGACTACAATTGCCTACAATTGAGAGACTTCAAATGCAACCTTTTGAACTGTTTGTGAGTACACTGAGAGGTCCAATTGCCACCAATGAGAACCTAGCAGACATGTTTGTGCTTGGCCACCAATGAGACTACAAATGCAGCCTAGTTGGCCACCAATGAGACCTCAAATGCAGCCTAGTTTGTACAACATTGCTTCCTTGTTTGGGATAACACAAAAGAGGACCAAATATGAGAACACAATGGTTTCTTCTACAATGGTAAACCATCAAAAGGTTTTTCTTTGATTGTGATATAGTTTACCATTTGAATCAATAAAACTGATATATCAGTTCATACCAATTTCTTCTGATTCAGGCAGTTCAGAATCAAATGATGTTGCTTCAGGAATTCCTCCTGGCCTCCTTGCTTGGTATTATCCAGAGCAACATTGTTTACAACAACATTCTTCAAGCTCTGAATACATATTTGAAGATTCAGATACTGATACTATGGAAGTGGATCCTATCCAAGCCATTGAACATCCAGAGGAACTCCCAGCTAAAGCTCCTATCCTAGCTCTTCCAGTGCAAGTTCAAATGCCAGTTCAAAAGGCTCACAAAAAGAAATTTACTCATGATATTGTCTTGGGACTACCATGTAAGAAGAATCCTATAGGTTTTGGAGCACCTTCTAGCAACCATGGGAAAGGCAAGAGGAAGATGGTTTAGGGGTTTAGGATCTTCATTATCAGCTTTTGTGTTTGGTAATCATGTTATTTGGTAGTTTAATATGGTAGTAGTAGTTCTGACATTTGGATGAACGCAATTATTAATGGTACAATAACTGGTAATCTGTAGTTTAACTTGATCTATTTTATAACTTTAAATGGTAGTATTTTGGTTTGTTAAATGGTAGCAGTTTGTGTTCTTGATATTGGTGTTCAGTTTGTGTTCATGACTCAGGTCTGTGTGCAGTTTGCGTTCATTACCCAGGTCTTGATTTTCCAAGTAGGATAAAATTATTCACGTTGCAGTTTGTGTTCCTTACCCAGGTCTTGATTTTCCAAGTAGGATAAAATTAATCATGTGTAAAAAAAAGTTACTACTGCTTGTGAAAGTTAGTACTGCTAGTACAAAGTTAAGACTGCTCAGTTTGGATACATTTTGTCATACGGAGTACTTAGTTTGGATACATTTTGTCAATATTTCAAAAATGTTAGATTTTTCAAAAATCTTGTTTTTGAATAAATATTTAAATTGCAGCGAAAATAAAATATTTAGATTCTTAATATCACTTTGGAGCCAAATTGCAGCAAAATTTTTTGAAATAACCTAGGAATTTAATGCTTGGCGTTTGGTTTCCTTACTTGAAAAACTGCACCATCCCTACTTATTCTATAAAAAATTAGGCTTCAACCAAAACAGAAAATAAAAGCAAATCTTTTTACACCATTATTTACCAAGTTTACTAATTTTCTTTTACACGTTGCTGCTGAAGAATCATGGAAACTCAAGCCAATGATCCGGATCATTTGGTTAATTCTGATAATGAAAATGACAATATAGGATATGAATCAGAGGTGTATTCTGATGAGGGTGAGGAGGCTGAAAACACCCATTCAAATGGGAATGTAGTTAAGAGGGGCATAACCAGGTTATCAAAGTTTCGCAGGGAATATGGAAAACCCAAAGGAATAAAGCTCAGTGTAACCTTCGATGCGTTGAATAGGACATCAGGAAAACACGGAGCATTGTTTTCGAGTTTATTAGGAGACATGGTTCGTGAGCATATAGGTTTGAAGATTCTATCCTGGAAGAAGGTTGGTTCAGAAGCAAGAGATAAACTATGGGATGAAATCACGGTACACATATACTATTTTTGAACCCAGTACTACATAAGTTTATCTCTGCATTTACATTATGTGCAACTAATTAACAACATTGTGTTAATCTTTGCAGCGATATTTTGATGTTGACTTGACAGTCAGAAAGCTGGTAATGAATCATCTTGGTCAACTTCTAAGGAATTTCAGAAGGAAATTGAGACAAACATACATATTTCCCAACCAAAATACACTTTCAAAACTAAATGAAGTCCCGACGAAGAATAGTGCAATTTTAAAAGCCGAAGAATGGGTCAATTTTGTAAAGTACACGGCCACCGAGGAATACAAGATGTTAATTAGTCATTTTTATTCAACTACATATATCTTTCTTCATAATTTTGTTTTTCCATATATATTAGTTCTATACTATCAGCATTACTACATCTAAACGCCTTATGATTTTGTGTTGCAAGGTGAAATCAGCTGAAGCTAAAATGGCGCATTCCAAGTCTGTTTATCAGCATACAATTGGACGAGGTGGATACGCAAATGTGATAGATAAAATGGTAAGATTACACATTTGCACATTTGCATTTTAATAGCATCATACTTTCGTTTATATTTGTTTATCTTACATGTGTATGTATTTGATGTTTATAAGATCGAAAATAAAGAAATTGAACCAGATGAAGACCCCCCGCGTGGTACACTGTGGTTGAAAGGAAGGGTAAACAAAGACGGAGAATATCCAGATGATGAGATTAGATCAGTGGGAGAAAAACTTGTAAGTTTGACTGCAAATTTTATTATTATGTTCATTATTGGGATTAAAAGTCTTTTTGATGTTGTTTGAATTACTGCTGCTCATGTTTGTGTTAATACTGCTCAGATGGATTTAGTGCTGCTCATGAACTTCAAAGAAAATGTGCCTAGTATTTACTACTGCTAGTACAAAAGTTACTACTGCTAGTGAAAGTTAGTACTGCTAGTACAAAGTTAATGCTCAGAGATTAAGACTGCTTGAAGTTAATACTGCTAGGTTATTAGTTACAACTGTTAGTTATAAGTTAGTATTGTTGGTTCATATACTGCTTGAGATTAAGACTGCTTGAAGTTAATACTGCTTGAATCTAATAACCTATTTCCCATATGTGTGTGCAGAAAGAAATTCAGGACAAGATAAAAAAAGGAACCTTGAAGGTTGATCATGGCACTGATGCCATGACAGTTGTATTAGGTAAGGAAAAGGGAGGTTATGCAAGAGGAGTGGGAAGTGGAGTTACATACAAGAGGTATTTTGATCTTCCTCGAATCAGGCAAGCATCTGATAAAAGAATTGTGTTACTTCAAAGTCAACTTGATAATGAGAGACGCGAACGTCAAGAAAAAGATCTATTAATCCAGAATTTGATGAATCAGTTGGCTGCACAAGGGGGGCAGTTGCAGTCAATGTCAACTCAATTGAAACCACAAGAAGTAAGACGTTTTTTATGTTGTTTTTTTTTTTATATTGCAGTTGCAGTCTTTATGTGTCTTAATTTATATTGCAAGTGTCTCCGGTGGACATTAATCATATAAATAGCAGCGCAGAGGAGGATGGTGGAACACCTGTTGCTGTATGTGAGAATCATGCGAGCATTGAGAAGTCTAATGGACTTGCAACTTTGGAAAAAGAAATGGAAACAAGGGTAAGTAATAAAACATCCCCCTGTGATATTTGAAATCTACATACATGTCTTATTTACCGTGTTTTATATATAGGAAACTGTTAAATCTATCGGATCTAAGAAAACGACTAGATCAATACGAAAGGATTCTTCACGTCAAGATTCCTAATCACAAGAAAATGTGTCTCCACTACTAGTACTACCACAAGTATGTATTTAAACATGTTCATATATTCTTTTGTTTAATTAATTTCTGATACATACATGCAACAAATCATTTTTTAGGCAATTAAGTGCAAACCGTGGCACTTAAAGAAATCAACTATTATTGCTTTGGGTACCGTATACAATACTGATGGAAAACAAATGCTTCATAACAAAGAACTCCCAAAGGATTGCTACAAAGTGTCAATTGATAAATCTTTTTGATGCATCATTTCTACCGGATGTAGGAAATAACGGTTTCAAAACAGTTAAGGATGCAGTAGGTGGTTTTTTTGCATGGCCAAAGGATCAAGTGGTTTTGGATCCAAAGGTACATACATGTGTTTTATCAACCTACATATATATAATTCTTCATATTTAATTTAGTGTTTGATACACGCGGCTTTTGTTTCCTACACGCAACACCACCAAGTACCATACAAATGATTGGTGAGAACAAAACTGCACCTAAATTACCAACGAAGCGCAAAAACGTTTACGTCTCTAGTGATACCGTGCAAAAGCAAGCTAAGAAGATCAAGAGTCAGAAGTCCTTAAATTATTGAGAATTTTATTATGTACGACATTACAATTTTATATTTGGTTCAGTTATATACATTGCAATTTTATTGTATTTGGATTTGTTTTGATATATATTTGAATTTTTTTTTGATATATATTGATTTCTTAAATGTGACTAAAAGATGCATATAATCACACTTATTAACACTTTTGGTGACTGTTTGCTTAATTCGATGTGTGACTAAATATTATAAAAGGCCACACAAAAAAAAATTCATGTGTCAATTGGATGATCAATAGTCACACAAAATATACATTTCTTCACTTTAAACAGCATATGGTCACACTTATTAACACTTTTGGCCACTTTATGCTTAATTGTATGTGACTAAATACCCAAAACAAACATGCTTTGTGTGACTAAATATTACAAAAGGCCACAAAAAAAAATCATGTGGCCATTGGATGAGCAATAGTCACACAAAATACACAATTTTTCACTTTAAACAACATATGGTCACACTTATTAACACTTTTAGTCACATTATGCTTAATTGTATGTGACTAAATACCCAAAACAAACATGTTTTGTGTGACTAAATATTACAAAAGGCCACATAAACATAAAATTCATGCGGCCAATGGATGAATGATAGTCACGCAAAATACACTTTTACTTCACTTTAAACAACATATGGTCACACTTATTAACACTTTTGGCCACTTTATGCTTAATTGTATGTGACTAAATATACAAAAAAAAATAATAATAATAAAAAAAAATGCTTTGTGTGACTAAATATTACAAAAGGCCTCACAAAAATAAAATTCATGTGGTCATTAGATGATCAATAGTCACACAAATACACATTTCTTCACTTTAAACAGCATATGGTCACACTTATTAACACTTTTTGGCCACTTTATGCGGTGTGTGACTAAATACCCAAAACAAATATGCTTTGTGTGACTAAATATTACAAAAGGCCACACAAACATAAAATTCAAGTGGCCATTGGATGAACAATAGTCACACAAAATACACATTTCTTCACTTTAAACAACATATGGTCATACTTATTAACACTTTTGGCCACTTTATGCTTAATTGTATGTGACTAAATATACCAAAAAAATAAGCTTTGTGTGATTAAATATTACAAAAGGCCACACAAACATAAATTTCATATGGCCATTGAATGAACAATAGTCACACAAAATACACTTTTAATTCACTTTAATCACCATATGGTCACACTTATTAACACTTTTGGCCACTTTATGCTTAATTGTATGTGACTAAATATACAAAAAATACATGGTTTGTGTGACTAAATATTACAAAAGGCCACGCAAACATAAAATTCATGTGGCCATTGGATGAACAATAGTCACACAAAATACACTTTTACTTCACTTTAAACATCATATGGTCACACTTATTAACACTTTTGGCCACTTTATGCTTAATTGTATGTGACTAAATATACAAAAAAAAAAAAAATGCTTTGTGTGACTAAATATTACAAAAGGCCACACAAACATAAAATTCATGTGTCCATTGGATGATCAATATGTTGGAGTATGCTCGTGTCATAATTAATAATTATATGGCTAGACATATGTGAGTCTATGGGGTCACACACTTATAGACAGAGACATCATATTACAGATTGTAATTATCGTATTTACAATATATATATGGCTATTTAACAAGGAAACTATAACGGGCCATAAAATACTAAGTTAGACTTTGCATTTTTGGATTAGACCAACAATGGGCAAGCCCATTGTGGGCCCACATGATGGCCGGCCTTGAGAAGGGTTAGGAGAGCTTATTATGCTTTAATAAGGTGCTAAGTGAAAATGTAGAAAGATAAGGTCAAATCTATTTTGAACCAAATCAATCACACTAATTACTTAGCATAATCAAAGGAGAGAATTCCTCCTCCCTCCCCCTATACCTCACGGCACACAAACCAACACCCTCTAGGGTTTTGTTTTCTTCCATCTCATTTTACAACACATATTGTATGTTTTGTCATTTGAGAGTTACAACTGTAAGAGATGATCTATAATATGATGTCTCTGTCATTTGAGAGTCACATCATTGTGGTGATCAAGGAAGTGTAGTGTGGACAAATCATAGAGATGATCTCCATTGGTCACTTGGATTTCTTGTTCTATTCGTGACATAGGATATTGATTGTGACTCCCGGATCACGCTACAAAGGTATAACAAACATGTTTTAATTTGTTTTATTATGATTGATCATATGACTCTATGGATCCTTGTTGGTGATGTTTTTCCGCTGTGTTTATATTGTTAATTGTTAATTTATATCATACATCACCTATAGTGGTATCACGAGCCATCATATGATGTCATATGATCATCTAGTATGCATAAAAATGCCTAAAAATGCATGTTTTTAATGGATCTAAAAGTATATCTTCAAAACAGCCCCTAGGGCTAATATTTTCTGAATATGTCGACCATATAGGGCTAATATTTTCTGAATATGTCGACCCATATAGGGTCTTAAGATCAGGACTTTTTCATCGCATGTTCATTTGTTATGCATACATTAATTGTTTACTTGATTAGTACCCGTAAAATGGCCTAAAAACGCGTTTATTTGATAGTTTTGTGAAACGATTTCAAATCAGCCAATGAGGCTTAATTTTCTGTGGTAATATGATGTTAAGAAGGTCCTAATATCAGTGGGTTTTGAACCTATGGCCATTTGACACGCATACCAATCGGGGTTTTAATTCTTGTTAATTAATTTCTTCGATTCGTTGGCTAACAATTTATTTCTTGTTATTTATTTTGTTGTCCATGGCAAATACATGCATGTTTGTCCATGTTTTAGCCAACACCATGTTTTGATCATAATATTATGGTATTATTATGTGTATATGCAAAGCCGATGAAAACCTAGACCACTTATGCCTTGTGATGTTGTGATTGTTGGTTGTTTTTCATGTTTTGGGGTTTGCCATTGTTTCGGCACTTTTGTAATGTAATTCAATTTGGTTTTGCCATTGTTTGGGCATTTTTACAGTAGATAAGAAGTAGATTAGTTTACTTTATTTCATATATCATGTAATCAAAAGCTTGGAATCAAATGGCGAAAGATTGAAGGACTTTGGAACAAAAGTAGCTGCTGGACACCTGCTGGGAAAATTCGATTTCCAGGAGATTGGTAAGGTATTTTGGGCTGAAATTTTTTGTGTAGGTACACAAGACATGGGCCTACAACTTTGTCAACTGGGCCGAAGCATGAGGAGGTCATCTTCCAGTCCGTTTGGGCCTTCATAGACATAAATTCTGGGCTGACAAAATCGATTTTCCATGTGCATAATGGGTTTTTACTTGCCCATGATCGTCTTGGGGCAAGTGGGAGCCCTCCGTGTGGTTGTGGTTTATGTCCCTAGTTGACTCTTGGTTCTTGTGATGGCTCACAAGACCAAGCATAGGATTTTCATCGGTTGAGGCTTTGCATATTGTGGTTGTAATCTAGCGACGTAAAAGAACCCAAAATACTCTCTCCCCTAGGGGCGATTTCCGGCCACCCCTCCTCCTTAGCCGATCTAATTAATCCATCATCAAAACCGCCTCTCTATTATTTATTTAATATGCAATCGGTTTTGATTGATGCTAGTATCTGATGAGGGGTGTGTCACGCTTATCTTTTCATCAATTATCCTGAAATCGCTGCCTATTTTTATCCCTAATCGATCTAAATCTGGTTCTTTTGAATCAATTCTTTATTAGGGTTTTGTATCGCTATTCCGAAACCCTAAATCCCTTAATCGATTTTCTTTAAATCGATTAGGGTTTCTTTCCAGTAAATCGACTTTTAGTCGGTTTTATATTCTTTTTAGGGTTTCGTATTTCTTTTTTTTTTTTTTTTTTTTTTGGTTGGATCTGTTTCATTGTTGCGACTTTCATCTAAAGTCGGTTTGATTTATATCGATCCATATATTTAGTCGATCCTTATTATCCATCCGTATATTTAGTCGATTTTATTTAAATCGACTTTCACATTGATAAGGTCGATTCTGGTATGATTATGCACTTGGTTTCATTCCAACCGATTCCTTACTTTAGGGTTTCGGTTTATTCTTTGTGCAAGGGTTTGCTGGTCATAACGCATATGCTATACTCGTTTTGGGTATGGTGCTTATTATGGGTGCATGTATCCCGTCTATGGGTTTTGGATTTTCGAGTGCATCAATTGTTTGGTGCTACAAGTCTTTCATGGTTTTGGGTGCATTGTGCTTGGTGCTGTAAATCCTTCGTGGTTCAAGTGGGTTTGGGAGAGATGGTAGTGCTTCGGCTGTTTGTCAAAGGAAGGTTAAGTTTTATTCGTTTCTTATTCCAAAAACGTTTGGATTATTACATGGTTTTCTTGATCAGGCTGATTTGATTCATGGTGTCCTTTTCATGGGATATTGTTTTTCGCTGTTTAAGGGGATCGTGGCATGTAGGTTAAGTTTCAAGGGTATCTTATTCAAAAATCCTTGACTCGATCAATAGGAATGCTTCATTTTTTCTATTGATCGTTTAGTGGTGGTTCGATCTATATACTTGGGTTCTATATTATGTGCTGGATCGATGCTGCTGTGGTACGACCTCATGTTGGTGGGTTTATGTCCATCAGCCTTGGGTAGGTCGTTTTTTGCAGGTTAGGGTTGTATAGCCCTATGTTTGTCTACGACTGATCAAGATACATTGTTTTTCATTCTTAGCTTGAGTTTCCTCCATTTTGAAACTTGTAGTAGATGCGGTATTGGATCGAGTTGTAGTGTTGGTTAGGTCCTGGTTGGATCAATGAAGTTCGGTGTAGTTGGTGGATCTATTGTGTGGATTGGCGCGTGTCTATTCTACCATGGTTTCGGCTGCATCGTTGAAGGTCATGAACTTCTATGACGACATGGGAAGATTCAAGTTTTTACTTGATGTTTTTTATTTGTAAATCTTATAGTCGTTGTAGTTTAATGTTCATGTATTTGTTATAAGAGTGGTTTGTCATTCTTATATTTGAGTCTGTAAGTGTCCTCAGGGACTGAGATGAGGGGTGTACGCCCTCATCCTTTGTACTTCAACGTTTTTGGTGTAATGTATTTTGCCAGGGTGTGTTATCCCTTTTACCCATATTGTGGTTGTATGTTTGTTTGGTTGTTTTATGTATGTTGTGACTACATGTAAAACGGAAATTCTTTTCTTAAAACTTGAAACGAAACATAAACCATTTTGAACTAAGTCTTATGATTTAGTTTAACTAAGTTTAAATATGATTTGAAACTTAAAAAATCATTGTTTTCTAAATAACACTTAAACTAGTTAAGGTTGTTTATTTATTTATTTATTGTATTGTCCAAACTTAATTATAATCCACTTAGGATTTATATTAGTCTTGAAAATGGACAACTTGACACACATAAATTAAAACAATGAATTAGACTTAAGTTAAGAAAGTTTTTAACTTGTGCTACAAAGAATGAATGCATGCTTCTTTCATACATGTTTTTTATCCACATCAAAACACTTTACCCTTCAAAATTTAAGTCATGCCGTCCAATTATGAAAACACTTGTAATTACCTTTTGGCTATGGTCAGACCTAGGCTGAATTGTAACCCAGGGTGACTATTCTCTAAGCGGTCAGACCCTGATATATTCTCACACGTTTTCAAATTGGATGACTTAATCGAGTTAAGCGGTCGGACCCTGACCCGAGGCAAAGATGGGACTAAACATGCCTACATGACACTAGTTGTTTGACACTAGATGCCATGAGTCCCATAAGGATCTAAGAGTTGTACATGTAATACAATTGGTGATCGTCGCCTACCAATTGAATCTACTATTGCTAGCAGATCAACTGATGTGATAGTAGAAGCACAATGTGGATCTTAGCCTTTTCGAAAATTAATTGTTTTAAATTCTAAACATGGGGTAGTTAATTTATAAAAGGATAATTATCGAAAATACTAAAAATGAACTTTGTAAATTCAATTAATGAATTAATGCAACACTAGTTTCGGTTTTGAAACCTTGAAGAAATATAAGATATTTGGATAACTAGAGAACACGTTTTCTATAGCTACCCAACTAAAATGAGTTTATATAATTAGAAGACGGAAATATCAATAAAACCGCAAAGTGGTAAAGGCAATTACTAGCATGATTACCTAGCAGTTTGTCTTAACCCAATAAACCTACTAAGGTCCTACATACCCTTGTGGTAAAGTAGACCAATTATAGAGGAAAAGCATGCCTATTTTCAAGTTAAAATAGCAATGATGGCTGGCCCATCATCTATATGTTAGAACTTGATGCACTTCCTTGAATACCTAAGTACATGTTTACTAGTCAAAGTGACTCACATTAGCAATAATGTGTAGATATTCAAAGAAAGATGGAAAGTATCCAATCGCCACTCACTCTCCACTGGTGAAGTAACACTTTTAAATGTTGTCTAATCCAGTGGGAGCTACGTGATTATATTACAGGTGATGAAACACATGTAATGTTGTCTAATCCAGTGGGAGCTGTAAGCTTTATTACCTTGCAAGTTGCCCATCTTATTTCCAGATTGTCTTGAAATAATACATTACTTTCCACAAGTTAAGCATCATAGTTTATGTAAGAACCATTGCATAGATTTTATAAGATAACTTGTCGCGTTTCTGATGTTGCTTCCTGAAATGTTATCTATAAAATTGTTATGCATGATTCATTATTAAAACGATAAAGTTCTACATATCTATATTTTGATTTTGACTAAAAATCATATGTTATCTTAGACATTGTCATATTGCTCTCATGATGTTGTGCCATGCACAAGTGGGAGAAATCTTGAAATCTTAATTGTGTGCAAGGTACAACATATAACAATATGACTAATAGTTTTTCTTGACTGAAAGGTAAGAAACTAAGATTCTACTAGGACTTCTACACATAAAATGTAGGTTGCCCTAATTAGAACAAATATCAAGATAACATGAAAAGCTACTTCAACATATTCACTGAATTGTTTAGTAAATATGATTATGTTTTCTTGTAAAGCCATAATCATGAAGTATGAAATTAACTTGAATCTACTGTTGAGGCCAAGTGTCGGCGCTCGTAATTACTTTAGTTGAATATGTTTAGGTCTCTTGTAAAGACACAAACATAATTTCCGTTAATTGTTGAAAGACTTATAACGTAAAGTAAGACGTTGATTTGTTATGTCTTCTTGTTAAGACATGTACACTTACGACGTATAATATTAAATGTTTATGTTTTCTAGTCAAAACATGCACATGATGTAAAGTATGCAGTAGGCTAAAATTACTATTGATGCCATCTGGTTTGACTTGGTTGGTAGATATGTAAGCCCAAAAGTATAAGTTCATCTAATGAGTTGTGTGATAGTCTCACAACATCAGTCCTCATGGAATACCACAACTTTATGGTATGTCCATCATGGAAAATCAAACACTATTGATATTGTTTGATCTTTGATGACTTAAACTGTTTTACCTCCAAAGCTATCAAGGTTAGAAATTGGGTGTGCCATGTGTACACTCAATATGATTCCAACCCAGAAGGAATTTAAGACACCATTGTATTATGGCATGGGATGAATCTCATTATGTCTTAATTGAAGTTCTGAATTTGTTAACTAATTAAGAGTAAGTAATTAACAAACAAGAGTCAAGAACTAACGGTGTATTTTGGATGTCCCACTTGAAAACAATTTATTGTTACTCAAGATGCTGAGTATCTAGAGATTAGTCTCTACATACAAAAGCAAGTGGGAGTACCTTTAGACCTTGAAGTTATTCAAAAACTAAATACACAACCTTCTGAGTACACTTGCTAATGTCATACTATGGTTGAACATGCATATGTTAAACCATAGATTGATATCTCTCATTCATAAATCCGCAAGGATACCTCTTGCACCTGAATGATATATTTTTTATATCAATGCTGAGGGACATAAGTTAGAGGATCATGGTGAACCTGCTAACTACTGAGATGCATTATCAGATATTGTATCTGATGAGTAGCTCAAAACTATGAATGTTAAGATGCAGCCCTTGAAAGACAATCACTCATGGAGCTTGATTGATCTCTTACCAATCAGTTAGACTGTGAGGTTAAGAATGAGTTTCTTGATAAGAAGACTCAAAAGGGAAAACTTGTACACACATTTAATGCACGACTAGTAAAAGGAGTTTACTCGTACTCAAGAAATTGACTATGACAAAAACCCTAATTCTCTCTCTCTCTAGGGGCGATTTCTGCCACCTTCTAGCCGCCACTTCTTTCTTACTTTTCCGGCCAAACCAACCTTAAAATCGTCTCTCTACCTTGTAACGATCTCTGATTCGTTTATTTGGTATGCAATCGATTCTGTAGGATTGTGTTTTTATCAAAGAAGTGGCGTGCTAAACTCTCTCTCTGGCGAAAAACGAATCCCCTTTATTCGAATAACACTTTTCTGCGATTCCATCTAAACCTTAATTTTTAATTATCCAACGTGGGTCGGTTAAATATTATAGGTTTGTTTGATCGTGAGTCGGTGAAACATATATTCGTTTCTTGCCTTTGAGTTGAGTTTGGATTTGTACGTGATTATACTTTATTCATTAATACCAGTTGACCACTTTTATAGTGGGTCGGTGGTATAATATCTGATGTGGGTGATCACGCATGCATGTTAATATAACTAACTTTTGATTTTAATCGTGGGTTGGTTTGTTGCATGTATTTACTGGTGATTTGGGAAGCTTAACGATTAATAACCCTTTTAGGGTTTGGTTTATTCGACTGCTGCAAGTTAACCCTCTTAGGGTTTTTTCGGTGCCTGCATGTTCTAATCGAGGTCAGTTTTTGTACGTGGGTTTTGGAGAGAGATGTAAGTCAAGTTGTTAGGGATCTTGTTCAAAACCTTAACCATCACAGACTTGTATTCATCTGCATATTATTTAGTTTGTGATCGGAATCTGGGATTGGGATGCTATACATGATTCATTGCTGGTGGCTACTGGTGCTAGGATTTCTGCTGGTACTTCATATATTATTGGTCCTGGTCGTTTTCCTGGTCGAATTATCTGGTTGGAGATCCTTTTATCAGCCTGGAAGTTAGGATTTTTTAATCCTATTTGTAAGATAGGGATTGTTTAATCCCTATTGGAAGTCTATGGTTTCTTCTTGTCGCGTGTTCATTCCTATTCACTTTTGCGAGTGATAATAAATCATGTAAAGAATTGTGCCATAGTTTATAAGTTTGGTCTTTTGATCCATTTGGCATATGCATTCTGCAATGGATCGACTTTGGACCAAGGGGAGTTTGATGTAGCTTTATGGTGTGGATTGGTGCTGTTCGTGTACTACCATGGATAATGCTGCATTGATGTAAGTTATGGAAGTCGAAGTGGAGCGCCAAAATGATTTGAAGACTCATGTGCTATACATGAGTAGTAATGTATTGTTCTATGTATGTTAATCACTTTTGGTTGTTCTCTTTGTTTTAAGTTTTTTGTAAGTTATAAGAGTGGCCTGTTGTCACTCTTATATAGTGGTTAGGTAAGTTGCACATGTATGTGCATTTTTGTCGCCCTGATCGGGCAAGAGATGGGGGATTCACCCTCATCCTTTGTACTTCAACGTTTTTTGGTGTAATGAATTTTGCCAGGCGTAAGGCCTTTTACCCAAAAAAAAAGAAATTGACTATGACTAAATCTTTCTGCCTAGAAACATTAAATGTATAAAAATGATTAATAGTCATACCTGTTTTCATGTTAATGAAATATGACAATAGGATATCAAAACACTTTTCTTGTTGATTACCTTTGCGAGGACGATGAGTAATCAAAAAGGGTTTATGAATCCATATAATCTTTATTATATATACAAGATAAAATAATCCATGTGTGGATTAGATCATGCATCTAGGAGCAAAGATCTTGAGTTAATTATAAAATCATTAATTTGATTTTGATTAATAAGATTACTCCTAAGTGCGCTAAGAGCAAGTTGGAGCACTGTATTTATTTTCTTAAATCTCATATGTCATTAACATATTAGAAACAATATTCCATCTAAGCTAGACTTTAATCCTTAGCTTGGAATGAAGTTTCTCTTGAGGGATTTATAAAATAAGACATACAACCTTGTTATGTATATGTTTATTAGAATAAACATAAGCGGTTATTAAGTCTAAACATAATATGACACGTTATTGAGGGGAGTCTCAATGATCAATCTCACTTGATGAGATTGAACACATGAGTGAAAATCTTAAGTTCAACTAAAGGATTCATCATGTAAGTCATATTACGCATTGGACTATGTATATATCATTTGCATGAATGCAAGATGATTTGATAACAACAAATATCTAAGTGAAAGTCATTAAATAATTGTTAAAAGAATATTATAATGGACCTACAAAGGACCAAAGATATGTTCAAACGTTTACGAATATTTGAGGAACTCTGTTTTGTTTGCATACGCTGATGCTTATTTAACTGAGATGATACTCAACCCTATTCGTGGTAGGATGTCATCATGAATGATGACATTGCTGACTAGATGTGCTCGACTGAAAGCACTAGTGCGTTATACATTAAAAGAATAAGAATACTTTATAGTTTGAGAAACTGTACAGATGGCTGTCTAATGTAGGTGTTTTGCTGGCTTCAAACACCCTATGGAATGTATTGTTGCAACACTCGTCTTGTACTTGAATGCACACATACAAAGGACAATCATCATTCAAACCTTTCATGAGTTTTGAAATAAGTATTCTCAAAGTTTACTCGGATGACTACTTGTTGTCTTGTACAACATAATTTGATCATGGTGGGAACATCGGATTCCTACCTATGAGTAGTCTTATGCATATCTGTTTTTAGTATTTGGATAATGGAACTGTAAGCAGTCGTATTATACAATGAATTGATATACCTGGTATGATCGTCTTCATTTATACTACTGTGTTCTATATTTGCATGTTTAATCCATGAATAATTTATTTATTCTAAAATTATCCATTGTCGGTTGACGATACGGGAGTATCATCAAATTAAGGCAAATGTGAGCGTGTTGGTGATTTATTTGCCACACTCACATGTTGTTCATTGTGATGAACATTGGATTGACCTTAGACTTGAGATGCAAGCAGGTCTTGCATGTGTGGAATTTCATTCCTTGATATGGTTAAACGCTGTCCTGAATAAGGTAGTTATAAAAGCCATTATCAGGAGTGATATGAAGCATGTGAATGACACGTGTAGTCAAAATAGGATTTGTTCCTCCACATGTTATGGAGTTAGATACTATTGGGCCCCTCGATGAATTGAACAGATGTTTGTATGGCCGTACCCAAATGAGATTAAGATGAATCTTAATTCACTTGGTAATCTTGTTCAATATCTATATCGAGAAACATAATAGTTGAACTATTAGAATGACATTTGATCCATGTCTAATGTTTAACACGGTATCTGAAATAAAAGGATAGATGACATATAAACCATCTGAAATGAGCAGTTTAAGAAACTACCCTCACATATTTCTAGGGGCATTGGCGTGTTGCTAGACGCTAACCATTGCTTGTATAATTACCTGATTATTATGACGTCGCAAGTGGGAGCTGTTGGAGTATGCTCGTGTCATAATTAATAATTATATGGCTAGACATATGTGAGCCTATGGGGTCACACACTTATACACAGAGACATCATATTATAGATTGTAATTATCGTATTTACAATATATAAATGGCTATGTAACAAGGAAACTATAACGGGCCATAAAATACTAAGTTAGACTTAGCATTTTTGGATTGGACCAACAATGGGCAATCCCATTGTGTCCCACATGATGGCCGGCCTTGAGAAGGGTTAGGAGAGCTTATTATGCTTTAATAAGGTGCTAAGTGAAAATGTAGAAAGATAAGGTCAAATCTATTTTGAACCAAATCAATCACACTAATTACTTAGCATAATCAAAGGAGAGAATTCCTCCTCCCTCCCCCTATACCTCACGGCACACAAACCAACACCCTCTAGGGTTTTGTTTTCTTCCATCTCATTTTACAACACATATTGTATGTTTTGTCATTTGAGAGTTACAACTGTAAGACTAGCATCATTGTGGTGATCAAGGAAGTGTAGTGTGGACAAATCATA
Organism: Artemisia tridentata subsp. tridentata; assembly: GCA_021014915.2. Taxonomy (NCBI): domain Eukaryota; kingdom Viridiplantae; phylum Streptophyta; class Magnoliopsida; order Asterales; family Asteraceae; genus Artemisia; species Artemisia tridentata. The sequence continues at coordinate 246,101,628 of CP139504.1, forward strand.
GAGGTGATCTCCATTGGTCACTTGGGTTTCTTGTTCTATTCGTGACATAGGATATTGGTGGTGACTCCCGGATCACGCTACAAAGGTATAACAAACATGTTTTAATTTGTTTTATTATGATTGATCATATGACTCTATGGATCCTTGTTGGTGATGTTTTTCCGCTGTGTTTATATTGTTAATTGTTAATTTATATCATACATCACCTATACAATAGTCACACAAAATACACATTTCTTCAATTTAAATAGCATATTGTCACACTTATTAAGACTTTTGGCCACTTTATACTTAATTGTATGTAACTAAATACCCAAAACAAACATGCTTTGTGTGACTAAATATTACAAAAGGCCGCACAAACATAAAATTCAAGTGCCCATTGGATGAACAATAGTCACACAAAATACACATTTCTTCACTCTAAACTGCATATGGTCACACTTATTAACACTTTTGGTCACTTTATGCTTAATTGTATGTGGCTAAATATACAAAAAAAAACATGCTTTGTGTGACTAAATATTACAAAAGGCCACACAAACATAAAATTCATGTGGCCATTGGATGAACAATAGTCACACAAAATACACTTTTACTTCACTTTAAACACCATATGGTCACACTTATTAACACTTTTGACCACTTTATGCTTAATTGTATGTGACTAAATATACAAAGAAACATAAGAACAAGAATCGTAAGAAACAGAAATTAGCTCAACATGATCAAATTACACAATCTCTTTACGCAGATTTGCTTTTTGATCCAAGTTTAGACACTACTTATAGCAAGGAGAGACCACCTAAGAAATGTGCGTTGAAGACTAGTGCCTCTCAGTCTAAAGTTGTAGAAAAACCTAGACATTTTAAAGATTTCAATAAAAAATGCTCTACGCGAGTGGATGACTGTAATGACTTAAATGTGCATAGATCTGTTGCTTCTAATAGCAAGAATGCTTCTTTTAATTCTGTTACTTATAATTATGTTTCTTCTAATCGTGTGCATGTTGATTTGAATTGTGATAATATGAATGCCAACACCACTAAGACAGCTTCACCAGATCTAAGAAACCATAATCATAAAGAAAAATGGGCATGGATCCCAACGCGTAGAATATTTGAATTTCATGAATTATTCCCTAGATCCTGCCTTAAGTGGAAACCCACCGGAAGAGTGTTCAAACACGTAGGTTATAGATGGAAACCAGTTTAGAAGCAATCTGAGCCTAGCACCAATACAACTGAAAAGTTTAACCCACTAGGTTTGCATTCTATACTGTCTAACTACGTGGAACCACTTTATTTGCGAATTCCCAATTTTCTGTTTTTTGCTTTGATGTGCAGCTTGTTCAAGTGTGCCTCTGGTACCTCGACTCGGGGTGCACCCGACATATGACCGGGAACAAGGCACTGCTTAAGAACTTCGTGGCCAAATTCTTGGGTATAGTGCGTTTTGGGAATGATCACATAGCTAAAATCATCGGCTATGGGGATCTCATTCATGATAAGGTCAAAGAGTCTACTTTGTCGAAGGACTAGGTCATAACTTGTTTAGTATTGGCCAATTTTGTGATAGCGGTTTAGAGGTGGCATTCAGAAAACATTCGTGTATTGTTCGCACTCTTGAAGGCGTTGATATTCTCAAAGGCTCCAGGGATTTGAATCTATACCAAATTGCACTAAAAGAAATTACATCACCAAAACCGATTTGTTTGCTTGCAAAAGCTACATCATCACAAGCCTTGCTATGGCATCGTCGATTCTCTCATTTGAACTTCAGAACTATAAACGACCTTGCTCAAAACAACCCAGTCAGAGGATTGCCAAAACTATCATTCAAGAAAGATCATCTTTGTTCATCGTGTGAATTAGGGAAGATGACACGTGCAACACTCAAATCCAAATCCGAACCTAGTTCCATTGCTCCATTGCATTTATTGCATATGTATTTGTGTGGCCCAATGCGCATTGTCAGCCGAAATGGAAAGAAATATATTTTGGTTATTGTGGATGACTACACACGGTTCACTTGGGTTCATTTTCTTGCTTCTAAAGCCGAAACTCTAAATGTAATTATCAAGTTTGATAACGCTCAGAATGATCATGTTTTTAGTTGCGTTATCGTTAGTTTTGTGCATCAAATTTGGTTATATTTATATGTTTTTGTTACTTAATCGTGAAAAAGTGTATATGCAAGTGAATGTAGCCAAATACAGGAAAAAATGATGAAAAGACGAAGAATTGGAGTAATTATGCACATTTGGAAGATTCCCGAGATTGAAGCGAAGTTAGAAACTACGCAAGGACTCAGTGATTTGAAGGTATCAAGATTTCCATGATTCTACGTCAAGAAAAGATCAAGTTCTATGGAAGAAATCAGTGCTACAATCAAGGATAAAGGATGCAACGAGAATAGTCAAAGAAAAGTCAAAAATGTGAGTGCAAGAGGACTCCAGCCGATCAGCTGGAGCCCGCATCCGAATCGGATGAGGAGCGTTGGAAAAGAGCATCCGATCGGATGGATCCTCATCTGATCGGTTGGACTGAGTTTACAGTTACAATGAAGCATTAATTGATGGTTTTACTCCTCATAATCATTGTACCCGATCATTTCCTTCATATTTACTGTCCTAGGTCGTTTTTACTTGGATAATTAGTGTTCTTTTACTATATAATGGGATCCAAGGCTAGATACTAAGTGTGACATTCCAAATTAGTAATAAGCTTTACACGAAGGCTATTACTTTCTCATTTATATTGCTCGAAAGTCTAGAAGTGCTGTTAAAACGTCCAGGAAACATTGAGTTCAAGTCTCAAGTGTTTGGTTCAAGTTTGGAGTTATTTATGGGTCATATTAGGCGATTGGAGGAGCGTGGTTGCTATAGTTCCACGAATCTAGTTCTTGTAACTCTAAGATAGGTATATCTTGTTTTATTTGCAATGAACTACTTTTACTTTGAATTTTAATGAAAGTTATGTTTGTTACTTGTGTTCTATTATGATGAATGATATGGAGTAATTTGTTGGTATACTTGTGTGTATGATGTAACTATTGTATGTGTATTCTTATCTAGAGTGATGCATGAAAGTCTTTCTTATTTTATGAGTTTGTTGGAATAACATCTAGTCTTGCTTAATTTGTTGGTAAAAACATTTAAAGAATAAAAAGGCCGAAAGGATTTTCTTCATCTTTTTATTCCAAAACGTTAGTGCACGAATTAGTATGGATCATGATGAGTGACAATCATCATGTTTACTCATTAAAATAGATTTGAAACGATTTCATCACGAGAAAAGGCCGAAAGGATTCGTAAGAACAAATAAGATAAGAAATGCTTTTCAAAACAAAAGGAGTTTCAAGAGAATTACCGTATTAGTTAAATAGGCCGAAAGGGTTAACTAAATGGGAGAATTCTTAATAATGATTTTTCATGATATAAACCTTTGAGTGTTAATCATTTACAGTAGGTTGTGCATCATTACAAGTTACACCAAACTTTATGAATACTCTATACAATTGGGGCATGAATCACACAAGTATATGTTTTTATTATTGATATTTGTTACTATTGAATTTTCGCTAAATTGAATTGACAACCCTTTTTACAAACGCTTGCTATATTAAATTACAATAATCACAAATCCCTTGGGACGATCTCGACTTACCAACCTTTATTATTACGGACGAGTATACTTGCTCGTATGTGTTAAATAGATAATCGGTTAAATCATGTTTTATAAATTTTAAAACTTGCACACGTTGTAGCACATTATAAGTTTTTGGCGCCGCTGCCGGGGATTTGAATAGATTTGTTTGTATTTTGTTAGATTTTGTAATTTTATAAGTGTTTGATTTAGAAAATTCGTGTTAAAAAAAGAGAAGTAAGTAAAAATTTTCACCAAAGTACCCAACCGATCGGATGGATTACCAGCCGATTGGATGGATCTCTCGGTAAGGATTTTCAAATTTTGTTATTTTTCATTTTCTTTAATGTTTAATGTTTGGTTTATGTTAGTTTATGTTTAGTAAGTGCTAATATTGTTTAGTTGCTTATCTTGATAAATGTTTAGTGGTAATTTTGCTATTTTTCATTATTGTTATGACATTGTATGCTAAAATGGTTTAATTGATTAGTGTAAGTAATTTAATTTTGAATTTAATGATTAGTTAAAGTAGTTAAAGAGTCTTTTTATTAATTGTTGAGTAATTAGAGTTAATAAGTAATTAATTTGAGTTAATTTTCATTTTTAATTAAGTTATTAATTATAAGTTTAATCTTTTCATTTACCAAAAGTTAATAGAGTTATTTTTCATTAATAGTCATTAAAAATATTTAAGAGTCGTTTTAGAAATAATAATTAAAAAAAGAAGAAGTTATTTTTTTTTTGTTTTTGTTTTTTGGTTTGGAAATTTAATCCAGCTGATCGGTATGCACCCGTAGCCGATTGGATGGAGTAGATGCCGATCGGATGGAGGTCTCGGTAAAAAAATTCAAATTTTTCAATTTTTAGTTAATTAGTATTGTTGAGTGTTCAAACTTGTTTGTTTACTTTGTATGATTTCATTTTCAGTATGTTTCGGTTATGACTAACCCCTAATGCTAATGATTTGGATTTTGTGTTTTGTTGGTTATGTTATAGTTGTTATTTACATTAGTAGAATGGAAAACCTTAGTGAAGTTTCGAAATACTTGAGAAATTTAGAGGAAATGTTCAAGGATAGCGGGGATTCCTTGGAGCGTTTAGGAAGTATGCTAGAGGAAAGCAAGATGGAACTCGAGAAGTTAGAGGTAGTTGGAGAAAACCAAGTCTGTAAACCAAAGGGGGACAAAGTTGTGGTGTTTATGATGTTACTTAGATTTATCACACAAGCTACTTAATTCACCTTAGATCAAGAGAGAGAAAGTTAGAGAGAGAAAGAGAGTGGAAGGAATGCTTAAGACTAATGAAAATGATAAGTGCATTAACCAACCAACCCTCTCCCTTGAATGGAAGGGGGTATTTATAGTATCTTACAAGGAGTTGGGCTTTAGCCCTAATTAACATATATTTAACATAAATAAATAGACACAGCCCATGGGCCTTCTACATAGGCTGAGTCATAAAACTAAGATAAAGGCCTAAGCAACCTATTACAATCTATGATCAATACTTGTGGAATAATAACGTGTTCCCAACAATCTCCCCCTAAGTATTGGTCATCAAGGTTGCTTGACGTCGTCTTTGCTTCTTTGGCTTTGACGTCATTTGCATCTTTTTTCTTTTGTTCTTGTTGTGATATGATATGGTAACGTCTTGATCTGCCTTTCACCAACGTTCTTTGATGACTGTGTCTTTACGTCTTTCCACCATGCTCGTCTTTTGACGTTTGTTCTTCAAATGGTTCTCACTTCATAAGCTTCCATCTTTGACTTGTGAAAGTTTGTGAGGCTTGAACTTTGACTTTTCTTTAACTTCTTTGAACTTTTGTTATCTCTTAGTCTTTGTGAGAACTTTTCTTCAGGATATGAGCATGATGGAATGGTGATGATGTAACTCCCGGTCTCCATGATTAGCTGCAGGTAAATAGTTAGCAATAAATCATCCGGCACTTACAGGTTCAGACTTCAAGATCGTCAACAGCATAGTGTGAAGACTTTCTCTAATCCTAACCCAGGCCGTTCTGAATCGGATACCCCCGAAAGGGCTTACACAGACACACCGAAGTGCATCAACGATTCAGTGAGTCGCTGGAGATCACCCCACGACTGTTGACCGTTTTGGAGCTAACACTAAGCGTAACCCACAAGGGATTACCGAAGTGACCTGCTGTCAGGGCTGTTTGATGTTGAACCTGGCAGGATTTCCATTCAATCACTAAGAATCATAATTTATGAATTCTCTCATGAATTTTCTCGGCAGATTGCTAAGATCTGCGAAGGACACTCTTATAATTTACAACTAGTGTTCCTTTTGTTGAACAGCCATTGTATGCTAAGTGTACCTAAGAGATCTTTGATGTATCTCATGGCTCTAGACTCAATTAAGTGCTTAATTTTGGTCGTCGGAGGCATGGAGCAGAGTGGCTCCTTTTCAATATCAACACATCTCGGAGTGAGAGGTCGATAGATAATGAAGGGTTCTCCGTGTGAAATGAAACAAGTGTCTTTTGAGAGACACCTGAGTGGCTAGAAGGTTTTAGTGCAATGCGTCACTGGGTCCATGACGGCTTTAATCTTCAATACCGGTGTTACCGTAGTAACAACCAGTAGCATATGTATTGAACCCGGTGTCTGCCTTAAGGTTGATCAAATGGAGGGCTATTTCTTTTCACCCTTTTCTTTACTTTTCTTTTTCATTCTTCAACCCCTTCTTTCTCCTTTCATTTCTTTACTCTTTTTTTTTCATCATACCTAGGACTTTCTAGTTCTAAACTATTGGTGTTGTCCTTGGGTAGATCCCTCCGGCTCTGGCGGATCATAGGACGGTTTTTCCTAACCTTAGTCACCTTATATCTTCATGACTATCCTATTGTTGCCATAAACCAAACTTTTTGAAAATCTCTCAAAGCGCTTATGATTGTAAAAACATATTTTGTTAACACTTTGAGAGTTCTGTGATTTTCAGAAATACTCCCCCTTAACATGTGCTCATAAATATTTAAGGTAAATTTGCACATTTCGGGTAGAGTTAGCACTTTTGAATTGATTGATTTTTAATGAACATGATCGTTGCGAGACACGTTTACATCACTAGTAGAACTAGCTTGAAATTATTACCCGTCCGGATCATATTCAAGGAAAATCTCTCGAAATTGGTACATTCTACTCAGACACATCCTTTGCGAGACACGTTTACATCACCAGATAAACTTGCTTGAAATTATTACCCGTCCAGGACATGTCTTTTCGATTACCAACTTTTGATATCGTCAATTCGAGGGTTCAATTCTGAGTCTAGCTCACATGAGATTTCAACTTTTTATTACCATATTTTAATCACATCTTTATTCTCCCCCTCAAAAATAGCATACTCATGTTGTTTTTTGTTAAACTTTTGATTAAAATATGCTCTTTTTGAGGTTTACGGGAAGAATTTCAAGAACTTTTGTTTTTAGAACAAATATTATGTTTCAAATACTCCCCCTTAACAAGGGAATACTTGTACTTATGAGCAGAATTTTGAAAAAAACTTAGAAAAAATCTGGTTTAATTCTACTCATAAGTAAGAAGCTTTCGCTCCTTTGATCAGGATTACGGCACTGAAGCGTACCTCAGGGTCCTTTCATTACAAGAACGGGTTGTGCATTGTGATGTGTGCACAAGCCATTGTCAATGATAATAAATGATGAAAGATGATGAAATATGACAAAGATACCAGTGATTACTGCTCAGGTTCGACGGAAAGTGAGAATGTTAGGAAGTCTGGCTCGTCCTCCCACATAGCTTTCCAATCGTCTCATCGTCACCCGAAACTTGATCCTTCGATCAATCTTCTCCATGAATTTGATAGCTTGCTTCACATCATTCTTACTCCATTGCATATGCCTTAGCCACCCTTCTTTAACCCCTTTCTATGGTTCTCCAAAATCTTTTGAAGTTCAGACTTTTTTTTTTTGGGTAAAGGGGAGTAATCCTGCACCCTTTTTTTGAAGTTCAGACTTGACAAGTAGCAGATTTTCATCGCTGAACTTGTGGAGATCTTGATAGCCCATGAACCTTGGGGAGCTTCTTCTTACGTACACTACCCCAAATGGTCTATCATCAAAAGTGTACGGCTGCATATCTACGATCCCTGGAGGTTTAATATCTGGCTTGATTAAGTTCAATTTCTTCTGATAGCTCTCTACTCCAAGATGAACGTCTTCAACTCTTGATCTGATGACAATATTGCGGATGTATAGCAGATGAGAGTTGATGATGTCATACTGAAGATGCCCAGGAAGATGTTCGAGTTTTCCTTGGACTTTGAGAAGATACATGTCTTCAATATCGTTGATGTGCAGGTAGGGATAATCTGCTTCATTGAAGGTGTATTCTCTATCATCTAGCCTCCTTACGGTGATCTTTTTCAGAAAGTTGTAGGCCAACATCGATTCTGTTTCAGCACTGGTTATGGAAAGAATTCTGCTTCTCTGATAAACATCAGTCTTTGACGGTTTTGTAAGCATCCATTTATAGAACCATTTCCTCATATCCGGCCAGTGATAGATTCCAAGAGCAGCTTCATCGTTGTATTCTTCAATTTTGTTGACGAATAAATCGCGAATCTCTTCTTCGAAACCTTCTAACGCATATAATGCTGCCGGATACTTGGTGAGAGAAGTAGCGTAACGTTTTTCTGGGTTTGTGTTACCATAGATTAGATAGTCTAGATCATTGTTGAAAAAATATGCTTTGGGTATCTTCGGGTTGTGAGAAGGACCGACGAGGGGTAAGGGTTGCGAATAATCAGGGAGTTTAAAGTTGTCGGATGGATGAGAAGCCCGTGCATGATCCTAGTCAATATTCTCTGAAAGAGCCCTTGCCACTTGTTCCAAGTTGTACTCAAATTCCAGCTCTGAAGTTGTGACAGTTTTAAATTCCGTGAAGCCTTCTTTGCGAACTCTGATGATATCAGGCAATCCCAAGTTCTGAACTCTCATCACCTTCTTCAATCGTTTGGTGAAGTCCACAATAGAACCTTCAACAGGTGCTTCATCCTTAGCTGGAACTTCTGGATATGCATCCACCATTGTTTCAAACCAATCAAACCTTGGAGCATCCGGGTTTACCCATTCTGGTGCTGGTTTAAGTGGAGCATCTGTTGGTGGTGCTGGAACATTTGGAACTCTTGGTGGTGCAGCAGCAATTTCTTGATCAATACTCATGTCATCATGTGGTTCAGCCTCATCAAGTGCCCCAGTTTCTAGAGGAACGAACTTGTCATGACTTGATTGCTTGGTAGTACCAGAAGAATGTGCAGTAGTAGAGGGGCCAGTTGATTTAGACGGTTTCTTTCTTTTCTTCCCTTGATCATCTTTGTCAGGATCATCCCGACGACGCTTGATTGGCTTATCCTTCTTACATGCCTCTGCTTTCTTTTATGCCTTCTTGATTGAATTAAGCAATGCCTTACGGAGTTCTTCCTCTTCGGGATCATCGATGATATATGCAAGCAGTTTTCCTTTGAGGTCAGCAGTAGACGGCTTGGGTGGTAAGGTTTGAATCGTCATTGGTATGGTTTGCATGAGATTAGCCACAATCCTTTCCAGATTTCGTTTGACATATTCCTTAAGAAGTTCTGGAAGAGCCTCTTGAATCTGTTTGCCGACTTCTTGAGGGACATGTGTCCTGAGGTATTGCTCTGCTGCTTTCTCCAGATCAAATGATTTGATAACATTGATGTCAGATTTCTGTGTATCCACCTATTTTTGCACTTCAATGAGCTGTTCATTCAATGCTCTGTGCTCACTTTCTTCTGATTGTTGAAGTGCGGTAACCTTCTTTTGCAGTGCAGTGAGCTGCTTTTTCAGTTCATTAAGCTCACTGGGGGATTGACCCATAGAACACGGTTGTGGAGATGGTATAGGGTTCTCCCATTGGTTATCATCTTGTTCATCTTCTTCATCATTGCCTTCATCGTCTTTGTTCTCATCATCTTCATTATCTTCACCCTCTTCATCTTCTTCTTCATCATCTTTTTCATCTTCATCATTGTCATTCTCATCAGATTCTGATCCTGAGGGTGTGGGTGTATGTATTCTTTCATCTGACTCTTCCGATTCACCCTCAGATTCACTAAGTGTAACAGACTTTGTAGCCTCTGAATCTTCTTCTGATTGAGCTAATGGTTGTTCCTTTTCAACATGTGAAGCTGATCCTTCACCTTTCTTCCTTCTTTCACGTTTCTCCTTATCAGCCAACCATTTTGCTCTGCTTTCCTTTGATGCTTTCTTAAGTTGTTCTTGCTCTTCTGCTTCAGTCATTGGTGGTTCGATGGGTTTAAATGATTGATCTGACATCTTGAGTGATTTTCCCCTTCCCTTGCCCAAACTTTTGTCCGTCTCTGCCAACACTGTCTTCATTTTTTCAAGATCTTTCTTCTTCTTTTCTTTTCTAAGATCTATTTCCTCTTCTTCATCTTCGTCAGCTGGTTCGTCTCTGAGTTTCAATTCAGTGGACTTGTCTCTTGTTATTAGTTTCTTCTTGTCAGGTTTTGAGACTTTCTTTGTTCTCGAAGAAGCTGCTGGAACAGTTTTGCCTGTTCCTTTACCCCTGCCCCTGGTTGACTTTGCTCCCTTAACCGTAATACCCACCTTTCCGGCCTTTTCCGCATCATCATACCATTGGTAAGCTTCAACTCCTTTCAACGCTGCAGTTAACATACTTGATGGGATTCTCAAACCCTGTTTCTTGGTGTTTGTCATCTGCACTTTAACCCTGGTGAGTATGTGATCCATTTGTTCGGTATGTTCTTTCTCATTAAATCTTCTATTGATTTCTGGATGGTTCTTCATGAAATGTGAAATTATCAACTTGGTGAATCGGGGAAAGGGTATCTTATATCCCTTCTTTTGTTGGAACTGTTGGGCTTGGTAAATCATATCTTTCCATATGAACTTAGCGAAGTCCATGTGATAGAAGTTGACGACACCCCAGAAGAATTGTAACTGTTCCAGTCTCAGGTGTTCAAGTCCAGTTTCTTTTCCGGTTATACAATGAATAATGATGGTGTAAAGGGACAACCAAGGTTGAGGGATATTCTTCCTTTCCACTTTGGAATGAGAGGTGAGCTATTCACCCTGATCATCATAGCCGAGACGTGTTAATGTTTCAGCCATGGTTTCAAAGGTTTTTTTTTTAGGTAAAGGGGAGTAATCCTGCACCCTGGTAAATAAATAACACCAAAAAACGTTTAAGTACAAAGGATATGGGTGAAGTCCCATATCACAGCTCGTTACATGGGCACTTACAAGCAATGATTAGCAACCTAACCACTATATAAGAATGACAACAGGCCACTCTTATAACTTACAAAGAACTTAAAACAAAGAGAACAACCAAAAGTGATTACAATTCATAGAACAATACATTACCACTCATGTACAGCACATGAGTCTTCAAATCATTTTGGCGCTCCACTTCGACTTCCACGAAGGATCACGTATAATATGGCAGAAAGAAACACCCAAAGATCGTCCACAACCCCATATGATAGCAATCCCACGACGTAACAATATGATTTGCAGCTCATAGAACGACACTTCAAACCATACCAATCAATTCCCAATCCATTGCAACTGCTATTATTTATTCTCAAATAATAATAACCTAAATAGGAGTGAAATATAAGCAATATGGATCAAGAAAATAATAATAGGGTCACCGACCCTAACTTCCAGCATCATATCGACCATATGAACATCAACACCAACCAAATCTGATATAGCAGAAACACCAGGTCTGAACGATCAGATATAATAACGCACCAGGTCCGGTTCAATGCATCAATGGCCATCGATAAGATAAAAGGGTTCATAAACCCTAACTTACAGTAGACAAAAACATGGCAGCAACCACGAACAGATAATAGGGTTGATGAAACCCTAACTTCCAATACAAGTCATATAACAGACCATTGAAGATAGATCGAATAAACGACCATCATCCATAAGCAGGTCTGGAATGACAAGCGTACGACCTCCAAATCACCCATAGGGTTTTTGAACAAGAACCCTAAGAACTTGACTTACAACTCTCTCTTGAAACCCACGAATATACGCCTTACATCTGATGCAGAACTTTCAAATAACAAAAAACCCTAATACGGGTTACTTGCAGCCTATAAGCATATACATCATCATCATGAAGAAGAAACACAGCCCTAAAAAAATAGGGTTGCGTTGAGCATGAAAGACCAATCGAACACAAAACCACCAGATCGTAATAAGAATCCCTAAAAAAAGGGTTTGTAATCGTTAAGCCACACCAGAATACGATCTTTAAAGACCAAAACCCTAAATAAAAGATAGTCATTTGTGATTAGGGTTTATGATAAAGCACACCGCCTCTTGAATAAAAAACATCCCTAACATCGATTGCATACCAGTAAACAATTAAAGATTGTTTAAAGATAGAGAGGCGATTTTAGGGTTAGTTTTGGCCGGAATAATGAGGAGAGGCGGCGGCTAAACACCCCAAATACGCCACTTCTGTGATGAAAACACAACCTTAGAGAATCGATTGCATACCAAATAAACGAATCATAGATCGTTACACGGTAGAGAGGCGATTTAAAGGTTGGATTTGGCCGGAAAAGAAAGGTAGAAGTGGCGGCCAGGAGAGGGCAGAAATCGCCCCTAGAGAGAGAACTTGCTAGGGTTTTTTCAGACCTATCATTTTTCATGGTTTCAAAGGTTGGGTCGTCATGGAATCTGCCTCTTGGGCCTGAGGCTTCTGACGGAAGATCAAGAACGTTGCGAAGAGTATCAACACCAAATTGGATCTCTGTTCTATCAACGGTGACGGTCATGGTTGTGTTGCCTCTGCCTATGATCATGGAGTGCCAAAATATATATATACTTCAGGTACGCTCGCTGTCTTAGTCATAACAGAGCTGACGTAGTGCCTTTTGAGTATTTCCACCACTATTTGACATGAATCATGACATGGTAGATTTTCAAAGTCGACTCTTGAGTTTGTGCCACTGATTTTACGCTCATCTCCTTCTGGTATTATCTCCTTTTGAGTAACGGATCCTTAAGACATGATTAGCCTGTATGCCACAAACACCTACAACAATACACAATGGACATTGCTAATATATGTTAGTGTATGTTATTTTTTGCATGACTTTTAGCCTAACTAGTATGAAAGACATTCACATATCAGTCAAACAAACAACCTCATTCTCACAAACTTTTGCATTTTCTAAGTTCATTCCCAAAATAATTCTAAGTCTGAAAAATTAACAAACTCGAAGACCTGGTACAAACTCGGAGGATCTGAGGTTTCTCGAAGAGATACAATCTCGTTGAGATACAAACTCGGAAAGTTTACAAAACTCGAAGAATTTAAACAAACTCGGAGAGATATCTAGAAACTCGGAGAATGTCTAGAAACTCGGAGAATATCTAGAAATTCGGAGAGTGTTTAAGAAACTCGGAGAATGTCTAGAAACTCGGAGAGTGTGTGGAAACTTAGAGAGTTTTTAAGAAACTCGGAGAATTCCATAACTTTAGTCTCCTTACTCGGAGGCAAAGTCGAAGGATTCCAGTTCATTCAACAAAGTCGAAGGATTTTTCAATTAAGCACAAAGTTGAAGGATGCAACAAAGTCGAAGGATGAACACATTTTTCATTCAGATCAGTTATAGCGTACAAGCAATAATCAGATAGTGTCCTATATTCATCATGTCTAAACACTCAGAACTCCAGTTATATCAACACATTAATCATCACAGATGTTTTAAGCAAATGCAATCATTTGTTTAAGACTAATGTTTTGATTCAAGTTATGACACATTAAGCGCATGATCTAGGACCATAATCAAGCATATCCCACCATTCAAACATCTAAACACCATACTCATTAACACCCAGTGCACAAACTCGACTTTATAAACCCTAAATCAATCGAACTTCTCTTCCTGATGTTATTTAATCTAATTAAGCATGTGCAATATACTCTAAACCATGTAGTTAAGCTCTGACAATAACTTAATTAGACTAACCTACAACAATCAAGAAATGCCCAATTCACATTCATAAACCCTAAATCGGAAAAAATCAAAATTAAGCCACAAAAAAACGATGAGCGAATGATTATAGGGCATAAATGAATAGATTTAACACTTACAAATCGATTTAGAGATGAGAATTAAAAAAAATAAAAAAAAAAAAAAAAAACTTGATGTTTAGCGTTTTTGGCGGGTTTTTGCAAAGGAAATGAATGCTGTGTGTTTTTCTTAAACTGAGTTTGACTTATATTGAAATAGGTTTTTCCTTTTGACCATTTTAGTCCCTTAACTAAACTCATGGTTCACTCAAAGTCCTATGGTGACAACTTTTAACAACTTGACAATTTTAGTCCTTGATGTTTGAAATGGTTGAAGTCTTTGATCCAATTTGATGTAAACTTGAAATATTTTTACTTCCCCCTTGAACTAAGACATATTTTGAAAATTTTAACAAACTTGTAGTTCAAGAGATCATAGGAATATTTTTGATGAAGGTTTTGATGATGACGAAGAATTTAAGATAGAATGTGCAAAAGTTAGAAAAATTATCCCCCTCAAAATATGTTCGTGATTTGAAATTGATGAAATTTGAAATGACGAGAACATATTTCGATTCGTTTTTACTTTTGCACATGTAAAGAGATCTTTTTTTTTTCTTTTTTTTTAATGAAAAATAATTGGAAAATCTTTTTGTGTTTTTGAGAATTTATTTACAAAGATAGTTGTGATGTTTGACTCATTTAATTTTGTTTAAGAAAATTGTTTAAATCGTCTGGAGTCAAACATCGCATACCAATTTGGTGAACCAATTCCACAAATCTTGCATGAGGCAAGGCTTTGGTGAATAAATCCGCCAATTGGTATTCTGTACCCACGAAATAAAGTTCAATTATACCCTGTTCCACGTGCTCTTTGATGAAGTGATATCGGAGAGCAATATGCTTGGATTTTGAATGTTGAACTGTGTTGCACGAGATAGCAATGGCGCTCTTGGAGTCATAATACATCAGAATCTTGTTGAAGACGTATCCGTAGTCCATTAGCTGTGATCTCATCCAGATGACTTGAGCGCAGCATGCTGACATGGCGACGTATTCTGATTCAGTGGATGATAGTGATGTACAGTCCTGCTTCTTTGACTGCCAAGAGACAAGTTTGTCACCCAAAAATTGCACTCCACCAGATGTACTTTTCCTTGTGTCTATGCATCCTGCATGATCCGCGTCTGAAAAGGCAATTAGTTCTAAACCAGAATCCTTCGGATACCAGATCCCCAAGTGAATGGTTCCCTTTATGTATCGAAGGATTCTTTTAACAGCAGATATATGTCTTTCAGTTGGTCTAGACTGATAGAGGGAGCATAGATATGTGGCAAATACAATATCCGGTCGGCTAGCTGTGAGATACATGAGAGACCCAATCATACTACGGTATTTGGTAGGATCAATGGGTGTTCCATGTAGATCAGCATCTAGCTTCGGGGATGATGACGACATGGGGGTATTATAAGTGTCAAATCTTGTCATACCATGTTTTTTCAAAATCTCTTGAGCATATTTGGACTGACTTAAGAAAATACCACGAGGTGATTGATGAACTTTCAGTCCTAAGAAGAACTTGAGTTCACCCATCATGGACATCTCAAAGTTTTGCTTCATTAATTTTGCAAAAGCGTTTGAATATTTCTTATGGGTTGAACCAAAAATGATGTCATCCACATAGATTTGAACAATGAGAATATCCTCCCCGTGTTTTTGTATAAACAAAATCGGGTCAACTGATCCTTTAGTGAAATGATTAGCTATTAAGAATGCAGATAGTTTGTCGTACCATGCCCTCGGGGCTTGTTTAAGGCCGTAGAGGGCTTTCTTGAGCCGGTACAGGTGATTCGGATGCTCTGGGTCGACGAAGCCCTCTGGTTGTGTGACGTACACCTCTTCACGGAGTTGACCATTTAGAAATGCCGTCTTCACGTCCATCTGATATACGGTGATATTCTTGTGAGTTGTATACGCCAAAAACATTCGAACGGCCTCAAGTCTTGCCACTGGTGCGAAAGATTCCTCGAATTCGATCCTTGACTGAATCCTTTAGCAACCAACCGGGACTTGTTACGAATAACCGTGCCATCCGCATCCAACTTATTCTTCCAGATCCATTTCAGCCCGACGACGTATACCCCATCTGGTCTTTCTACCAATTCTCAAACTTCGAATCGCTTGAATTGATCAAGTTCCTCTTGCATCGACTCAATCCAATTGTCGTAGGTAAGGGCTTCTTTAATGTTTTTTGGTTCTGACTAACAAACGGTGAGTGCATAAATGCAAGTTTCACCGTCTGTGTGGAGACGTTTACGTGTCATGACCGGGTTTTCTGGATTGCCAATTATGTTCACTAGAGGGTGATCCTTAGTCCACTTGTGGGTTGAAGGGTAGTGTTGAAAATTTTGGTGCATATTTGACGGATCCAAATTGCTCGTGGATGATTCTGCAATGTCTGGAATGGTGGGAGCTAGAGCAAATGGATTAAAAAACGCGTTTCCGTCATAATTTGCAGGTGTGGGTACTTCAGAAGATAGAGGGACCATCAGCTACAGTCACAGTATTTGCAGCTATTTGATCTACTGATGATGATATTTCTGTTGGTGGTGCATCTTCAGCAACTGCTGTGGTAGTAGTTGCAGATGTATCAGGTGCTTGAATATTGACGGGTTGTGCAGCGGAACTGGTGGATACATAAGAAGCACGACTAACGAGAGTATCATCAAATAGCGGAGCAAACAAATCTTCTAAGTCTTTGCGGTTAAGAGAGAGGGGTGTAACTGAATGATCAGGGAAGTTTAGACGGTTAGATTCGGGTCGTAAGCTGTTTTGCTCAGAAGCCATATCCGTAAGTTCATCGAAATGAGCATGTATAGTCTCTTGAATTTCTTGGGTTCGACAGTTCCAGATTCTAAATCCTTTCGAATTCTCGCAGTATCCAACAAAAATTCCTATGTCAGCTTTGGCTTTTAACTTTCCAAAGTCATCACGATCATTCATTGGGTAGCAGAGAGCCCCAAAGACATGAAAGTAATTTATGTTCTGTTTTCTTTGGTGAACAAGTTCATATGGGGTTTTGTTGTGCTGTTTGGTGATCATACATCGGTTTTGGGTGTAGCAGGTGGTGGAGACAGCTTCAGCCCAAAGGTAATCCGGTGGTTGAGCATTTATCAACATCGTTCTTGCGGCTTCCACTAACGTTCGATTTCTTCTTTCGACCACTCCGTTCTGTTCTGGGTTGCGTGTAATTGATGTTTGATGTTCAATACCTACTTTCTCATAGAACTGACGAAGAGTTTGATTCTTAAATTCGGTTCCGTTGTCTGTTCGAACTTTTCTGACGGTGTTGCGCAGCTGAACCTGAATTTTGGTGAGAAAGATGATGATCATCGGAGGAGCTTGATCTTTGGTGCGAAGAAAGTAAACCATATGCAGCAGTTGAAGGACATGATCCGTACTGTGCTCAGTTTTGGAGGAAAGTGAGCACGAGTACTCTTTCCTTGTTCACAGGCTGGACAGAGATGATCTTTGGCGTACCGGAATCTTGGAAGACCGTCTACTGACTTATGACGAGCAAGTTCCGTCATAGTTTTGAAGTTCAAGTGAGATAAACGTTTATGCCATAGCCATGCCTTTGTGGAATGTGCCTTGGATAGTAAGCAAATCGGAGAAGAAGCAGTCATGTCTGAGAAGGAGATAGTATAAAGACTGGTTCCGCGTTTTCCTTTCATAAGGTCGTTCCCTTGTAGTTCTCGAACAAAATATGTTTTCTCCCAAAAAGCCACTTCCAAATCGCCATCGCAAAACTGCCCTACGGAGAAAAGGTTGTGCCCAAGGCCTTCAACGTAGTATACACGGCTGATTTCGATGTTCCCGTTGACGTAATCCCCATATCCCATGATAGTTTCAAAATGGTCATTCCCGAATCTGACAGTTCCTATGAACTTTGCGACAAAGTTTACGAGAAGCTTTAAGTTGCCTGTCATGTGTCGGGAACACCCGCTATCAACAATCCAAAGGACGATTTGAATCACCTGCATCACAAGAATATGACACAGATGGAGAGTTGGAAATGGTGGATCCCGTTGGGTTAGTAGCACAATTGTTATGCATCTTTGGTAACCAAGTAAAAGTAGGTTTATGCTGTAACCAACGCTGCCATATCCAACTAGATTCTGCTCTCTTCCTAGTGTATGCACTTGGTGATTGACTTGTTTTAGGGGCAACTACGGTCTTGTCAACGGAAGTCTTAGAAACTACTTTTGGTGGTTTCCCTAGGATTGACTTAGCAGTGGTAGTGGGCCTATGTAACACCCCCGTTTTTTATATACGCAGCGGAATATAAGTTGGGGTATTACTTCAAGTATCACAGTCATAAAAATAGAAAGCGACTAGAAAAGAGTCGTTTTAAATAAAATTGTTATCATTCCTTTATTTAAATCAGAGTACATTATTCAGGTCCCAGCGGGAAGTTTTGAAATACGTTATAAAAGTTACATTATTCGTTGAATGATAACAAAATGGACACTCTTTTTAAGAAGAAAGTCCACAGCCACTCCGTGCCAAATCAAGCTTCTAATTACCTGAGATAAAACTTGCTAAAAGTCAACACAAAGGTTGAGTGAATCCATAGCGTTTAAAGTTATAATCAGTTTGAACACAAGCTAAGTAGAAAGTAAATCAGTAATATTGCAGTTCAATATATTGCCCTAAGTCTCATGAAACGCAAAACGTTAACAGGTTTATCATCATAGTTATAAGCTAATGATGTATATTACCACATAATTAAATGGAGTAATTATGCCCCCGAGTAGGAGATTGCCTGTCTCTTTATTGATCTCAAATAAAGTGCATTTGGCTACTTATCCAGCAACACAAATGGGTCATCAACTGCCAATAGATCTATTCACTATATTCGCGTTCACCCGCAAGTGATTAATGGTTCATGATAGAGGGTCTTTTAGAGGCAACAGTTAAACTTAGGCAATATCAATCAGGATAACATACAGAAAAATACTTGTGTTCGGTTTTGTAGCATGTATCTCCCCACAAGTTTGGAAAACGTATAAAAGTGGGACTATGAACTCACCTTAGCAGTCTGGATGGAAAACAAAATTAAATAGAGTTGATAAACGTCTCCGGCACGCAACCTGGGTTGTTATGTCAAGTTTCAGTAATCGTATTCCAATATATATAAGTTTTAATATTCGTTTCGTAACGTTTTGGTTGGTAGTTAAAAGTTGGATAAGATTTTATCTTATTTCTTACTTTTATGTTTCCGTTTGTTTGTTATCGAGATAAATGTATTTCGTTTATAAGTTTTTTATTTATAAATATATTTAAAATATATTTCTAATAATAATTATATAATGTACGCTTTTTACCCTTATAGTTTCATATATTGACACTTTATACCCCTGAACTTTCATAAAATGACAATTTTACCCCTGCACTTTCGTAAAATGACAATTTTTACCCCTCAACTTTGGTGAAATGACAGTTTTTACCCCTGTAGTTTCAAAAATGACAATCTATACCCACAACTATAAGTCGTTGGCAAAAATAGTCCTTGTTTTAATAAATTTGAGATATTTACATTTTTAGCCCAATAAAACTCCAACTTTCGAAATTGGCAGGTTTTCCCCTTAAACTTTTGGGTCGACTTCATTCTAGGTCCTAGTTATAAAGATAAGTGGAGTTTTGGCAGATTATACCCTCAAAGCATTTATGTCGTTACACTCGACATCCTTTTTCCATTTTAACGTGTTCTAAGTTTCGGGAAAAGACACGACTTGCTACGACTCCTTTGTATCAGTTATTATTAGTTTGTAAACACCTTATTGACAGCTTATTAGCCCATGATTCGAGCTTATGTGCTCGTAATAATTAAAAAGGGTGCGTTAGAAACAGTGGGCGACGGGCAGATTTGGGACGTGTATAAAGACGAGGCAAGGAAAGGTTTTTTACGACGTTCTTTTTCCTACTAATAGCCAGCTGGGTGGTCTTTAACGTGGCCAAGTTTCAGATTTTTTTATCATCATTTGAATGTCGAATTAATTGTTCAAAGTTGGGCATGTGGGACTGTTACTCGACAAAAACTGAAGAAGAAAAAGACTTTGGTTTTTGATTTTCACTTTCATGCCATACATTTTAATACTTGTTAACATGTTTTTAAGCATATTTAATATATCTCATATGTATCTTATGGCCTCTTGATTAGAAATGTTAAAAAAAATATATAAAGAGGGTTTTGTTTAGTGCTCGACAAAAGAAAGAAAAGAGAGAAAACAAAATTTTTGACCTATCTTTCTTTTACCACTTATTTAGTATCATTTTTAGAAGTATTTAAAGTATACAAAAGAAATGAAAAGGATCTTGTTTACTTACTTGAATGTTTATTCGATTTATAGAACTTTTGAGCGAATGGTTTGGAAATGAAACACTAAAGGTTCTCCTTTCTCTAAGCCTTTCCAAGATCTTTATTTAGCTTCTAAAGGGGCTGTTTTGATCAGTGATTAAGTGAGTGTGGCTGTTTTGAGTATGGGTCGAATTGTGGTGAAGAAAGAAAAAATTTTGGGTCGATATATATAGAAGGAGAAAGGTTAGAGTTTTCAAGGTTCAAGATTGTCATGTGTGGTAATAGGGGAACATGGTGAGGTATGCCTAGACACTTGGATGACACATGTATGGAGGGGGAGGGAGGAGGTCGTGTGGAGAAACCTTAACCATGGGAGCTACCTACAAAAATTGACTTAGGGAAAAATCTAGGGAGCAAGGTGATGTGGAGGTATTTAGGACTTAGAAGAGATCTTATGGTGCGTAAGTTACCTAGTGGTTAAGTGTGGAATTGATTTGGTTAAGGTTTAGTTAGTTTTCGAACTAGGAAATAGATGTAGGAATCGAATGGTTATAGGGTATTGTACATTAGAGTTTAAGTGTAGTGACAAGTTAGGTTTGGAGTTTTTTTTAAGGATTTGTTGGCTAGAAAAATAATTAGGGTTTTCTTACTTAATATGTATGTCGAATTAATGAGAAAATAAAAGGAAGTGGATTTGTGCTTTAAAGAGTTGTACCATAGGCTTAGTAAGGTTGTACTATAATATAGAAAATATATTTTTAATGTTTGGTTAAGTTAATTTAGTTATATGTTAATTTTATTAGGTTTTTTTTTTTTTTTTTGGGTAAAAGGGTTAAATCACCCTGGCAAAATTCATTACACCAAAAAGCGTTGAAGTACAAAGGATGAGGGCGAACTTCCCTCATCTCAGTCCCTTGGGACACTTACAGACTCTAATATAAGAACGACACACCATTCTTATAACTTACAATAAAATGAACCTACCAAAAATGACACAAGTACATAAAACATGACAAAACTACTCAAGAAAACAACTTGAGCCTTCAATATCATTCTGGCGGTCCACCTTAACTTCCATGAAGAATACGCAAAGAAACATCCAAGCGATCTTCAACATAAAATTTGTTTGTAGTCGCAAGACCACCACAAACAAAACCTTCAACGAGTATAGGATCATCAAATGCAGAAAAAAGAGTCCCTAAAAACAAAGGCATCAACTGACCCAATATGCTCACAAACCAAGAATGATAACATGATCAACCTGCCCAAATAATTGCGTAAAAGAACACATTCCAGCAGCACAACAATTCATGTCACCAACTAACATAGGGTTAATAAACCCTAACTTTCCAGCCACCATATGATCCGCACATACTCCACACGTAGCAGCAATAAAGCACAACATAAGGAGCAGAAATCGAACCAAGGTTACAATACAATGCAGCCATTCCATGGTGATACATGAACGGCACCAATCCATGCCAAATAACTACACCGTACTTCCATTGATCCAATAAGGACCAAACCAATACTACGACTTGATCCAACACCACAATTGCTACAGCTTTAAATGAGTAAAAACTCTAGCTAGGAATGTAATCCAATGTATCATGATCAATCATAGACGAAACATAGGGTTAAGCAACCCTAACTTACCACATGTCTGCCAATACTACAATCACTGTACGACCAGGTCTGAAAAAACAAGGAAACACCAGCAGTTATGTAATACGCAGCCATGAACATCCAATAAGGTTAAAACCCTAACATCCAGTAGACAAATACTCGACCAAGACCATCACACGACCACTACAATGACAATCCAACATTCAATGTCAGATCCAACCGTAGCAGCAGTAGAAATAAGCAGCCCAATACCAACAGGTCTTGAGAAAGTATGTGTCACATAACAATCGACTAGGGTTAACACAGCCCTAACATCCATAGATATGAACACGGCCATGAACCCTAACTTCCAGTGGACAAAACCACGACATACATCTCTCTCCCGAACCCACTTACAACGACATACCTTTAACAAGAACACACATGCCTCGAACAAACCCTAAAAAGGGTTAACTTGCAGCGATAAAAACCAAACCCAAAAAGGGTTATTAATCGTTGAGCACATCATCAAATCACCTTAACGTATTAAGAATATGAATCGAATTAATAATAGAATTATTAAACCGACCAAATACCTCAATACGCCCATGGTAAAACACGACCAAAATCTGCGAAACCCTAAAAAACGAGCACCTTTAAACCACCCAAGATAGGCAAATTTAAAGGAGATCCATTAAAGGGAGAGTTAGGGTTTTACAGATCGACCGTATAGAACCCTAAAGAAAACGATTTACACTAAAAAATCATCCAAAACGGACGAATCTTTAGAAAACCGATTAGAGGATAGGTAGGGTTTATACGCATAACAGGAACCCATGGAGATTTTTTTAGATATAAAAGTGAAACTATACAGCCGCCTACCCTATGATATAGACACAACCCATCGCCATATATTGCATACCCAATAGTGGGTAGAGAGGACATGGGAGGGTGATGTTTTTGGCCGGAATTATGAGAGGAGTAGGCGGCCGGATTTCTCCATGGGGAGAGAGAACTTTTTAAGTTGTTACCTTAATCATAGTTTTGTTTTTCATGCATAGGACACTTGTACATTAGGTTTAGGGACTTGTACTTATATTTAGTAAGTTTAAGAATTTTATTTTTAAAGTTAGTGCATGAAATACTTGGACAATGTGCTTTAAAATAAGTACACTGGGGTTTATAATGGAATTTTTATTAATATTATGTTGTTATGCATAAATGACTTGTACCTTGGCTTGAAAGACTTGTACTCTTATATTTTGTAAAAATCTTATATATATTAATTAGGGTTTGTGATTTTATTACATAAAATCATAGTTTTGTGAGTTTAAGGTTTGTATCGGGAGTTATAATGAATTTAGGGTTTTTGTGCTTTAGAAGCTTGTACATTAGCTTGGATGAGTTGTACTTTAGTGTTTTAGGGTTTAGTTATTCATATTCATTGTTATAATAGATAAGAAATGTTTAGTTTATACGTTTGTTAATGAATTAACGTAAAGTGGCAAATGTTATATCGTAATGTTTTATATGGAAATGTTTATATAAACATTAGGTAAGTTGATGTTGGGCCGCGTGAGAGCACGTTTATCGAGGATGTGAGTTACGTCACATTAGATAGGAGTTACGATCAGATAATAATAATAATTAAAAAAGTATACGTAGAAAAAGGATAAGTATTCTTTAAGATAGTTTATTATAATGTGGGATTTTTACAGTGGTTACAGTATCCCCCCGTTGAGGGAATCTCGTCCCGAGATTCAGTCTGTGTTGGTCGAGGTGTTGGGAAAAAGTGAAGTATAAAAAGAGTTGGACTTAGATCCTAACTTATTCAGATAGTGAGTGTGAGAATGGGAAATCGTATAACGATTTGATCGGTGATGTGAGTTTGATATGCTTAAAATGCCTAAAGTTTAAAAATAATATTATATATAATATTATCTTGTTTTTATGTCCTTTATATCCAATAATATTGTTTCACAGTTGGTCCTTGGTTATATTTTAGTCTAAAAAGGGTCGTCTAGGAATTTCCATTCGGTATTCAAGAGAACGTAGTTTTGTTAGTTTTATTCCTACTGGATGAAATAAATTTGAATGTTCTGCCACCTAATAATTCCAAAGATTATGAATAGTGTTTTCCAATGGTCAGGAATAGTACATTCTAACGGTTATGAACAGTGGTCGTGAACAGTGTTTTCCAACGGTCAGGAATAGTGTTCCAACGGCTAGTTTTTGACTATATATACTCCATTTTAGTTTCCATTCTTCCACAAAGCATATATCTCTCAATTAACATCTCCAAAATGCCGCACCTTATCACAATCTTAGCAATCGTTTATGTTGTTCTTGCGGTTACTTATTTGGCGTACGTTCCAGATGAAGATTACTTATTCTTGGTTTACGTCCTAGCGGTTCTTATGCCAATCTTGATTCTAGCCATTGGCGTCGACAAGTTATGTAGGTAATAGTCTTGCGCTAGGGTTGTTAAAATGAGTCCTTGTTGTATTTCTATGTAATCCTTAATAAAAGTGAAATAAAACTCGTTTGTCTGTGTGTCTAATATCTAGTCTCGGTATCGTGTTTAATGGTTTGTTTGTATTTATCGCACAGGATAATCAAGGTGATACATCCCGTGGTGGCTCTCGATATTACTGGGTTGGTGGTGGTCTTCGTTGCTATGGCGGGTCAACCTATTTGCGATTCTATACCTTTTCTTGTAATCATTGTAACATTAGCACTCCCGTTGCTAATTATGTCGTTATGTATGAATTTTCGTGGATTCTAATAAAATTTGTACTATTTGTGTTTGCCATAAATCTTTGTGAACTCTTAGGGTTTCCCTATCAGTATTTTTGTCGATTTCCTATCATAGGGGTAATGGGTAATAGGTGTATACACCTATTGTATTTAGTCAAAAGTGATGTTTTTTGAACAATTTATTTTGTTTCAATATTTTGCTTTTGAATGAAAATTGTTATTAGAAAATCTGAAAAGATAACTGTTCCATTTATTACATGATTCTTCCTAAATTAGTCATAGTTGATCAGGCTATGAATAATTGAGGACCAAATGATGTGATGTTTGGCTCAGTTACTGTGGTATTTATACTTTTCAAAAAGTTTTAGATGGTGTTCAACGTGTCATTTTTGGAAAATAACAACATAATTATTAAAAGAATAAGAAAATTTTGGTTCACACTATAGTGATGAATTAGGAATTTTCTAGGGTAATAATGGGATATCCTTGAAATAACTCCTAGAGTTCGTGTGAGAACCTTACAGGGTGATAATAGTCTATTGTTCAGTCAGAAATAATATTAACCAAATTCCTAATGGTATAACAGTGTATTATTACATAATGACTATGAACAGGGTAAATGGAATAGAAACTTATATTAGACTTAGATTGTGTTTTATTACGAAAATATTACAGGGTAGATATTTCATACGGTAGAAAGGTAGTTGTTACACTTAGATTACATCCATTGTAACTAAGGTAGAGTACAAAAGGAAATACAACTTAGAAAGTTTTAAATTATGGTTTATTCTTCTACAACAGGAATTTCTCTTCTGTTTAAATAAGGGTGTCATTCCTTGACGTTATTGGGGTCTTAACTAGTTCTCATTCTCTTGCACTAGTCTTGGTTTTCCCATTGACATTGTAGTTTTCCTATCATCGAGCTTTCGCTTTTGGTTATTTTGCTTAATTCCTTAGGTTAGGGTGATAGTAGGTTTAGTCATTCTTTATGATTAGTTTGTCTAATACCCGTGAAACTTTCATGGGTATGCTTACAAGACACAATCGTCTTCTTTTCTCCTATTGCCATATTGTTGCTATTCAGGTGAGCTACTAGAATTCACGAAATGACCTTGAACATAATTCGAGTATTCCTAACAAGTGGTCACAATGCGAAGTCATAACCAATTGAGTATCATCAAATTACGATGTGTCTGGTTGGTATCGTAGATAAATGATTATCTCTTGGTATGGAACTGCTAAGGAATAAACTAGTTCATCTACAAAGACTGAAATTCAGCAACTTTCTCTTCATTCATCAAGTTTTCTTCCGAAATTTGTCTTAGAGAATTCTATGATTATAGCCTAGTTATGGTAGGTATAAGGAATCTTAATAATCGTAAGAATTTTCTTGGTAGGTCTGGTTAGAGTTACTGAAAATAACATGATATTAATAACTTGATCGATTGTTTTTGCAAAACAATTGATACAGGGTCTTTTATTAATGCTTCATGTGGTAAGTTAAGGATTTTCTGTGTCTAGTTTAAGTGTTTGGTCCTTTGTTGACAATAGTGGTCCTAGTTTTTGTTACTTGTTGTGCTACAAGTTGGTCGGTTGACTAGGTTTGGAGGAAAGGGAAAGTGACTTTTATTGCGTTTCAAGTATGATTTTGGTTTACGTGGAGCCATTTGTCTATTAAGGAGAGTAACAAATGGTGGGATTTTGCATGAGGTCATGAGAAATCATTACATGCATGCATAGCATCACAGTAGGGCATAATAGAAAGAATTTATTTACAACAAAATATATAACAAAAGGAAATTGTTATAGACTTAAAAGTCGATTATAAATTCTGAAAGTTTCAAGTTTATTGGATAATATAAGAAACACTAACCAAAAACTTTTTGGTTTAGTGGGCACAACAATGATACAAGTGAATTTAAGATCAGCTACGTCCTAGACGTAAATGCTTAACTTCAGTCTCAAGTTTCAGTTGTGTAGCTTTCATTTCTGAGAAACGTTCATGAAATTCCTGATACATCCTCATTTGGTTGGCCAACATGGCTTCTAAGGCGAAAATCTTCTGACTCTGGTTTCTTTCCATATCTCTGGCCATCCATAGGGTCCTTTCAATATCTTCCACTCTACCATGTGTCTGACCGTGTTCTCTTCTCGAACTGCGGATTCTGGAATCTAAACTTCTAAATTCCTGGTTGTAAGTATCCTTCATCTTATCAATCTTTATTCCTAAGTCGAACACTGCTCGTCTTTCGGCATCGGCTCTTCTGAACAGAGTGTCAAGGTTATGGTCGTACCATTCAAAACGTAATGGTTGTAACCCTTCCAGCTGTTCAGTGTGAATGTCTAAGGTGTGAGCGTGTTGATAAAGAAGAGTCCATATTGAATCATAAGGGTTTAAATTATGGTCAGGGGAATTAGGTGAAGATACGTTGTCTGGGATGTCTGGTATTGAGGATTCTGGAGTGTCAGGTAGTGAAGAGTTTGACTCAACATCTTTCAGAATTGTTTCTTAGTGTGAATTCTGTCCAACCTCAAACGTTGTCGAACAACCAATCAACTCTTCATCTGATGTAGTTCTCCTAAGTTTCTGACGTGGAGGCGAGTGGGTAGGTGATGTGCAAGTAGTACGAAGGGTAGTTTCATTAATATCAGGTGTTTCGGGGGACATGGTACTGTAGTAACCCGTAAATAGTAATTATAAGTAATTAATAATATTAAGGGAGTGAAAATAAAGGTGAAATAATCAAGTGTGTGAAAATAAATATCAAGTATATAAATATTAGTGCAAAATAATCCTAATAAGTAATGTTCTGAGTACGGTAATATGCAGGCACGGAGGGCGTAAAATGGTATGGTGTAAAATCATTTATTTTGAAAGTGTAGTTATAGTCCAATGTTTGAAAACATTTGGTTCTCTATAACCATGGGCTCTGATATCAATCTGTAACACCCCCGTTTTCGATATACGCAGCGGAATATAAGTTGGGGTATTACTTCAAGTATCACAGTCATGAAAATAGAAAACGACTCGAAAAGAGACGTTTTAAAGCAGTTTAGAATCAAATGATGGTGGTCTCAACATCCTTCCTGGCCTCCTTGCTTGGTATTATCCAGAGCAACAGTCTGATGCAAGTACTGATACTTAGGAAGTGGAACCTATCCAAGCCATTGAACCTCCAGAGGAACTCCCATCTCAAGCCTGCCTCTCCATGTGCAAGTTCAAATACCAGTTGAAAAGGCTCATAAAAAGATAGTTACTCAGGATATTGTCTTGGGACTGCCGTGTAAGAAGAATCCTATAGGTTTTGGAGCACCTTCTAGCAGCCATGGGAAAGGCAAGAGGAAGATGGTTTAGGGGTTTAGGATCTCCATTAACAGCTTTTGTGTTTTGTAAATGGTATTTGGTACTTTAATATGGTAGTAGTAGTTCTAACATTTGGATGAATGTAATTATTAATGGTACAATAACTGGTAATTAGTAGTTTAACTGTATCTATTTTATAACTTTAATGATAGTATTTTGGTTTGTTAAATGGTAGCAATTTGTGTTCTTAATGTGATGATTGCACAGTTAGATTTAATGGTAGCAATTTCTGTTGTTGATTTGATGATTGCACATATTTATTTATTGGTAGCAGTTTTTTCTTCTTCTTTTCTTTTCTTTTACAGCTCTTACTACGTCAGTTATAGTCAAACCAAACCACAACTTCAATAGTCAACCGGCAATTAATCCCGCATTTAATCCCTTTACCCGATCATTTGTAAACACACACAATAATCAATAAACTCTAATCAAAACACACATTCTTCTGGCAAACACAAACACGCAAACAATGAATCCAAATAACAACAAAGGTATGTTTTTTAATGTTTTCACATATCAGTTGATGATTCATTGTACAATAATTAGTAACAGGCTTTTGATCTATAAATGGTGATGTTTGGGGTTGTTACCGATTCTAATGTAAAATGGGGTTGTTTTGTATTTTATAATGGTTGTTATGCTATGTCTAATGTATGCTCTATTTTTTTGTTTTCCATACTCTGATTTTCGTATACATAATGATTCTTGTGTCTTTAACCAAAATGTTTATAAAGTAGTTGGAATGTGCCTAGTAATGTGCCTAGAACCTTATTTGTGTTGCCAGTAATGTGCCTAGAACCATTGTTTCATGCCTAATTAAGTGTTTTGTGTTTGAGTATTTTTTGTTGCCTGTTTGTGAGTACACTGAGAGGTCTAAATCAATGAGAGCATTGGAATGTGCCTAGTTTGTGATTGGCCAGTAATGAGAGTACCTAGCAGACTTGTTTGTGCTTGGCCACCAATGAGAGGTCCAAATGCAGCCTATTAGAGTACACTGAGATGTCCATTGAGACTACAAATATAGCTTTTGAACTGTTTGTGAGTACCCTGAGAGGTCCAATGTTTAATTGCAGCCTAGTTGGCCACCAATGAGATTTGAAATGCAGCCTAGTTTGTGCAACATTGCTTCATTGTTTGGGATACCACAAAAGAGGACCAAATATGAGAACACAATGGATTCTTCTGCAATGGTAAACCATCAAAAGGTTTTTCTTTGATTGTGATATAGTTTAACATTTGAATCAATAAAACTGATCTAACAGTTGTTATTTGTAGATGTCATACCAATTTCTTCTGATTCAAGCAGTTCAGAATCAAATGATGGTGCTCTCAACATCCTTCCTGGCCTCCTTGCTTGGTATTATCCAGAGCAACAGTCTGATGCAAGTACTGATACTTAGGAAGTGGAACCTATCCAAGCCATTGAACCTCCAGAGGAACTCCCATCTCAAGCTCCTATCATGCCTCTCCATGTGCAAGTTCAAATATCAGTTGAAAAGGCTCACAAAAAGAAATTTACTCAGGATATTGTCTTGGGACTGCCGTGTAAGAAGAATCCTATAGGTTTTGGAGCACCTTCTAGCAGCCATGGGAAAGGCAAGAGGAAGATGGTTTAGGGGTTTAGGATCTCCATTAACAGCTTTTGTGTTTTGTAAATGGTATTTGGTACTTTAATATGGTAGTAGTAGTTCTAACATTTGGATGAATGTAATTATTAATGGTACAATAACTGGTAATTAGTAGTTTAACTGTATCTATTTTATAACTTTAATGATAGTATTTTGGTTTGTTAAATGGTAGCAATTTGTGTTCTTGATGTGATGATTGCATAGTTAGATTTAATGGTAGCAGTTTATGTTGTTGATTTGATGATTGCACATATTTATTTAATGGTAGCAGTTTATGTTCTTGATTTCATGTTGGTTTATGATTTAATGGTAGCAGTTTGTGTTAAATGGTATCAGTTTGTGTTCATGATCTTGGTGTAATTGTGTAAATTTGAGTTCTTGATTTGATATGCAGTTTGTGTTCATGATCTTGGTTCAAGAACTTGCAATTAACATAATGATATATAACATTTTGAAATGGGCTGCATTTGTGTCTATGATATGTGTAAACTTGAAGTTTATTGTTGAATGTAAAGCTGTGTGAATTTTTAATTTATTCAAGTTTATGATTTAATTAACAGGTTCAAAGGCAAAAATTTTAAATAATTAAATTGTTAATTTCAAATTAGAACTTGGAGCCAAAATTTTGATCCAAAATTTTTAAATCACCTAATTAAAAGCAGTTACCAAGAATAACGATTCATATTCTTCATAAACCCTCTTTTCTCTCCTAAAAAAAGACTGCAAAGAAAACACAAAAATCAAATCTTCTATCACCATTTCTCTCCAAGCCAGAATCATTTTCTTTTACCCATTGTTGCTCAAGAGTCATGGAAATTCAACCCATTGCTGATCATCATCTTTTGCTTCCTTCTGATAATGAACATGATGATAACAACTTAGAATATGAATCCGAGAAGTATTCTGATGATGAAGATGCGCCTGGAACCAACCAATCAGATCGGAAACTAGCTAAGAGGGGCATAACCAGGCTATATAAGTTTCGCATGGAATATGGCAAACCTGGTGGAATAAAGATCAAGGTAACCTTTGATGCGTTGAATAGGGTATCAGGGTTACACAGAGCACTGTTTTCGAGTTTTTTAGGAGATCTGGTTCATGAGCACATAGGTTTGAAGATTCTATCCTGGAAGAAGGTGGATAAAGAATCAAGAGATAAACTATGGGATGAAATCACGATACATATACACTATTTTTTAACCCAGTACTACATAAGTTTATCTATGCAGTTACATTATGTGCAACTAATTAACAACATTGTGTTAATCTTTGCAACGATATTTTGATGTTGACTTGACATTCAGAAAATTGGTAATGCATCGTCTTGGTCGACTGCTAAGGAATTTCAAAATGAAACTCAGAGAAAAATACATATTGCCTAACCTAAATACACCTTCGAAACTGAATGAAGTCCCGGCCAAGTATAGTGCAATTGTGAAATTAGAAGAACGGGTCGAGTTTGTAAACTACACGACCACCGATGCATACAAGGTTTTAATTAGTCATCTTTATTTAAGTCTATATGTCATTTCATAATTTTCAGTTTGCAGCATTACCGCATCTAAACGCCTTATGATTTTGTGTTTTTAGGAGATATCAGATAAAGCTAAAATGGTGCGTTCCAAAAATATTTATCAGCATAAAATGGGACGAGGTGGATATGTTTATGTGAAAGAGAAAATGGTAAGATTACATAATGTTTGTTTTACAAATTGAGAGACGATCAGTTTGAGAAATGAATCTGTTTACATTGCACAATTTGCACATTTGCATTTAATACCCTCATATTTTCGATTATCTTGGTTTAACTTTACATGTGTATGCATCCTCATATTTTCGTTTATCTTGGTTTAACTTTACATGTGTATGCATTTGATGTTTATTAGATCGAAAATAAAGAAATTGAAGCAGATGAAGAACCCCCGCGTGGTATAATGTGGTTGAAAGGAAGGGTAAACAAAGACGGAGAATATCCAGATGATGAGATTAGATCAGTGGGAGATAAACTTGTAAGTTTGACTGCAAATTCTATTATTATGCTTATATACCAGCAGTATTAACTTGTATACCAGCAGTAGTAACTGTGTACTAGCAGTAGTAAACACTTGGCATATTTTTCATTGAAGTTCATGAGCAGCACTAACTCCAGCTGAGCAGCATTAACACAAATATGAGCAGCAGTTACTCTAACAGCATCAAGAAGACTTTTAATCCCAACATTTCCCATATTTTTTGTGCAGAAAGAAGCTGATGACAAGATCAAGGAAGGAACCTTGAATCTTGATAATGGCACTGATGCCATGACAGTTGTGTTTGGTAAGGAAAAGGGAGGTTATGCAAGAGGAGTGGGAAGTGGAGTTACATACAAGAGGTATTTTGGTCTTCCTCGAAGCAAACAAGAAACTGATGAAAGAATTGAGTTACTTCAAACTCAACTTGATAATGAGAGACGCGAGCGACAAAAAAAAGATTTATTGGTCAAGAAATTGTCCACCGAGATGACAAAAGAAGATGTATTGGTCAAGAAATTGTCCAATGAGATGACAGAAACAAAGGAAATACTTAGTCAACTGATGGAACAGTTGAGTAAACAAGGGGCGAAGTTAAATTTGTCATCTCAATTGACAGTAGCCTCAGATGTAAGCCATTTTTTATGTTGTTTACAATTTCATTTTCTAATGCTAACACCACTAATGCTAATGATAGCAGGCATTGAACATAAACTGATGAGTCAGCTCCCCTAGGGGCGAAATCCGGCCACCCTTTTCCCCATCTCTCAATCACAAAAACTGCCCTAGATCCGCCTCTCTATCATTCTTGTAATGATATGCAATCGGTTTTAAGGGTAGTAATCATCTGGGAAGGGGTGTGCTAATGATTTTCATTCATTCGTTTCTGATTTCGCCGCCTAAACTAAACCCTCAACGATTTTTTTTATAGTCGGTTTCTAATCGATTTCTTTCTTGAGGGTTTAGTTATGATTCTTTATATATTCCCTACGATTACTATGTTTATCTTTAAATCGTTATTTGGTTTTATAACCCTTAACGATTTTTTTCTATCTTATAATCGATTTAGGGTTTTATGGTTGATTGGATCGTTTATGCTTTATGGTATATCTTTAAATGGTCTGTTTATTGGGCGATCAAGATCTAAACCTAACCGATTGGTTGTTAGGTTGTGCTTACATGAACGATCTCCTGTTTAGGGTTTCGTTTTTTTTATGGTTGATCGCTATGGTTTTTTACTGCGCGTTATTGTATATATCTTGTGCTTTTATGGTGAAAGTCGAGCTGATGATAGTGGTATTACTTCTTGAATGTAACCATTATGGTTTTGTTCCTGTAAGTCGACTTGGGGTCGTGATGATGCTGCTTCGGTTTTAGAACGTGGGTTTTGGAGAGATTGTAAGTTAAGTTTGTGGGTAACTCATTCAAAAACCCTAAGATGTGTTACGATCACAAGAGTTGGTACTAATCTGCCTTGATTATTCTTCTTGGTTAAGGCGATTTTGGGACTGTTTCTTTGAAGATAACGATTCCCTAATTATTAGGGTTTCATTTAATGCTGGTCTTGTGGTCGATTTGGTGGTTTGTGTAAGTTAGGGTTAAACCCTATGAATATTGTAACCTTGGTTCGATTTCTGCTCCTTATGTTGTGCTTTATTGCTGCTACGTGTGGAGTATCTGCGGATCATATGGTGGCTGGAAAGTTAGGGTTTATTAACCCTATGTTAGTTGGTGACATGATTCGTTGTGCTGCTGGAATGTGTTCTTTTACGCAATTATTTGGGCAGGTTGATCATGTTATCATTCTTGGTTTGTGAGCATATTGGGTCAATTGATGCCTTTGTTTAGAGGGACTCTTTTTTCTGCATTTGATGATCCTATACTCGTTGAAGGTTTCGTTTGTGGTGGTCTTGCGACTACAAACAAATTTTATGTTGAAGATCGCTTGGATGTTTCTTTGTGTATTCTTCATGGAAGTTAAGGTGGACCGCCAGAATGATATAGAAGGCTCAAGTTGTTTTCTTGAGTAGTTTTGTCATGTTTTATGTACTTGTGTCATTTTTGGTAGGTTCATTTTATTGTAAGTTATAAGAATGGTGTGTCGTTCTTATATTAGAGTCTGTAAGTGTCCCAAGGGACTGAGATGAGGGAAGTACGCCCTCATCCTTTGTACTTCAACGCTTTTTGGTGTAATGAATTTTACCAGGGTGATTTAACCCTTTTACCCAAAAAAAAACTGATGAGTCAATGTATTTTTTAATTTATATTGCAGGTGACTCCAATGGCCATTGATAATATAAATAGCAACGCTTATGAGGTGGACGGAACTCAGTCAAGTGATGTTGTACATGATAAAGATGCGAGAATTCAGAAGAAGTCTAATGGGCTTGTAACTTCGAAAAAGGTAATGGAAACAATGGTAAGTAATAAAACATCCCCCTTTGATTTTTGAATTTTACATACATGACTAATGTACCATGTTTTATATATACATATAGGAACCTGTTAAAACTGTCAGACCTAAGAAAATGCCTAAGTCACGACGAAACAGGTCTACAGATTCCCAATCGCAAGGAAATGTGTCTCCAACACAAGGACTACCAACAGTATGTATTTCAATATGTTTCTTGTTATTCTTTTGTTTAAATAATGTAACGTGTTTTATATATACATATAGGAACCTGTTAAAACTGTCGTACCTAAGAAAATGCCTAAGTCACGACAAAACGGGTCTCCAGATTCCCAATTGCAACAAAATGTGTCTCCAACACAAGCACTACCAACAGTATGTATTTCAACATGTTTCTTGTTATTCTTTTGTTTAAATAATTTTTGATATATACATGCAAAAATTATTTTTTTAGCCATTTAAGTGCAAACTGTGGCACTTAAAGAAATCAAATATTGTTGCTTTGGGTACCGTATACAAGTCTCACGGAAAACAAATGCTGCATAACCAAGCACTCCCAAATGATTGCTACAGAGTGTCAATTGATTCATCGTTAGTGGATGCAGCATGCATACCAGACGTAGGAAATAATGGGTTAAAAACAGTTAAGGATGGCGTAGGTGGTTTCTTTGCATGGCCAAAGGATCAAGTTATTCTTGAAGAGGAGGTACATACATGTGTTTCTTCAATCTACATATATATAATTCTTCATATTTAATTCAATGTTTGATACAAGCGTCTTTTGTTTACTACTGGTTACACTACCAACTACGATGCAAAAGATTACTGAGAACAATTCTGGACCCAAAGTACTATCGAAGCGCAAACATTACGTCTCTATTGAAGCCATGCAAAGGCAATTGCAAGCTAGGACGGCGAAGAGTCAAAAGGCTTTAAATTATGGTACTTGAGAATTTGATTATGTACGACATTACAGTTGTATATTTGGTTCAGTTATATACATTCAAGTTTTATTCAATTTGAAATTTCTTTTTGTTTTTAATTCTTTTTTATATATATATACTCATTCCAGCAGCACTAACATAGTACTAGTAGTAGTAACTCTGCTTCAGCCGGACTAACTTAGTACTAGCAGTAGTAACTCTGCTCCAGCAGTACTAACTTAGTACTAGCAGTAGTAACCCTGTGACTAAAATATGCACTCACATAATATCGTCACGCTTATCAAAATTGTTGGTTACTCTTTGTTTAATTTGATGTTTGACTAAATATTACAAAATGCCACACAAACTAAAAATTCATGTGTCCATTGGATGAACAATAGTCACGCAAAATACACATTTCTTCACTTTAAACAGCATATGGTCACACTTATTAACACTTTTGGTCACTTTTTGCTTAATTGTATGTGACTAAATACCAAAAAAAATATGCTTTGTGTGACTAAATATTACAAAAGGCCACACAAACATAAAAATCATGTGACCATTGGATGATCAATAGTCACACAAAATAAACATTTCTTCACTTTAAACAGCATATGGTCACACTTATTAACACTTTTGGTCACTTTATGCTTAATTTTATGTGACTAAATACACCCAAAAAACATCCTTTATGTGACTAAATATTACAAAATGCCACACAAACTAAAAATTCATGTGGCCATTGGATGAACAATAGTCACACAAAATACACATTTCTTCACATTAAACAGCATATGGTCACACTTATTAACACGTTTGGCCACTTTATGCTTAATTGTATGTGACAAAATACCCAAAACAAACATGCTTTGTATGACTAAATATTACAAAAGGCCACAAAAACATAAAATTCAAGTGGCCATTGGATGAACAATAGTCACACAAAATACACATTTCTTCACTTTAAACAGCATATATATGGTCACACTTATTAACACTTTTGGCCACTTTTTGGTTATTTGTATGTGACTAAATACCCAAAACAAACATGCTTTGTGTGACTAAATGTTACAAAAGGCCACACAAACATAACAATCAAGTGGCCATTGGATGATCAATAGTCACACAAAATACACATTTCTTCACTTTAAACAGCATATGGTCACACTTATTAACACTTTTGGTCACTTTATGCTTAATTGTATGTGACTAAATATACAAAAAAAAAAAAAAAAAAAAAAAAAAAAAAAAAAAAAAAAGGCTTTGTGTGACTAAATATTACAAAAGGCCACACAAACATAAAATTCAGGTGGCTATTGGATGAACAATAGTTATACAAATACACTTTTACTTGATTTTAAAAAGCATATGGTCACACTTATTAACACTTTTGGCTACTTTTTTTTTAATTGTATGTGACTAACTCCAAAAAAATAACACACGTTGTGTGACTAAATCATCACAAACGTCACATTTATTATATATTCATGTGACCACAAGACGGGAAATAGTCACACAAAATACACATTTACTTGAATAAATCATCTCAAATGTCACATATATTATATATTTATGTGGCCAAAGGACGAACAATAGTTACTCTAAAAAAATATTTGTGTGACTATACAGTGTTTACGGTCACTGATACTGATTAATCCAATAAAACTTGTGCCTAATTTGTCACACATATTCGGGTTACGGTGGCGCGACCTTTGGTGACAGACACAAAAAAGACGTTTGTGACTATATACATATCGTCACACATTTTTGGAGTGACCAATACCACTTTTTGTACCAGTGTTACAAACCGGGCTTCATTTAATGACTTTTGATTATTTTTTATCAGAACTTCTTTAATCAAAGTTTTTACAAACAACTTGTCTCCCGCGCAAAACTTAAATTTTTTTTTTTGGGTAAAGGGGACACTACCCCGGTAAATTATATTACACCAAAAAAGTCAATGAAGTACAATGGAATGTGGCCGTGTGCCAAATTCCTAAGATAATTCTTAAAATTTCATATGGAACACATTTTGAGGGGGAGTTAAACACAAATCTTGTTTGTGATAGGAATTTTAAGACTATTTCGAATAAATGATATTTTTCTAATGCTTGGAATGACAATGTGAATTTTGCCGTGTTATCAAAAGATGTTGAATTTGTTTATGTTAAATGTCATAAATGTGTGTTTTCTGCAACTCATGATACTTGTGTTGCTAATTATATAAATGTTGTAAATTCTCGTGCAAAAAAGTTCAAACCATAACAAACAAATGCAAAAGAAACAAACTGCTAAGAAAAATGAGAAATGGATTCCAAAAGGACGTCTAGTTGCATTAAGTGACTCATCCCCGAGTGCTAAAGAACCTAGTACATGCCTTAAGTGTAAACCAACAGGAAGAACACTAGAAACTAGTGTTGCATTAGTTGATGGCGAAACGTCTATTTCTGAACAAAACAAGTACTTCTAACGAACAAAAACCAACTTCTTCTTGGTTTCCATATTCTTCTTCCATTTTTCACATTAGTTGATGGCGAAACTCCTGTTTCTGAACAAACAAGTACTTCTAACTAACAGAAACCAACTTCTTCTTGGTTTCCATATATTTCTTCCATTTTTCGTATATTATCGAGATATGTTTATGGTACGTCAACTCAGGTTGCTCCAAGCACATAACTGAAAATCTAAAGCTTTGATGAGGTGCAATTTCATAAGCTTTTAAGGGGTCATTTAACCTCTAAATTCGTATAAATTTGATCATTTATTTCCCTGAATCATTTCTATTTGAGTTTTAGGTACATGGAATGCATTTGCTAGAAAAGGATGCACTTTGGGCTCGATTGGATGGAAATACAAAGAAAATGACAAAGACGTCACAAGAAGGACTTGTGACTACGTCATAAGCTACTACGTGACGCCGTCACTTGAGGGTGCTGACCATACAGTAGCTGGTGACGGTTTACCAGGACGGTGTAAAAATCAAGTCAAGGCAGACGGCGTAACAACTTCTAAGTGACACCGTCATAACTAAGTTGGTTCAAGAATGAAACCCTAACCGGCGGCTAGATGATAACGTTACAACCTCAATGTGACTCGGTCACAATCCAAAATCTATAAATATAATCACATTGTTTTCATTATTGTGGGTGCAACTTTGGAGGAACTTACACCACCGAACCATAGTCGGTTGAAGAACTCATGTATTATTGAGATAAGTTATTTAATTAATCATTCAATCATGTCTATGTGTTATTGTTCGATTTACGTAATTGCTTCTCTTTACATTACTATGCTAAGCTAAATTAACTACAATAATATTTACTTAGGATTGCATGAAACCTAGTTATTGAGTTTTTTTTTGTCCTCTCTTGTTTAATGGTGTACGCGTTAGGATTTAGAAAACTGGCTAAGGAAAATTGTACTAGCCTGAACGTCCACTAAAACGTGACTAGTTAATTGCTTAT
Organism: Artemisia tridentata subsp. tridentata; assembly: GCA_021014915.2. Lineage (NCBI taxonomy): Eukaryota > Viridiplantae > Streptophyta > Magnoliopsida > Asterales > Asteraceae > Artemisia > Artemisia tridentata. The sequence goes on from CP139504.1 coordinate 246,139,890, forward strand.
GTCTTAGGTTAATTATTAAGGAAAGTATTTATTACGTAGGTTAGTTATTGGGTGATTTTGACAAATCAGATAGGTGTTGTTCACTTAGGCTAGTCAATAGACGTGGGACTGACCATAGCACAATCGGTAGCTAGGAATACTTCACACTACATTAGGCAAGGACGTGACAATTCGACAACACAATAGGAGATAACTAGGGAGTAATGAGATTCTAGGTAAATTGTTTCTCCTAATATAAGAAGTTCACCACCACTTTACTTTTCTTGTTATTTATTTTATTGCATTTTTTTAATTGGTAGTTTAAAACCAACCTCCTCCAAACACCCGAGATTTTACTTGCTTTCTAATAAAACATAAAAAGACCAAAAATAATCTTCCCTTAACCTTTAGACTTAAATTGTTATACATTTTGAATCTACCTCACTATTCCCCAAAGAACGATCAATCCCCCGAGTCTTGCCTATACTACACTACAACGATTAGATACTCTGCCTAGGAGGATTGTAAAACTTAGTGTGTTGCAATCCGATGCACATCAAGTTTTTGGCACCGCTGCCGGGGAATAGTCTAGGTTTTGATTTCTATTTCGCTTAGTTCTACTCACTAGATTCCTATCAAGTGAGATTTTTATTTTTCTTTTGTAGCTTTCTCGTAGTCTATCTTTTTTCTTTGTTTCTATTGTTAGTAAATGCTTTCATTTGCCATCATGATCAATGAAATTCCAATCAACCAATACGACGTACAAAACAAACCAAATCCACCAAGAGCCCGTACTCTAGGTGAGTACTCTCTACCTAGCTACGAAGGCTATCGAAACACCATTGAGCTTCTCATAGAAGCCAATGTGTCTACCTTGCGATTCGACACCATCTGGTTGGTGCAAAATGGATGCATTCTCTCTACGTGATCAAGCTAGCAATTACCTTAAGCGTTTACCCGCGGGATCCATCTCGACTTGGGATGATCTTACTTCTCGTTTCCTCGCCCATTTTTTCCCACCAGGGAGAACTACCAAGCTGAGTAATGACATCTTGATGTTCTAACAACATCAGGGTGAAACTCTGTACGATGCGTGGAATCGTTTCAAGGACTTACTCCAAAAAGTTCCTCATCACGACATTGATCTTTGGCTCCAAGTCCAAATCTTTTATGATCATGTCAACTACTCCACAAAGCAAGCGATCGACCATGCGACTGGTGGTAAGCTTCGTGACAAAATTGCGGAAGAATCGTAGGCCATTATAGAGGACCTTGCTCTTTATGATAACGAAAGTTGGAATGATCCTCGTGAACTTACAAGCAAAACAGTCAAGGCAATATCCTTGCCTTTCAATGTCTATAGCATTTCCGAACGTAGGCTCATTCCCAACTACTGATACTACATCTTCAATACCACATGCTCATACTCGAAGATTACATTTGATTTCAAAGAGCCTAAAGTAAAGATGAAATAAAGCTAATGAGTCATGAGGACAAAGATCTCCTCAGAATTACTTTAATTACGAAGACGTCATTATTTTTTTTGGGTAAAAGGGCTTCACCCTGGTAAAATATATTAATAAACAGAAACAATAAGAACAATGAAATGTGGCTGAAGTACCACATTAACCTCAATCAACGCTTAAACAACCTACTAAATCGCTTTTGACATGCCACTAAGACGTCATTATTTATGAAATGGGGGGAGATTGTTAGTTTTTAAAGTGACAATAAATATTACTATGGTGTTCAAGATTAAGTTATGAAGACTTGAAGATGTAGGCAAGAAAAAAGGATTCAAGACCAAAACAAAGACAAGAAACAAAGCTCAAGATAAAAAATTGTTAGCCTTAGAAGTGGCGATCTTAGTCTAATATTTTGTGTAAACATTATAACTATTTTGTACAAGGGTAAAATAGTTAGGCTCATATATACACATCTCATGCTTAGGAGATAGTGTGGTTCCCTCATAATTCTTATCAATCTCATATCATTTTGGTTCCACCTTCTCTCTACATCTCTTTCTCTCCCTCTCTCTAAAACCTTCTAGTAAGTGTAACATGAATTTATCTAATTGGGTTTCCTACAATTGGTATCAGAGCTTGTTACATGATAGTGGATTGATTTTGGTGTCAACAAATTAAATCTGTGTTCGTAGTTCAAAAATACGTGACATGAAATTTTTCGAAAAAACTAATCCGTTTGATGTTTTGGGATTAAAAGTGTTCAAACTTATGAATTTCTAACTCACATATCTTTCTCAAACTTTGGTTCATATAGATATTTAATTAAAACGTGCAAATTTATCGACTTTAAATATTTTTCTCGAAAAACTGTCATTGAGTCGTTTTTGAGAGAAAATGAGCTTTGTTGAAGGTTATTATTATAAAGTTTTTATTTTTATGATTGATGAATGACCATAGAGTAGATTCTGAGTAGAAATTTAGGAGAATACACACTGATTAGATTGGTTTAGGTGATTTTAGTTTGTTAAGTTGTCAAGAATTTTTCTCGAAAAATTGCTATCTTCAAAAAATTTCGAAACCTTCGAGTTTTCTCGAAACATACGTGGCAGTACTATTAGGTGAGCCTTCACTACGTAGGTGACGTGGCATTTCGAATACTTTAGTTTCGAGTATTTTGTTTTGAGAAAAATTATTTTGAGTAATCCTACATAGCATACTGACTTAGTTGAGAATCCACTACTTTAGACACGTGGCATTTCGAGAAATATAGATTTCGAGAAATTGGGATATTTCGAGTAATTTCCAGGATTTTTAAGGCATGAACCTTTTCAACTTAAAACGTAAATCTTTCGAGAAATTCCTTCCTTAGTAGTCCTACCTAGCCATTTCGAGAACTTTCATATATAAAGTATAGGATAGTACGGATTTCGAGAAACAAGGATTTCGAGTAATAAAGATTTCGAGTAATTTCCCTAATTTTGTGGAAAAGGACCTTAACAACCTAAAACCAAAATCTTTCAAAAAATATTAATACACCAAAGTCAAAACCATTGTCAATCAGAAAGATCCAAGATCAAATTTCATTTACTGTCAAAACATGTCAATCATTTTAGAACTATTCTTTCAAGTTTATTCTGAAATTAAGAAAATGATACATGATAACGATGTAGAAATTTTATTTTTTTTTGGGTAAAAGGTCAAAAGACCCGGTAAATGTATTACACCAAAAAACGTTTAAGTACAACGGATATGGGTGAAGTCCCAAATCTCAGCCCATTACATAGGCACTTACATGAAGACAAATTCAACAAACCAAACCACTATATAAGAATGACATGCCATTCTTATAACTTACAAGTAACAAAACATACTACCTATGACGACCCTTCAAGTAAATATCAGGACCATACGCAAAAGACTCATAGCCATCATAGGAATCCAAATCATCCTCAAGATCATAACCACCTCCAAATAAGTTAGCAGACTGATCATAGGTGTCTACAATCTCCTCATCACTATCCGAATCTACAATATCACCCACCTTAGAAAATGGATTCACTCGTTTAGTCGCAGAAGAAGACGGACTAGATGGTTTCATACCACTTGTAGAAGCACCATGTAAACTGGCAAATTGCTCCCACAAACTTCCCTTCTTACTTATACTATCAACCATAGGTGTAGGTGAAGAAACTACACTAGGCTGGTCGACACAAGCCTCCATAGGAAAGAATTATAGAGACAATGTAGAAAATAGAGACAATGTAGAAAAGAATTATGACTTATTGAAAATGATTCACTCACCAGAAAGTAGTCAGTCTTCTTTTACTACTAACGCTTTCATGGCAGATATTCAAGAAGCTAATTCGGAAACTGATGTTCAAAGCCAGCATCAATATGACTCCGACACGATTCCTTAGGCAAAAGATTATGTTGCTGTGGTAGCAAATAATCCATTTGGTCAAGAGATGCAACATTCTGAACTACCCATTTCCTTCAATGAAAATGAGTCTGCTCAGAATGAAGCAAATCATGAACAAGAAACTGCTTTCTTTGAATCATTACTCTATAGCTGTCAAAATGAGATTGAAAAAGTTAAATTGATCAATCGCGAAGTCAAATCCGTGAATGAGAAATTAACTTCTGAGCTTGAGAGATACAAGAAGATCAAAAAGTCTTTGAGTTCAACAAAAAACGAGAGTCTGAATTAGAAATTGGATATCAAAATTCCGTTTTAAAAGAAAAACAATTGCAAATCAAATTTGATATACTTGATGTAACGTCAAATATGAAGATCAAATCTTTAAACGTGGAAATTTTAGATCTAAAAAAACAAATTTCTAAGATACAATCAACTTGCTCCAATCTTGAAAAAGATAAGAAATAGTTGAAAACAGATTTTTCAAAACGTGAAAATGAACTTCTTGACGAAATCATTGATCAACAAGAAAAAATCAATGAGTTGGAAACTTTGCTTATTAAAACTGGACATTCACAGCAAACAATTAATATGATTAATAAAAACAAATATCTACTTTTACATACAACAAAGAAAATGGCTATTGGCTGTGAAAACCCTTGGAACCTCAAGATAGCTCAGAAAGAACAGAAAGTGTTGTACAATAGAAAGGTTTTATTTGACAAACATGAACCTCTTGTTGTTTTAGATTCTGACGAAACGATCAAACTTGAGGAACAAAGTCGATCAAAAATGAAACAAAAGAATCCTGATTTACAACCAATTGATTACAACATATTAAACAAACTTTCTGAAGTTGTATTTGTTCCTCAAACCCCTAAAACAAAAGAACAAATATACAAATCCAATTTTCTAAAAAACCGAGTGTTACAAAAACCATTTCAAAACAAGTTGATGTTTCAAAACATCTTTCCAAAATTGAACAAATGTCTTCTAACAACACTTTTAACACAAGTGGTGAGAGAAAATATCTTGATGATGTCAAAACAAGGAATTAGCAACTTCAACGGACTGTTGAATCTAAAACAAGTCTAAATGTAAACACTTGGAACTCTAGTTTTCATAAAGAGATGAAAAAGATTTTTGATACTGATATTGCTACTCCATTGAATAACATTTATGCGAGAGTAATTCATTTTGAAAAAGAATTTTTAAAGGAAACAGTTGACTTTGTCAAGGACTACAAATCCCTGGTAAAGGAAGCAACTGAAACACAAGAAAACATTCAAACATTGGAAAATCTAAATGATTCTCTTTTAGAAGCAGTCGGAAATTGTTTCAAAATTTGAAGATGCATTAATAAAGCTTGAAAAAAAAAACATGTCATATTCATCTTAAAGCGTGCTTACAAAGATTTAGAAGAGAAAAATAAAGACTTGAATGCTCAGTTAGCAACTTTGAAAGGAAAATGTGTGGATACTAATTTTGCAAAACCATTGACAGCGGTGGAATCTCAAGGGTCAAATAATGTCTCAAACACGAATTTTCAAAAAACAAGATTTGCACCGTCAGCCAATGTGAACAAGGTTAACACAAAACCAGTCACTCCACATGTTGTTCCAAAATCTTGTCAAAATGATTTGAGAAAAAAAGGGGTCAAATTTTCAAATGTTCCAAAGAGTCAAAACACATCTGTGTTAAAACCAAACACACATTATCGTAATCATCTCCATCAGAAAAAGACTTATAAGAATACCAAATCCACTGACAGGGCTGTGATAATCAGCAAAACAATGACACCATCTTTAGGAATAGAAAAACCTACAAGAAGTAGTATTTCAGATCCTAAGAGCACTCATGCTGAAAAAAGAGTCTACAATAACAAAGATGTTGAATTTGATTGTCAAGCATGTCAAAAATGTGATTTAAAATCTAATCATGACTTATGCATTTCTCAATTCATAGATGAGGTAAATTCAAGTGCTAGAAACACACCCAGTAAGACAAGAAAACAAAGAAAACCCCATAGGAGACAGAGACACCCCACATAGTCACTTACAAGGTCTCCCACGAAAAATAAGTTTAGTTCACAAGAACCTTTTTTTTGGGTAAAGGGGAGTAATCCTGCACCCTGGTAAATAGATTAACCAAAAAACGTTTAAGTACAAAGGATATGGGTGAAATCCCATATCTCAGCCCGTTACATTGGCACTTACAAACATCTATATAAGAATGACAGGCCATTCTTATAACTTACATAATAACTAAGACAAAAGGAACTACCAAAAATGATTAAATTACATATAACAATACAATACTACTCAGGTAAAACACTTGAGTCTTCTAAATCATTATGGCGTTCCACCTCCACTTCCACTCCAAATAGGGTTTCAACCCTAACTTCCAAGAAACGAATACGAAGGTTTTTGAACAAGAATACCCCCAAACTTGACATCCATCAACGAAGGTTTTTGAACAAGAATACCCCCAAACTTGACTTCCGTCACACTAATTTGAAGCTTCAAATCAGCCCCAACTAATCTCGATCCACTGCAACTGCTATTATTTGTACGCAAAAATAATAACCTAGATAGGAGTTTAATATGACGCAATACGGATCCGAGACATGAATAATAGGATTATTGAATAACCCAACATCCCAAATAGGGTCAAACACCCTAACATCCAAAAGCACACTTACCAAGGAAGTACCACCATATGCCTTAGCGTATCAATAGACAAATCACACCAGCATGGCACGTCCAAAACAAGTGCAAACAGCCAAATACCACCATAAACAGACCCTGCCCAAGCGTGTAAAAACACAAGCACTAGGACCTGTTTGTAGACGATAATAGGGTTCAATATAACCCTAACTTCCAACACAAACCTGAAGTACCAGTAACGAAGTAGGGTTGAACAGCCCTAACTTCCAGCAATATAATGACGATCCAAAACTGAGCAGAACAGGTCTGTGACAAAACAACACTAATAGCTCGTATAGCAGACCCAAGAAACTCAGAACCAGAATACGAGTAGCCAAACACGCCACAAAGGGTTAGCAAACCCTAACAAACTGAATACGAACAGATGCATATAGGATTACCAAGCCCTAACTTCCATGAATGATGAACATGTCTGATTGGAGAAGACAGTAAGGTTAACCCTAACGTCCAGCAATACAATATCATGTAGAGTCATCTAAGTAGCAGCTGCACATACATGAGGACCTGTTGTAAACAATAATAAGGTTTAAACAAACCTTAACTTCCAGCCATAGCGATCAAGAATAGGGTTAAACGAAACCCTAACTACCAATGCCCAGGAAAACGAACATTCAAGACCAACAGATATAACGAACAACCACACAAATGGTCTATGAGCTCAGATCATGAACCAGGGTTTTTGAACAAGAACCCTAGAAAACTTGACTTATCTCTCTCTCAAAACCCTACGTACAATATTCTTGACATCTGATAAGAACATTCATGATATAGTCCAATCAACGAACAACCACGTACATCCTTATAGTTGCTTGCCAAATCGAATGAATAAAACCAAACCCTAAAAGGTTTAGTAATCGTTATGCTCCAAACCAAACCACCAGATCGAATAAAAAGGAAAAACCTAAAAAGGTTTTTTAGTCATTAAGCGCCACTCAAAGACCTGCAGATCGTAACAGATATAAAAGAGGCACCGACCCACGATTACTAATATATGTTGGATATTGCAAGAAGCACCGACCCACGATACAGTAGATGTATTAGAAGTTGAATAAAATATCAACCAATTAATAAACCATGCACATGCAGTAGACGACAATTGCAGAATCCAAATATTCCAATGTAACTTACCAATGTAGGATAAAAAACGAATATATAATCATACCGACCCACGATCAAAACAAACCAATAAGAATTAATGACCCACGTGAATGGTGAATTAAAAATTAAGGGTTTATGATGGAATCGTTAGAAAGTGTAGCGAATGTTAAGGATTCGTTTTTTTTTCCGCCTTTCACAGATCGACCGTATAGAACCCTAAAGAAAACGATTTACACTAAAAATCATCCAAAACGGACGAATCTTTAGAAAACTGATTAGAGGACAGGTAGGGTTTATACGCATAACAGGAAACCATGGAGGCTTTTAAAGATATATAAGTGAACTTGTACAGCCGCCCACCCTATGATATAGACACAACCCATCGCCATATATTCCGTACCCAACAGTGGGTAGAGAGGACATGGGAGGGTGGTGTTTTTGGCCGGAATTATGAGAGGAATAGGCGGCCGGAAATCTCCATGGGAGAGAGAACCGATTAGGGTTTTAATTGTTGTTGTCTTTTAGTTCACAAGAACCTTCCGCTGCACCCAAAAAGAAAACTGATTATAGAACAAAACTTAGGTGGCAACCTACGGTTAAAATCTTTAACACTGTTGGTCTTGTATGGAAACCTATGGGCATAATTTTTGAGTCAAACACTACCACAATAGGTAGTGAAAACAATCCTACTCCGGAAAATGTGATTTCTGTTTCAGGTACATCAAACCAACATCCGGATGTGGAAAAGCAACCTACCTCCAAAGATGAAAGTGACAAATCTCCGGAAGTGCTACAAGGTAAGTTTACTAACTTAGAAAATATTTCATCAGGAGATTCAAAATCTTTAACAAAACAAACATCAACATTTTCATTTTTTACTTCGTCAATGTTTGATTTTCCTTTCATATTATAAAATCAAAACAAAAATTATAAAATCAAAAAATCAAATAAAAATTAGAAAAATCCAAAAATCCAAAAAATATTTCAAACACGACATGTCTCTTGTATAATCAATATTATTTACGTTTCTAGAAATGTCATTTAATAATGATACGGAAATATAAATATGCTTGAGCGGGAATTCATTTAAAAATGTTTTTCAAAACATGTCGTCGTCTCTAAAACAATGACTTCTTAAGCTAATGACTCGTACTTCAAATCAAAGGCTTGTGTACACTCAGTCCACAACTCGTGCTTCAAAAGATTTGTAACCAACATGTCTCCTTCAAAAAACTCTAAGTGTGTTTCCAATCCTTTGTCACAAGATTAAAAATTTTAAATGGAACACATTTTGAGGGGGATTAAACAAAACTTGTTAATTTTTCAAAACATTTTTCTTGTATTTTAAATTCAAAACTAATGGTTTATACAATCTTCTAATTATCTCAAATATCTGAACACACTGCTGCATGTAACAATCTCTCAAACAATATTTTTTATAAAACAAAGGTTAATTAAGAAAATGGACTTTTATTTGAGGGGGAGTTAATTTAAACCCATTTATGATTAACTGTGCAAAGCTGTCTAACTTTCAAGAGTACTTGCAAAAGTTTTGATATATAAACCACACTTGATTCATCTTTTGTAAAGTTGAGGGGGTACTTGTGTTAAAAGGTAAAACTTTCAAAAAGGTTTTGTAGACTCCCTCCGTCTTTTGAAAACTCACACAAACAATATTCTACCAATAATTTTCTCTCCCCCTCGAATTGCGTGCTAAGATCATAACGTGTTTTTCTCATCTTTCACCTTCACAAAAACAGTAAGTTTCTTGATCCTTAAAACTCGAATGCATTTTATTTGATGATCCATGAAGGTTTCGGAATTCTTAAATTGATTAGGGTTTCGTTATTTTTGAAGATTACTGAATACTTGATGTTAGTTGAAAAAGATAGTTAGGATAGAAGCGTTTTTAGATGTAGAATCTAATGGTCTAATCCCCGCTGCTTAATTCTTAACACATTGGAAGAATTATGGATTTGTTTGGCTTAGAACTTTTCGAATAAAATCAAATATGAAGCCTTAGTGTTTGTATTGCTTGTTTAGAGTTGAATTATGGTTTAGTATCACTATCTCATTGTTTTCCTTATGCCTGATCGTCTCTAATCGCGTTCTAGTAGATTCCAAGAAAATAGGGCTCGTTTGAGTTTTTCTCGAATAAAAGGCCTTAAGAGTTAAGGTTGCAGGACTCTCTCTCGTTTGGCGATTATTGAAGAATATGCGCTCCTTCCAAATCATTCGTTTCTTCTTCATTTAATCTTCTAGTGGTATTATAATATTCATTGTTCCTTGTTATTTTCTTTCAATTGATCTGTATCCTTATTGGTCCACTTCTATTGTGGGTCGGTTAATACAAATTGATTGTATTAATCAAGGGTATTATAATATTCATTGTCCCTACTGATTTACTTTCTATTGATTTAATTTTCATATTGATTATTTTAATCAAGAGTTGTCGGTTTGGAGTCTTGGTCGATCCTTCATTCCTTTTTTTCTAGATCGGTTTTATTTAATCCTTGCTATTGGTGTTAGGTTTTTTTAAACCGATTATTCTTCTGGTGTATTGACCAGTTTCATGGGACCTGGTTAGGATCTGTTGTGCTTTTATCTTAAACCCTAATCTTGCGATTAGGGTTTTATCTTCTTTTATTGGTTCTGCATGTTTGCTGGCTATTGTTTCGAGGGTGTTGTGTCTATTGATTGTGATTGCGATTTGCTGGAATTTGTTAATTAAGGCTTTGTTTGGGTATGCCGACTATGGGAGAGAAGGGTGCAACGGAAAGCTATAGTGTGGTACTAAATTCTTTAGCGAAAAAAGTGAAGAATATTGATGGTAACATGATACGTTCCAACAGAATTCCTGTTAGGGCGAACCGTGTGGTTCAGTTTCAAGATGAAGGGTATATTGAGAAGAATTCAGGTAGGGATGGAGTTAATTTTGCTAATGATAAGACTAGTGGTAATGTGACTGGGAATATTGACGCATATGATAAGAATAGTAATGATGAGAGCAATTTGGCGTCGAATGTTATCAAATCTGCTACTAATGCTAGTAACCATGGTATGTGTGTTAATACTCAAGATGATAGCAATTTGGCTGGTGAGAAATTAGTTAAACTGGATACGGCTGAAGGAATTACTAATGATCAGACTTTTGGTAATAAGAGCGGAAACATGGATGCATCTGGTAATGATGAATGCAATGTGGCGTCGAATATTACTATATCTGATTCTAATATTCCAAAGGAGGGTACGTGTGTAAATACTCATGATAGCCTTAAAGATTTATCGACCACATATACTCACCCAGGTTCTAGTTCTATGTCGTTTGCGGATATGCTTACAGGTAAGTCCTCTAAAAAGGTTGTAAGGGTTACATAAATGAGAAATAATAATTGTGTTGCTGGAGCTAATGTGACCATTCCAATGGAAGTTGTTGATGAGGTTAGTTCTCGATTTGTGAATACGCTTTATGGATATTTTATTGGTAAGAGGCTTGCATTCCCGATTGTTGAAAATTATGTGAGGAATACTTGGGCGAAGTTTGGATTGCAACGGGTAATGCTTAATAATGGGTTCTTTATGTTTCAATTTGCAACTAAAGAGGGTATGGAAAGAGTTTTAGAGGAGGGACCATGGTTGATTCGGCTGGTTCCTATTATTTTGAATATTTGGACACCTAACTCTAAGCTTAAGAAAGATGAGATTACTTCGGCTCCGGTTTGGGTCAAGATTCATAATGTTCCTTTAGTCGCTTATTCTGAAGTGGTTCTTAGCCTAATTTCTACACAACTTGGTCGTCCTATCATGTTAGATGCATATACGAGTGCTATGTGTTTGAAATCTTGGGGTCATAGCGCTTATGCTTGTGTCCTAGTTGAAGTTTCTTCGTTGGCAGCTTTGCTCGACTCTATTGTTGTAGCGATCCCTTATCCCAACGGATCAGGTCACTCCTTGGAAACGCTTGATATTGAATATGAGTGGAAGCCTCCTAGATGTGATACATGTAAGGTTTTTGATCATGATGATAATGGCTGTCCGGTAAGGGTTAAAATGGTGGATAAACAAGCGGTTAATGATGATGGTTTTACTGAAGTGAATAGGGGAAAAGCTAAAGGCAAACAACCAGCTAAAAGGCAAGTGGATGGTGTGCGTTTTCAAAAACCTAAGGTTCAGTTTTATTATAGACCTGTTTCTAAACCTAATAATGGTGGTGCATCATCGTCCAAAACGAATGGTGTGTCACGAACTGAATCTGAACCTACTCCGCCTAATTCTTCATCCGGTATGAATCAAAATGTAAAGGATTCGGATGTGGGTGGGTCGTTGCCTTCTGTTTCGATTAGTGGTAATGCCATTAACCAGCCCGTTAAGGATTCTCAAGTTAAAAAGACATTCATTAATGACAATATAGATCTTGTATCGTTAAGGAATTCTTTTGATGCTTTAAGTAAAGTTGGTGACATTTTTTATACGGATGAGGGTGTTTGTTCAATTGATAAGGATAGTGCTACATGCATGGTGGATAGTGATAGTGAAGTGGATGAGGCTATTGATGTCGCTACGGACTCCAGAACGTTCAAAGATGATAAGTACAAAAAGGAAGCAAGCACTTCCTCTCCAAGTGGTTCCCATGTATAGTATCGCTTCCTGGAATATAAGGGGAATGAACCAATCCCCTAAACAAAAGGAGGTTCGACAGGTTATTAGTGAAAATAAGCTTTCGGTTTGTGCTATTCTTGAGTCTCATGTAGCTACTTCTAGGCTCGATGTGATGTGTTCTAAAGTATTTCGGAACTGGGATTGGACATCGAATGGCCATTTATGTTCTAAAGGTTCTCGGATTTTATTGGGTTGGAACCAAGACGAGGTTGATTTATACGTTATTTCTATGGATGATCAGGTTATTCATGCTTGTATTCGGTTTAAGGCGGATAAAAAAGAGTTGTTTTGTTCGTTTATTTATGCTCATAATAGATATATTCATAGACGGCCTCTTTGGAATAATCTTAAATTGCATCATCTTTATATTCGAGCAAGACCTTGGTGTATTCTTAGTGATTTCAATTCTGCCCTTCACTTAGAGGATAAGTTGGAGGGGTCTTCTATTATTGACATTGCTATGTGGGAGTTTAAGGAGTGTGTTGATGAGATTGAGATGTTTGATATAAATCATTCAGGGCTGCAATTCACATGGAATCAGAAGCCGAGAGGGTTGGATGGCACGCTAAAGAAGATTGACCGTATTATGGCCAATCTTGGTTTTACAGATTTATTTGTTGGTGCGCATGCTATTTTTCAGCCGTATCGTATCTCGGATCATTCCTCGGCTATTTTAACTATTCCTTCCTCCTTTACTTTTAAACCTCGTCCTTTTAAATTTTCTAACACTATTGTTCAGTATCCTCAGTTTAAAGTGCAGGTTAAGGAGCGTTGGGTGACGAATGTTAGTGGTTTCTTCATGTACCGTGTTGTTCGCAAGCTGAAATTACTAAAGAAGCCTATTCGGAGTATTTTATTTAATGGGGGGAATATTCATGAGAATGTTATTAAACAGCGTCATGAATTGGATACTGTTCAGAAGGCTCTTGATACGGATCCGTTCAATGTTCATATTAGGGAAGAGGAAGCGGCTTATCTTAATGCATATAATGAAGCCATTCTTCGTGAAGAGCAGTTTCTGAAGCAAAAAGCTAAAGTTGAGTGGCTTAAGGTTGGGGATGCTAACACTGCGTATTTCCATAAAGTGGTCAAGAGTCGTAAAGCTAGAAGCCGTATTGATTCAGTGTGCAACAATGAAGGAGTTCGGTTTGACAATGATCAGGTTCCTAATGCGTTTGTTAGTCATTTTGCTTCTTTTCTTGGTCAAGAGGGGGTTTCGATTCCGTTTGATGATAATGATTTGTTTAATATCACTCTTGACCCTGCAGTTGCGGCTTATATGGTTCGAGATGTTACGGCTCAAGAGGTCAAGGATTGTGTCTTTTCGATTGGTGATGATAAATCTCCAGGGCCTGATGGGTATTCTGCGGCTTTCTTTAAAGGCGCTTGGGATGTTATTTCTGAGGATGTTACTAAGGCGGTTCAGGAGTTTTTCATTAATGGTAAACTTCTTAAAGAAGTGAACCATACGACGATTGCTCTCCTTCCTAAGTCACTTCTCTTACTCGGAGTAATGATTTTAGGCCTATCTCTTGCTGTAATGTTATGTATAAATGTATTAGTAAGATTATTGCTAAGCGTATCAAAGAGAGCCTTTCATCTCTAGTCAGTTTGAATCAATCTGCTTTCGTTCCGGGTAGGAGGATTTCGGATAATATCTTATTGACGCAGGAGCTTATGCATAATTATCATGTTGATCGTGGTCCCGCTCGATGTGCATTTAAGGTTGATATCCAAAAGGCTTATGATACTGTTGACTGGAGATTCTTGAGGACTATTCTCATTGGTTTCGGTTTTCATGGGCGTATGGTTGATTGGATTATGGAATGTGTGACATTGACTTCGTTCTCGATTAGTATTAATGGTGTTCTTCATGGTTATTTTAAGGGTAAGAGGGGATTAAGGCAAGGTGATCCTTTGTCTCCTTATCTTTTTACTCTTGTGATGGAGGTCCTGACTCTCATGTTGCATCGCCGGGTTCGATTATCTGATTCTTTTACGTTTCATCACAAATGCTCCAATTTGAATATTATTAATTTGTGTTTTGCTGATGATTTGTTTTTGTTTGCTCATGGTGATGTCAATTCGGCCCAAGTTATTATGGACGCGTTGGAGGAGTTTAAGTGTGTGTCTGGTCTCACACCAAGTTTGCCGAAAAGTACTGCCTATTTTTGCAATGTTCGTTTTCATGTCAAGATTGCTATCCTTCTAGGTCCTTCCCTTTGAAGGATCTCTTCCGGTCAAATATCTTGGCGTGCCTCTTGTTACTACTAGGCTGGTTTATAGGGATTGTAAGGAGTTGGTTGAGAGGTTGTCTAATCGTATCAAAGATTGGAGGAATAAATCGCTTTCTTTTGCTGGTCGGTTACAACTTATTCAATCAGTGTTGTCTTGTATGCATATATATTGGGCATCTGTTTTTATTCTTCCTTCTCGTATCATTAATGACCTTGAGCAGCTCATGAGAGGATTTCTTTGGTGTCATGGTGATTTTCGAAGAGGTAAATCTAAAGTTGCTTGGGAAGTTGTTTGTTTCGAAGAGGTAAATCTAAAGTTGCTTGGGAAGTTGTTTGTTTACCTAGGCAGGAAGGAGGTCTCGGCATAAGAAGGCTTGATCATTTTAATAATGCCTTGATTTCTTCTCATATTTGGAGCATTGTTATAGGGAAGGAATCTCAGTCTATAAACTTAGAGATCGCAACTTTTGGGATATTCCGTGTCGTGGTAATATGACATGGAGTTGGCGGAAGATTTTACAGATTAGGCCTCTCATTCGTAGATTCATATGGTATAAATTAGGGAACGGTAATAAGGCTTCTGCTTGGTTTGATTCGTGGTGTGACATGTGTCCTTTGTCGCTTATTGTTTCCTCTCGAGATATCCATCGTGCTGGGTTTTCTTTTGGTTCTTCTGTTCGAGATATTATTTCAGGGGATGGCTGGGCTTGGCCAACTCAATGGGAGGTTAGATATCCTTCTCTTAATTCGATCATGATTCCTCATTTGGATATGCATACGGATGATCGTTTAGTTTGGCGTTCTTGTGATGGGAGTTTTAAAGATTTCTCGGTATCTTTGGTTTGGGATTGTATTAGGCCTCGTGGTTCTACGGTTGATTGGTTTCATGTGGTTTGGTTTTCTCAAAGGATTCCCCGGCATGCCTTTCATCTTTGGTTGGTCATCAAAAGGAAATTGAAGACGCAGGATATGTTAAGGCTTCAGGATGATAACAATAATCCCTCTCATGTTATGTTGCAATGTCCGCTTTGTGAATTGTAACCTGATTCTCATGATCACCTTTTCTTTGATTGTATGTTTTCTTCTCAGGTGTGGGATTCGCTAAAGGTGTTTGCTGGTCTTAGTTCTATGCCTTCTTCGCTGGATGCTACAATTACTTTCCTCTCTATTACGGCGAAGTCTAGGTCTTCCCGGAGTGTTGTTTCGAAGCTTCTGTTTGCGGCCACATCTTATGTTGTCTGGCAGGAAAGAAACAACAGGATTTTCAAGATGCAAAAAAGATCGGAAGCTCAAGTTGTTGATTTTATCAAATCCACTGTTCGGTTGAAGCTTCTCTCTTGCAGATTTAAGAAGACGGCGAAAGTGTTAGATCTTTTGCGGGTGTGGAAGTTGCCTCCTTCTCTTATGCATTCATGAAGTCATCTTTTGAGAGCTGGTGTTCGTTGGAGGATGTGGTCTCTTTGGATGTTGCTTATGGCTGTTTGGATTTTTCGTGGGAGATCCAGCTGAGAGTTGTACTCTTTTTTCCCTCCCCTAGGGTTTTCCCACCGGATTTTTTCTTAGAGAGGTTTTTAAGGAGGCAGTCTCAGTTGGTTCATCAGTCTCCTTCGAAGCGTCTTATGGATAGTTATGGGGATTCCTGTTTCATGCGTTGGTTTTTTCCCATTGGTGATTTAGTTTCTGTATGTTTCTAGCTGTTTCGCTTGGTGGCATGTCACAAGCGTTTTTTTTTTTTTTGGGTAAAAGGGTTTAAACCCTGGTAAATATATTACGCCAAAAACAATGAAGTACAATTGACATGGGTGAATCCCATGCCCTCAGCCCGTTACATAGGCACTTACATGAATAAACATAACAGTCCCACAGGACACTAACCAATAACCACTATATAAGAGTGACACATCACTCTTATAACTAAAAATGAACAAAAACTATAACGACTATAAGAATACAAATTTAAAAACTCGTTAAACCACATGATTCTTCAAGCGTCGTCCTAGATGTCCATAACTTACAGCGATGCAGCCTTATCCATGGTAGTACACGAAAAGCACCAATCCACATCAAAAAACTACAACGAACTCCCAATAGGGTATTGATCCCTAACTTACCAATCAAATCTTAATCCATAGCAACTGTTATTATTTGTTCTCAAAACAATAATAACCTAAATGGGAGTGAAATATGAGCAAGATGGATCAAGAAAAATAATAGGGTTGCAAACCCTAACTTACAGAAATAACCTCCATTATTGCCGACCAAGATGGAGCAAACGTGAAGGACCAGCAGGTGTATACACACCTTGACTTCCAGCAAACATCCTCAAAACCTGCTACTCGATGATAAACAGGTTACACCAACGGCAACCATCAGCAATAGAGGTCCATATAGCAGGTCTAGGAATTAGCAGAAACAATAATAGGGTGTAAGCAACGTTCATCATCCATTCGTAAACCAGAACCAGGTCTGATGTAACAATTAGAGGCTAAACGTGGTAAAACCCTAACTTCCAATGAGAAAAGATCCATGTCTGCTACTACTAAAACCATGTATGAAGAACACCAGCAGTAGGGTAATAGCAATCATGAAACATCCAATAGGGTTATAATATAAAACCCTAACTTGTGCGTGAACATCCAATATCAATTAAAGAAAACGATAATAAGGTTTTAAAAAACCTTAACTTCCAAGATCATCGAATACCAGATCAATATATATGAACAATAATAAAGCCATCACCAGATCTGATAAAGCATACAATAATAACCAATAAGTTAGGGTTTTTGAACGAGAACCCTAACAAAACTCGACTTACATCTCTCGCAAATCCCACGAACAGTAAACAAACATCAGGCGTGAACATCAAAACCCTAATAGGGTTAACTTGCAGAAAGAATGTATCAAATCCAAAAGATTCGATAAAACCAAATAAGTGTAGCAAAACCCATCAGTAACCTCAAGTCTTGCATGGGAAACATATGACACCACGTGAATAAGAACATGCAAGAATTAATAACCACCGACCCACTAAGATGAATGAACCAATAGTAAGCGGAAGGTAGTTGATGAGGATTCAGAACAATCGCAAAACAAAAAAACGAATCAAAGAATACCGACCCACGATCGAAAAGAACCAGTAATAAGCAACCGACCCATGTGATGGGGATTAGATTATTAAAGATTTAAGAATCGTAGGCACGAGTTTATGAAAAAAGGGATTCGTTTTTTTTTCGCTTTTTCGCCATGGAGAGAACTTTTTAGGGTTTAACTGAGTTTTTTATGTCACAAGCGTTTTGTGGTAGTGGCGCGTGGCTTGAGGTTAATGTGGTACTTTAGCCACATTCCATTGTACTTAAATTTTCTGTGATTAATATATTTTGCTAGGGTGAAGCCCTTTTACCAAAAAAAAGGCCTTAAGAGTTCAATAGGATTAGAATGGATTTTGGATTAGGATAATGATGGTTTTTTTTTTTGGGTAAAAGGGATAACACACCCTGGCAAAATACATTACACCAAAAACGTTGAAGTACAAAGGATGAGGGCGAACACCCCTCATCTCAGTCCCGTAGGACACTTACAGACTCAAATATAAGAATGACAAACCATTCTTATAACTTACCTAGACCACCTATAAGAGAAAGACTCTTATAACAAATACATGAACATAAAACTACAACGACTATTAGATTACAAATAAAAAACATCAAGTAAAAACTTGAATCTTCTCATGTCGTCATAGAAGTCCATAACCTTCAACGATGCAGCCGAAACCATGGTAGAATAGAACAACGCCAATCCACAAATGATCCAACAACTACACCGATCTTCATTGATCCAAACTGAACCAAACCATCACTACAACTTGATCCAATACCTCATCTACTAGAAGTTTCAAAAATAAAGGAAACTCAAGCTAAGAATGAAAAACAATGTATCTTGATCAGTCGTAGACAAACATAGGGCTATACGACCCTAACTTACATCAAAAAGATCACCATCGATCACATGAACAAATAAATCAATGCCATGTCCATGAACGATGATAAAAAGGTTTTGAATAAGACCCTTAAACTTAACTTACATCACTAATTCGAGCAGCAGCAGATTCCATAGAAAGTTACAATGAACTTAGATAAATATCAATCCACTAGAAAGCACGAACAGCAAACAACCAGCAAACAAAGCAGAATCGATCTAAAAGGAACAAAACCATCGAATGTAGATCGATCCAACCCAGCCATGATCAAATGATTCATGGCATCCCACTTGACTTCCAGCCTTACCAATCAACCGCATCTAAATATAATGGTAAAGATCATAAACATAGCAACTGAATTGCGCAAAGCACAAACCTAGGGTTTATGAACCCCTAACTCTCACCGATAACATAACCATCCCTCTCTCAACCCCACATCCATGAATAACATCACCAACCAGTAGATAACCACGATCAACAGATCGACTTACATAAGACAATGGACGAAGTCCAACTTGCAATACAAGATGAATACCTGAAAGTGCAGCAGCATAACAACGATCAAAACCATTACGAAACCCTAAAAAAGGATTCATTCATATAAGCAGACCCTAGCGATCAATCAATTAGACCAATCGAAGGTCGATAGGAATAAAAGATAGAGGCGGATAGGGATAGTTCTTGATCGCTCATCATAACCCAAAACAATCGAAACCCTTGACTGCACAAAAAACCGAAACCCTAAAAGGATATCGTCAAGATTGAATCGCTTTAACCAAAGTATTGATTAAATAATGTGCATCAAGAAAAAGATCGACCCATATAAAGAGTAATCGATTTAAAACCGACTAAAGAATCAAAGATTAAATGGATCGAATAGAAAACCAATAGGCGGTTTTAAAACCCTAAGAATCATTAAGGTTAAAACCACCAGTAAAAGGAGAAAACCGATCAGATATATAGTGGTAAGCTTAACCAACCACCCTCAAAAGCACATCAATAACCAATTCGTATTGCATATCCTTCAAAAAAATGATAGAGAGGACGAATTAGTTAGGGATTTTGGCCGGAAAGTGTAGGAGGGTGGCGGCCGGAAATCTCCAAAAGGAGAGAGAACTTTAGGGTTTTTTGTTTAAATATAGATTAAGTTTGGATAATGATGGTTTTGACTAGCTTTTGCCCAAAGTTAATTAGATTTACTTTGATAAAAAAAATTGGGGTTTAAATTTAGGTGCGTTAGAGTAGTTTTGATAGAGATTAGGATAGTAAGTTGTTAATATTGGTGTAATTCTGTTGTTGTTGTTTAGCTTTCACATTCGGTCTATGCGTCAAAAGTGATAAAATGGCTAAGTTTTCAAATAAATTCAAAAGTTTTCGTAAAAAATAACTTTGAAGGTTTCGAGAAATTCTGCAGATCTAGAAAAACTATGAATTTTTCGAGTAATTTTGAAGGTTTCGAGAAATTTTGACATTTCAAGTAAAAATGTATGTTTTTACGAGAAAGCCGTTTTCTTACATTTGTGTTGTTATGCCGGTGCTTATATTGCATTTTTGCCAAGAGAAATATATTGTTGCAATTTTTTAAATTATATTGTTTCAAGTAATTTTTTAGATGCGCGGTGCTTTCGAATAAATTTTGTTTCGAATACTTTTAGACGAATAGTGACTTCAAGAAACAATGGTTTCGAGTAATTTGGCTAGAACAGTGACTTCGAGAAAAAATGCTTTCGAATACTTTTCGGTGAACAGTATTTTCCAAGTAAAAACCTACTTTTCAGGAAACAAGACTTTTCGAGTAAAAAGGCCGTGAACAGTGTTTTTCTTGAAAAAAATTTTGAGAATTTGTGTTTCTTTCAAAAACTTGTGAATAGTATTCTTCAACAAAACTTTTGAATACGATTTGTTTTCGAAAAACTCTTACACTAAACAAGAAAATACTTTCACAAAACAAGTTTTCTAAGACAAATTTTCTGAAAAACCTTTCTAACATTAAATGAAACAAAGGGACTTTGATTGCTCTATACTCAAAGAGGTTTAATAACATGTGTTTATCAAAACATAGAAACAGACTTGTATCGGGACGGGTAATAACTTCAAGTTAGTTACTAGGTCTAGTTATCACCTCAAAGCTGATAATGTAAACCTTTAACTAGCAACGTAAGCGTGTCTCACAAAATCCTGTCTGTTAAAACTTTTTGTCACGAGGTTACTTCACTTCTCACTATTGAATGCATGATCCCATAAGTTTTAGAATGCCTTAGATGTTAAGCATGCTATTTGATTAGACTTTGAGAGGATTTAAAACACTTAGGATGTTACTCCCTTATGATGTGTTTGAGATACTTTGAGGTTATGTAGTATGTGGAATCTACTTAGCCACACTTAGAAGAATTGGTTTGTTTGATGGAACAGTAATGCTTGTATGAACAATGAACACAGAAAGTTTAACTTCAAATGATTCAATATTATTTAAGAATAATACGAGTGATCTCAATATCACTATGTTTACAACGACCTAGAATCTTAACAAAACTTGTATGACTCGTATATAAACATTTAACCTAGAATCTCCTTTTATAGACTTAAGGAGTCCTTTACAAGATAAGTATTCTACCGTATATTTCTAACTAATTAAGATATACATAAGATCTATTCCATACTTATCCATAATACATATCTTCTAAAATGGTTTTTCATGCCAGCAGTACCTTCATTACAACTAGCAGTACTAACTTGACAGTTTGTACTGTTGGTTGTTTCTTTAGCAGTCTTTAGTTATACAATAGCAGTTTGTACTGTTAGTGTAATTCTCCAGCAGTACTAAGTCAGAACATTTAATTCCCAACAATCCTCCCCTAAACTTGTGATTTACCCCAAATCATCAAGTTTCTCTGAATTAAATGCATACCTTTGAGGATTGTGAAGACTCTTCCAAACACTATCTTCTAGACTTTGTTTCTTCTGCCTGCTGATAGATCTTCCTTACTAACTCCCTTGCCATTTCTGATTCTTCTTCTACTTTGAGTTTGGAAGCTAGCATAACAATTAAGATTCCTGCCCTAAGTGGATAGTCCTTCTTAGGGATGAGCATTTCGAACCGAATCCTGGAACCGAACCCGGACCGTACCGGTACCATACCGAAACGGTACAGATTCCCGATATATGGTACGGTACCGGTACCACGAAATAATGAAAAAAAAATTCGGTACCATTCGGGAACGGTACGGGATTAATTCGGGAAATCCCGATTCGGTACCGAATACAAAGGTTTTCTTTTTTTTCCTTGAAAAATAGGGTTTAAGTTTTGCCTAACATATCATCCCAATCATCAAACCCTAACATATCATCAATCATTAGAATCATAAAGTGTGCATCAATAATTCATCTCAATCATCATCATCACTAAAAATGGAGGTACGTAAGTTTTTTGTGTTTTTTCTTTGATTCATTAACATTAAAAAGTCTTTCTTCATAAATTCGTATAAAAAAATCAATAATGGTACATCAAGCACATAGTTTTAGTTAATATAGTTCATCGTAAGATCATGGGAAAAGGAGGAGCATTAAGCAAAGATGTGTTGAAGAAAATTATTTTAATATTTTCTTATACACATATGCCGCTATATGGATTTTTTATAAGCTTCACAGTGATCGAATTCTGCTTATGTTTATTTATCTATTTCGTTTATTCAAATGCTTAAAGCTTTGATGCCCGTTGTTGTTTATACACTTGAAGTGTTGTTTAAGACAAATTTGTTTAAGTCACGAACAATGAGTAATATGTTGTCGATTTCTCTTGGTGTTGCAAAAATTGTGTTTTATATTATTATATTATAACTCAACTGATGTAATTGGTATATAATGGTTTTCTATAGAGTGATGACGATGTTGCACAAGGTACGCTTTTTTTGTATATTGCTACTGATGTAGTTACACTATAGGTATTTTACCATATTTTACTATATGGCTACTAATGTATATGCCATATTTTACCATATTTTAGTATATGGCTACTGATGTGGTTACATATTTTACATAAGTTTATATGTTAAATTTATGAATAAGTTAAATAAACTTTTGCTTATGATAAGGCCCTACGTATGCTATGGGTTTTTAACAGATTCTCACTTGATTTTGATAATCAAATTTACTGTTTGTAATTAAAATGAGTCATTAAATTAGTCTACTCATATTCATATTTAAGTTAAATATAACTCCTGGTCCATATTAACTGAAATACAGACACTAACATCTTAAACACCCTTGACCTCATCATGTTAATAACTATGTTTGTTTTGTCCTATGTGTAGATATCGAAGATGAGATTGCCAAGCAAAACGCTAAAGAAAAAGGGAAGGGAGTTACACAAGATTAAAAAATTAATTGTCTTCCGTTAAAAATGGTTTAGTATGTTTATTTGAACGATTTCATATGTTTTTGGTGGAATTGTATACGTTTTAGAACGTTTGTAAGTTACGATAAATTTAGTGATATGTTTTGTCCTATTTTTACTAGCTTGAGCTATGATTTTTTTTGTTTTTTTTTTGTTTAACAAAAAACGGGAAGTACCGGATAGGTACCGATTTCCCGGTACCGAGTACCGGTACCGGTACCGAAATCCCGTACGGTACGGTACTCGTACCCCGTTTCATGCTCGGGAAAAAAACGGTACCACTAATTCGGTACAGGTTCGGTACGGTACCGGTACCGTGCTCATCCCTAGTCCTTCTCCACTAGCATGTAAACTTCTACTCTTGCTTTTGTAGAAACCTGATGAACACCACAGTTATCAAATAACCTCCAAGTAGTAGACAAATCATGAGCTTGGAATCACTACAATGAGTCATTTGCATCTGGCTCATATAGTCTTTTAAGCTCAACCCATAGTTCCTTGTCCTTATCATCTATAAGATCTGCAGATCTAAACCTTTCTTGAACTAAGCTCCACAACTTATCCAAATCTTCTCTGTCAAAGGTTTTTATTATGTCTTCAAAGAACTTATGGACTTCAGACTTTCCTCCTACTCTGATGATCTTCCATCCCTTGATTCTTCCATCTGAGTACACTTCCCAATATCTATATTAGGATGCTTAGCTTGAATGGGATCAACATTGAGAGCTTCTGGGACTACTACCATCATTCCATGTATCTGTTCATCAGTCAGTATCTCTTCCTCTTCCTCAGCTGATTCTTCCTCAACTGGTTCATCATGCTTTTCTTCTTCTATTCTCTACTTCTTGGATTCCTCAGATTCCAATAGCTCTGCTGTTCTTTTCACACCCTTGATAGACTCAGTCTTAACTATTGCAGTTTCATCTCTTAAAGACTTCTGGATTCTTGTATAAGCTTCAATGTACAACTTCTCAATTTCTTCATGAGATCTTCCTATGAAGTGTTTTTCCTTCCAGTAATCCTGATGTTTCAAGTAATTCTTCATATACCTTAATTGTTCACTTCTTGAAGGAGGTTTCTTCTGATAAGCTTTCTTTTTACTTTGTTTCTTTCTGATCTCCTGCAATAAGTCATCAATGGCTGATTCTTGTTCTTCTCTGGTGAACTAAGATCTTTCTTCTTCTTGTAGCTTTTTAGCTAGCTTCTGATCAGCCAGAACTTGAGCAGCTGTCTGTTCTTCTTCAGTTTGATACTTGTATTCAACCATAAATCTTGCCATTCTTTCTTCATCAGCTACCCTAGCTAATTCTTCTTCATGAAATTTCTGAGCTAGTTCTTCATCTAGAGCAATCTGAGCTTGATCCTTCTTGGATAACTTCTGAGAATATGGTTCTTCTTCTGTCATTATTGCCTTTCCCTTGTCGAATCTTGCCTTCTTTGGTCTCCTTGTGTATACTGCAATAGCAGTACCTTGAGAGCCACCAGTTCTTCATGTATACACTAGCAGTACAATGTGTAGCACTACCAGTACCTTCTGTAAAACCACCAGTACCTTGATCCATTTGCTCTGTTTGCCTCCCCTGAGCATCAAACTCTTCATGAACCAAAGTGACATGAGGATCATCATCTAACTGGGCAATCTTCCTCCCCTGTTTGGAAGATTCATCACCTTGATCTGCACTTGGACCCTCTGATGAACTGGATGAAGAAGATGAACTAGTTGATTCTACCACATGAGCTTACCGATTTCTTTTAAATGTCTTGACCTGGTGTGAATCAAAAACCTTCATTGTGGGGCAAAACAACCTTTTTGAAAAGTTAAAAATTGTGATTGGATGTTGTACCCCATCCTGGTTAAAGTTTCAAATATTTCAGTGTTTGGCATAGCACTAATACCATTGTCATCATTCAGATGGAGATGCCTCCTGAGTGATGATTCAGTAATAGCGATGGATTTACCATCCACTGATGCATTTAACTCTGTGTCACCATTGTCAAATGTTTTGACAGTTGCAGTCTGCCAAAACTCTTTGATTTGGGAGACAAAGATCGGATTTAAAGTTAAAGAATACCTTATGTGAGAACCATTTAGAAAGTCCACTATCTGATGAAATTTTGTATCATCCTCTACTTTTTTCAAATAAGCGACCATGTTGTGCTTGTCAACAAAGGATAAAGAAGCCATTATTTTTCAGTAAAAGTTGATTTGACTGCTGTGAATAGTGTAATTTTAGGGTAGAAAGTAGATGAAGAAAGTGAATTGAGATATTATGAAAGACTTAGTAGGGTTTCTATTCGACCGACTTCAAGTAAAAGATAACTTTTGATTGAAGATAAGGTTAATTAAATAGATTAAAAGTGAAAATATCCAAATAGGAAAACCCTGGAAATAAGGAATGGAGCAGTAAAAATCTCAACTAACTCTCAACGGCTATTTTGAAAAAGCTGTTATTTCGCACCAGTACTAACGTCTATCCAGCAGTACAAACTTAAGCCTACCAGTACTAAATTTTTGCCTGGCGGTACAAACTTTTTGGAAAAAATTGATTCAGTAGTATGAACTCAATTTTGATTAAAAACCATACTGCTAACACCCATTTTGAAGGGATTAAGTGTAAGGACAGACACTCAATCATGATTTTGGTTTAATGCAACCTCTGGTTGTGTGAGAACCAATGTTTTCAGTTATTAAAAATAACTGCCTGTGTTCAGATAAACTCATTCAAAGAGCTTTCTTGACAGGGTTTCCAGCTCGTGGCAGTTGTTTTTTTTTACAAAGGTAAAATAAATTAAATAAAATGAAAGTTATATACAGGACATTGCACAAGAAGAAAGCTGCTAGGACAACCCCTAGCAAGCACAACTCTTGCCTAGAAAAGAAAAAAGGACCAAAACAAATACAAAGAACAGATAATAACTAAAGAAGCAATAACCAAAAACAATACAAAATAACAAAACCAGGCAACCCCAAAATCACAGTCTTAGCAGAGAAGAAAGCTTGATCTAGAGCCATAATCATACTCTGAATACATGGAAGTTTACAAACGGACCAACCAATGTAACTCCAAACATCACCATATGAATATAACTCATAGAAAGCTGAAATGCTAAGACTGATGAAAGAAAGGTTGTTGTACATAACAGAAGCTCCAATACAGCTAAGGTCCATCAAATAACTAGATCCTGCATAGCTCATAGCACCACAGATAACTTCAAAACCTCTGATAACAGCCATGAAACTGGATGAATCATCAACCAACAGATAGCAACCCATAATATCACAAAATCTCCAATCTTCAAAAGGCTTGATCACTAAATAACCCATATCATCCCAAGCAACTTCAAACCTTCTGATAACAGCAATGAAAGTAGGTGAATCATCAAGCAACATATCACCCAATCTATCCTGTCTCGTTAAAAAACCTTGGCAAATAAAAACCCTGTGGGAAAACTTTGCACAAGGAAAAAGAGTACAGGACCTGAAAATGTCATTAGTGCAGAAAAACGCAAGCATAGAAATAAAATAATGAGCATTCCAAACCATAATATGCAAGCCCACACCTGAGCATAATCAAGATTAAAACAGAAAGCCAGCACAGAAATAAAACAAACACTTCTGTAGTGCATAGCAATCTGACCTGCACCCTTCATAAATCGAAACAAATGACCAGCACAGCAATTAAAATTCAGTTCTGTAGTGCATAGCCTACTATCCTCCAAACTACCAAAAGATAGACCAGCGCAGAAGCTAATCAAAATCGCTGTAGTGCATAGCCAATTGTACAAAAACCACCAAAACCCCATAAGAGTAGACCAGCGCAGGTTATTAACTAGAGCCTTCAAGAAATACTTACCTACAATACCCGGCACTTCAACTACACCCAAATTACTATAAGAAAGCATACCTGAACTCAAGTTTTCACCTGTAGTGCGTAGTCCATCCATAGAAAACCAAATCTTCATATCTTTAGATGCAATCATGAAAAGGGGTGAAACATCACAGTAACCAATCACCCAAATACCTTGTCTCGTTAAAAAACCTTGCCCAAGAAAAACCCTGTGGGAAAACTTAAAGCAAGGAAAAAGAGTACAAGGTTTGTTTATGTTAGAGTAGCAAGTAACACAGTCAAAAAAGCCCCAACTCCAAGTGTCACAAACAGTCTTATACCCCAAACAATACATAAGAAGATCCACAAATATGAAACTAATGGCAAACTGAATATAATAACCCAAGTAACAAGCAAACCTGATAGCTAAATTCAGCCATCCCCATCTGCAAATCCAACCACAGACTTGAGAATAACCATGACCAAAACAAAACAAAAGACCAGCGCAGAGGTTCAGATTCGGTTCTGTAGTGCATAGCCTATTATTCTCCAAGCAACCAAAAAATAGGCCAGCGCAGAAGCTAATCAAACTCTCTGTAGTGCATAGCCAATTGTATAAAATCCACCAAAAACCTGTGCCCAAGCAGAACCAGCAGACCCATAACTTACGAAAATCAACGGGTCTCAAATAAAGCCACAATCCAGTTCCCAAACAATCCAATTCAATTCTATATTGCATATATATCAGTCCAGCACACAAAGAAAACCATCTGATCCAGCATAGAATGGTATTGCAGTCCCAAAAACCAATATCAACACTGAGGTAATCAATCCAATTAATGACAGCTAAACAAGAATGTGCATCCAATAACCATTTAGACCCAATATCAGACCTTACAACATCAGACTTGTAATAAGAGAACATATCCAGACCAGTAAACAAACTCAAAGCCAACTTATGCAGACCACAACCACACAACAGCAACCATAAACATTGCACACAACTCAATGTGATCATGTGCAGAGCAAGCCCCCACACAGGTCTACGTAACACCATTATCACAATCATTTTGACTCCTACTATCACCACCATTAATACTTTTCAATGGGATCTTCCAAATGACAGCAGCCTTCTCCACTTCCAAAGAACGTTTTATCTTTAAACCCAACAACTTATGCCTAAATGTATCAAAAATGATCCTAAACACACTCTCCTCAGTCCTAAAATCATTTTGGAAAATCCTAATGTTTCTTTCTTGCCATAAGAAGTAGACAGCAACACTAAACACCAATCTCTGAATCACACTCCAAATAGAATTATTAGCAGTTTTAATTGAAATCCCCGAAACGATCTCAGCCCATATACAAGAAACATCATCAAGCCTACATAATGGCTTAAGATTATCCCAAACATTCTTAGAAAAACTACACTTAAAGAACAGATGACTATGGCTCTCATTATCATTTTTACATAACGGGCACAATGTACTAGAAACGTTAAACCACTTTGAAATCCTATCCGTGGTTTTAAGCCTACCTCTCATCGCCATCCAAAGCACAAAAGCATGTCTAAGAATACATTGAGTGAACTAGACGTGCTTGTGCCAAATAACTTTAGGGCTATCTAACCTTAACGCTTTCCATGCTTCCTTAACACTAAACACCACTTCCTCATTCTTCTTATTAACCCACAAAACCTTATCATCACAGTCATCTAACAAGGTGGGGACAGGAACATTCAAAACCTCACCAAATAAGTTATTCCATTCCTGAGGCCATTTCCATCCATTACTATCAATCCAATCAGCAACCTTGTCATTAACATCAATACCATGCTCAGTGAGAAAACTATGAGTGATGAGTTTACATAAAGGACCATTGGTGTGCCACTTATCGAACCACATAGAGCAATTCTTACCATTACCCAATTTATAAACAACAAAAGAACGGATCTTATCCCTAAGGCCAAGAATCTGATTCCAACTCCACGCTCCATGTGCAGGATTAACATCGAACCAAATATTCCTATCATTTACCCTATAAGCATGAACCCATTTCACCCACAAAGAGTCCTTCTTACTAATAACATTCCATAGATACTTGGACATTAAGGCCTGATTCATGATCCTAAGAGGTTTAAGGCCAAGACCACCTTGATTTTTTGGTTTACAAATATCTTTCCAAGACACACTGGCAATCCCGCTCCCATCACCCCCACCAGACCACAAAAACTTCTTACACAGCTTATCAATACTATCACAGATATAGGCAGGAAGAATGAACATAGAGGCCCAGTAAACATGAAGAGAGGCAAGCACAGATGAAATTAATTGAAGCCTGCCGGCAAAAGACAAGGACTTATTTCTCCAATCATTAATCCTATTCTTGACTTTTTCTATCAACACTCTACAATCATTGTTGCAAATTCTCTTTCCCGTCAAAGGAATACCCAAATACTTCATAGGGAGCTCACCTATTCTAAATGGCATAGCAAGAAGAATCCTATCCCTAATCGGATCAGGAACACCACCAAAGAATGCAATGCTCTTAGCTAAACTAGGGAACAGGCCAGAGCACATAGTGAACTCATCTAAAGCCCTCCTAAGGATAGAAGCAGAAATCTCATCCCCATGACAAAGCAATAAAAGGTCATCCGCAAAACATAAATGAGTCAACTGAAGTTTCTTACACCCCCAATGGTAATGAAACCTATTATCCCTCCTAATTTGTCTTTTCAACATCATATTAAAAACCTCCATAACAATAGTAAACAAGTAAGGCGACATGGGGTCACCCTACCTCAGACCACGTTTACTTTTAAAAAATTCGTGTAACTCCCCATTAATACAAATAGAAAAAGAAGCAGTTGTAAGACATACCATGATCCAGTGTATCATAGAACTGTGGAAACCAAACCGATAGAGAATCTTCTTCAAGAAATCCCAATTCACGGTATCATAGGCCTTTTGAATGTCCACCTTAAACGCACATTTTCTAGTAGTACGCTTCTAGCTATACCCCTTCAAGAACTCCTGAGCAAGAAGGATGTTATCACTGATCTGTCCTCCCGGGATGAACGCGCTTTGGTTACTGTCAATAAGGCTGCAAAGACCTTCCTTAAGCCTGTTCATGATAACTTTGCTAATGTACTTGTATATAACATTACCACAAGCAATGGGTCTGTAATCGGACACCTTCAAAGGAACTTGCATCTTAGGGATAAGAGAGATAAGATTAGCATTAAATTCCCCAAGAAGTTTTCCCGAACTGAAAAATTCTTTAACCACAGCACAAACATCAACACTCACAATGCTCCAAGCCGCTTTAAAAAACTTAGATGTAAATCCATTCGGGCCAGCAGCTTTATCATCATCAATACTAAACATCGCCTCTTTGACTTCAATATCAGAAATAGGTCTAACCATGCTTAAAGCAATAGAAGGATCAAGCTTCATAATGAATAAGTCATCACAGTCATGTATGGGAATAACTTCATCTTCAACCCCTAAGAAATTTTGAAAGTGCTTAACAAAACACCCCGGGACATCATCACCATGAAACTTATTACCCTGCTCATCACACACCACTTGGATCCTACTCTTACACACCCTACTTTTGAGCACATTATGAAAATAAGACGTGTTTTGATCCCATCGTTTAACCACTGAATCTTAGTTTTCTGCCTAAGAAGGTTTGCCTCATCCATAACCGCTTCTTGATACGCTTTGCAATAGATATATTCCTCTTCTCTAAGGCTGCTATTATTGGGGTCTTTATCTAAACTTAATTGTATTCTCTTAAGCTCAACTCTCAAAGCTTTCACCTTATTAAACACATTCCCATTAACCCTGTTCATATTTCTCAAATGCCTTTTCATATTTTTCAGTCTTTTGGCCAGAATAAACATATGAAATCCCTGAACTTCAATACCCCAATTACTTCTAACAGTAGGAATAAATGAATCCTTTTCAGCAAGAAAATTAGCAAAACAAAACGACCTAGGCTTAACAGGTTTAGCCAAAGAGTAGTTCAAAACAACAGGACAATGGTCCGAAGTAACAAAAGGAAGAAACTCAGCAAAACAGCTATCAAAAGAAGATATAAAACTGATATTACCCAAGGCTCTATCTAACTTCTTAAGGATACCAGTTTCAGGGTCACGACGCTTTTGTATCCAAGTATAGAACATACCTTTGCTAGTAATGTCATCAAGCTCCAATAACTCTAAACAATTTCTGAAGTCATCCATATCTTTATCAATGGCAGTAGTAACATCAGAACAGTCGCCAACGTTTAACGCCACATTAAAGTCACCCAAAAGAACCCACGGCTCACCCTTGACATAATTATTGTGATCCACCAAGTTCTTCCATAAAGCCCTTCTTTCCCACCCTTTATTTTTAGCATAAACAAACGAGACAAATTGTTTCCTGTGATCATTAACAAAATTGATTTCAAAATGCATAGCTTGGTCAAAATGGGAAATCAGATTAGCACCTATAACGTTAGTATCCCACCCAACCATAATCCTACAAACACTTCTGCAATCACCAATATTCGATACCCAAGTCCAGTTACCAAACATACTGTCACCAACGGTCTTGACAGATTTTTTCCTAAGATGGGTCTCAACCACAGCACACATACATAGACCTTCCTCTCTAATAAGCGAGTTCACTTCATCTTGTCTGGTTATATGAGACAGACCACGAACATTCCAAGCACCAATTTTAACTATCATTGAACAGTTGAGGGGTGTGATGCAAGAGCACCACTATTCTGTGCCATAGATATATCAATGTCATTAACAACTTCATTCTGTACCATGAACTGAGCAGAACCTGTAGTAACCTCCTCCACTTCATTAATAGAGTTAGAACAAGCTACATCAGATGTATGACCAATAATCTTGTCACTTCTAATCTCATCACATCTGCTCAAGAAATATTTCAACATATCATCAGTCCAAATATCTTTACGATCATTATCAAGAGGCTTATTGGCTAAAAGAAACAGATCAACTTCAGCAAAACTTCTCTCCCTTTGCAAACCCTCCACTTTAGCTAACTCCGCACGATATGCTTCATCAAAAAACCTGCTCAATGAAGCATCACTAATACCTTGAGAAGTCAAGCCAGAGTTCTGCATCATTATTTCAGCATTCAACTTAGCATTACTATTAATGTTCCTGTTAAGCTGAATAATACGGTTGGACAAATCCTTCATTTTCAACTCCAATTGCTGTTCGGGTGAACCACTCCTCATCACTCTGTCATTCCACTTAACCGTGTAAAACTTGATCATATCATCAGACCATCCTTTAATAACACTCTCCAAAACAGGAACACCAGAATTACAAGCCTTATCCACTTGAGACTTCACTTCATTCCACAACTCAGTATTCTCACTACTATTATCTTTTCCCAAAACATCAAACCGATTACTAGTACTTACATTCTTAGACCCCAACACTTCTTTAGAACTACCACTATCACCACTTTTGCTATTAATACCGTTCTTATTACCAGCCTTGTTATCGATATTCTTTTTCGGCGCATTCTTATTAGCTTCAACATTACCACTATTACGATTGCCTTCATTACTACTAACACCCTCATCTACCTTACCCTTGCCCTTATTAGCAGGCTGCCCATTATCATTCACAACAACACTCTCATCCACCTTACCTACATTACTGTTATTGACAGGTTCAAATCTCTTATTTGCCTCCTTATTACCCACATTGCCCACATTAGTGTTAGTGTTACTTGTTCTGTTATACCCTCCCCTATTATCATTAAAACCCCTTCTAACATTGTAGCCACCAAAAGTCCCTTGACGAGCATAATTCCCAACACCCCTACCATTCCTACGATTAGCAGCAGTTTTCCACCCCTCATCACCATCACCATTTCCAGCCCCCTCATTCTTGTTACCATTCTTCATATCAGCAGACTTGACCATTTCACCATCCTTGTTAACAGCCCTAACCATGTTAACCTTTCTAGCACATTCACTTAGGTAGTGCCCAAAAATCTTACATTCCTCACAACGAGGTGGAACCCAAGAGTACTCAACCCATAGCTTCAAGACCTTACCCAAACTTTCATACCACAATTCCACATTATCAACTAAAACCTTGCTAGAATCAATTTCGACAAGAACCCTAGCAAATGAGGCCCTACCATACGGCTTTTCACAAATGGATGTAGTCATTCGATCCATTATAATCGGGACCCCAACTCTGCTCACAATCCTACTGATGCCTTCAATGTTCCAAGCTTCTAACGGAATATCATACACTTTTACCCATACCGGAACCTTAGAAACCTCAGGCTTTGACATACACAGACCCGGCTCCCATTTTTTCACAAATAACGGTTTGTTATCAACCAACCATGGACCATTTTCTATAATCAACTCCATACCATCCTTAGACTTAAAATTAAAGAAGCACATACCATTCTGATTCATAATCACCTCTTCTAATTGATACAATCTCCACATCTTCTTCAACTGATACACTAAATCCCTATAATTCATCCGAAAACCAACAAAAAAACCCACCACAGTGTTTCCCCATCTCTTACAACCCTCTTCCAAAACTGGATCCATCTTAGCCACTTCCCGACCCTCACCAATAATAGAAGGAGGGACAAAATGGAGCTTGTTATTACCATTACCACCAAAACTTTTTGAAACAGCATCACGAAAAGATCTATTACTCTTTTCAACGACATTACCTTTCATCACACAATCATTAGAAACACTAGCCTCACCTGCTTCAATCCCACTAACAATCCCATTAAGCTTAAACATACCCGGAACCCTAACATCCCCAAAACTGACCTTAGTAGGACTTTTAGGCTTACTAGACACAGGCTGAGGATTCAGGACAGGATTATCCTCAAATGGAACAGGAATATCAGGCATAGCATTGTTAACATTAGACTCATTAACACTACCCTTATCACCAACAGGCTTAGTACTAGCAGACATAGACCCATTATTCAAACTATCAGCAATTTCATCAATAATATCCCTATTACTACCCTCATAATTAACAGAAACATTATCATTAACAAAAAATTCCTTACCAGCTTCAGATCTATCACCAACACTACCCACATCATCACTACCCGAACAGGAACCTCCCAAGTCCTCACTACCCTCAATAGACTCAGAAGCCCCATCTTCATACACCGAATCTTCCATATCCATAGCTTCATCATTACTTTTTGAAGCAGATCTCATATTAACCTTTCTGAATGTGCTTTTAGGAGTATTAGAAAGCATATTCACATGTTTCATAGCAGATTTACTTAATGGATTCATAGATCTGGTGGTTTTTTTAGCTTTCAGAGATGAATCCGTCCTATTAGAGGACGGAATAGTGTTCAAATCAGGTTTTGAATCAGACATAGTGATTAAAGAAACAAAACCATGATAAATCCAGAGATTAAATTGGTGAAATGAAATGGAACGTAGAACAGTGAAAGTGGAGAAGATAACGGAAAATTGAAATTATAAACCTAGGATGGATGATGTTTGTTATTAATAAATTGAAACGGACAAAGATCTACAGTGAAGGATTTATTATTAAGATTGATTTAAGAAAATAAAATGAAATTTAAGGTATAGATGAACAGTGATTGATGAAAAATACGGATGGAACCCTAATCCCCAAATTCGCCCATAGTAGAGAGAGAGTACTTAACTCAGCAGTATGAACTCAATTTTGATTAAAAACCATACTGCTAACACCCATTTTGAAGGGATTAAGTGTAAGGACAAACACTCAATCATGATTTTGGTTTAATGCAACCTCTGGTTGTGTGAGAACCAATGTTTTCAGTTATTAAAAATAACTGCCTGTGTTCAGATAAACTCATTCAAAGAGCTTTCTTGACAGGGTTTCCAGCTCGTGGCAATTGTTGCCTCTAACATAATTGTGTTAGATTCACGTTTGCTCGTGGCAATTACATCGTTAACCTTTTTAGTAATTACATCGTCCCTATTGGTTCTTTATGATCTAGTGGGTCGGTGATCTACTTTTTGTGTTAAACGTTTTTTGAGGTTTTCACTTGAATCGCTTTTTCTCCTTTTCTGCATGTGATTTCATTCACCTACGTTATATATTGATCTTATTGTACTTAGTGGGTCGGTGGATATTCAAGATCCTTTATTTTAACTCGATCCTCTGCATATTCTTATTTAAGTCGCTTTATTCGATTTAACATTTATTAAGATACGATCTGATCGTTTATTATGGTTGAAGGTTAGATGCTTGGTGCTTTTAGTGGTTAAACCCTAACTTTTTGTTAGGGTTTATATTCTGGTCGATTACTGAAAGTAGGTCTTGAGAGAGGATGAACAAAGGATTTCTTAATAACACGAGTGCCACTAAATCTGCTTCTGTTTGTGTGGATGTTGATGCTTTAAGTCAGCGAATGCAAAGGTTAAAGGGTATTCAAGCTGGTAACTCCTAGGTTTTATGCTACTAATGCTTCTCGTGTGGTTCAACAACCTCATGACATTGAGGTACCAGCTAGTGAAGATCATAATGGCGCCTAGGCTGTTGTTGCTTCTACTACTAGTCTTGGTGAGTTGAATTTGGGTTCAATGATGAACCCTAGTAGTTCTAGTGGTGTTGACGTGTTGGCGAATGCATGGGCTGTTAATGATGGAGCTAATGTTCATTATCCTAATCCTAATGAGTTCCCAACACTTCCTACGCAAGTGAAGCCGGTTTCACTTGATCATTCTATGGAAGCTCCTAAAGTGGATAGCAAGTCGAGTGGTGTCGCCTCTTCTTCACATGAGGCTGGTCTAAATGTTACACCTTCTTCAGCCCATGTTGATAAGGTCGTTTTGGATGCTTGTAAGGATTTTGAAAATGTTATGAATGATGTCCAAACTAAGAATGCCGAGAGTGCTATGAAACAACCTATGAAGCATATGTCTAACTTTCGTAGGCTGGAATGTAGCAAGAAAACTAATGGTGTGGATCTTTCTGTTCCTATGAAAGTGGTTGAAGAGGTGAGCACTAGGTTTGAAAATACTCTTTATGGTTATTTTCTTGGTAAACGCATTGCTTTTCCTGTTGTTGATTATTATGTACGCAATGTGTGGGCTAAGTATGGTATACAGAGGGTTATGTTGAATGCAAAGGGGTTCTTTTTCTTTAAGTTTAATTCGAAGAAAGGTGTTGATGATGTCCTTGAAAACGGGTCGTGGCTGATTAGAAATGTCCCTATTATTCTTAAGCCATGGACTTTGAACACCAACTTACTTAAAGAGGATTTGACTAACATTCCGGTGTGGGTTAAATTCCATGATGTTCCTCTTGCTATGTTTTCTGATGACGGTCTTAGTCTTCTTGCTACATTGGTTGGTACTCCAAGAATGTTAGATGCTTATACGAGTCAAATGTGCAAGGAATCATGGGGCCGAAGTAGTTTTGCTAGATGCTTGATTGACGTTAAGGCGGATGAGGTTCTTAGGGATAGTATTACTGTTGAAATACCCCTACTTGATGGGTCGGGTTCGACTATTAAGAAGATACGGGTTGAATACGAGTGGAAACCACCTAGATGTGATACATGTAAGATCTTTGGTCATACTCTTGTTGATTGTTCTAAATCTATCCCACCCCCTGTTCAGCCTACTAAGAGTGGAAATGATGGTTTTCAAACTGCCAACAAGAAGAAGGGTAAACAAGGTGGTCCAGTTTCTCCGGGTCAAGGAGGGTTCACTAAACCTGTTGTGGGTAAGAAATTTCAATACCAACCCAAAAAGCCTCCTCCTGAACCTAAGAAAGTGGATGTCAGCAAGAAGAAGGCTGCTGATGTGGTAAGTATGAGTGGAACAAAGGTTGTTACATCCAATCAGTTTGATGCCCTTAATATGGATGATATTGATGACTTGGGTATTCCTACTCAAGAAGTGGTTAAGGATGTGGCTGATGGGAGTACATTGGAAGTAAAGTTGAATGAATCAAGTACCGCTTGTGAGTGTTGTGAAAGAGAAGTTGCAGGGTGCGTTTGGTAAGCCTGGTCCTTCTGGCTCTCCATCTATTTCTGCCACTAAAAGAGTAAAACCCTTTCTCTAAGGTGGGAGATATTGTTGATTCTGATAGTGATGAGGAGGTCCGTTAACACTTTTGATGAGTCAGTCAACTTATTTGGAGGTGGTAATGACCTTGAATATGACTATGATGATTATGCGGACCAAATTGATGATCTTCCAGGGAACTTGGATGCCTTCTACGACATGTATGATATCAAGCTTTCAAGGTCTCGGCAAGAAGTAATTTATCTTCATAGTAGTTTTATTGTTTCTAAAGTTGTAAGTGCTTATGGCATGTCATAAGCACTAGTTTTAGGTGTTTATCAAGCCTTGTAGCTTGAGGTTAATATGGTACTTCAGCCATATTCCATTTGTACTTAACTTTTCGGTTTAATATACTTATCAGGGTGTAGGATTACTCCCCTTTACCCAAAAAAAAACTCCATGACCTGCAAATGTTAGTCCAAAACCAAGAAAACAAAGTGCAAAGCACTTACTTCATAATAGTATAAACATATGACTAACAGTTCAAACAAACAGTCCAAACTTGTACTGGCAGTACAAATTATACAAAGCAGTACTAATTGACAAAACTAGCAGTACAAATCCATTTTAATGTACAAAAACACACAGATTGAAAACTTTAAGGATTAAGCATTCCAATACTTGCTACCAAGTATTGAAACCTTCCTACATCAAAGGCTTTTGTGAGAAGATCTGCAAAATTTTGATCAGTATCAATTTTAACCACTTGAACTAACTTTTTCTCATTGCAGTCTCTAATAAAATGATGCCTGATTTCTATGTGTTTAGTTTTAGAATGCTGCACTGGATTTTTAATAATGCATATTGTACTGCTATTGTCAATATATATCATGGTGTTCATAAAATTATACCCATAGTCAAGCAGTTGATTTTGAATCCAAAGCACTTGACCACAGCAACTTGCAGCAGCTACATACTCAGCTTCAATTGTAGAGGTTGCCATAATTTTCTGCTTCTTACACTGCAATGATATCAGTCTGCAACCAAGGAATTGACATCCACCAGTAGTTGATTTTCTATCCAGACTTGCACCAGCATAATCACTATCTGAATATGCCACCAAATCAAAAGGTGATTCCCTAGGATACCAAAGACCCAACCTAGGTTGACCCTTAAGATATCTAAAGATCCTCTTGATAGCAATTAAATGAGAAGCCTTGGGTGTTACTAGAAACCTTGCACAGGCACACACAGCAAACATGATATCTGGTTAAAAGTTCTCTCTCTCTAGGGGCGATCAGCCGCCAGCCCTTCTCACTTTTTTCGGCCAAAACAAACCCTAAAATGGCCTCTCTAGCTTTAAACAATCTATGATTTGTTCACTAGTATGCAATCGATCTTTAGGGTTATTTTTTATAGAAGAGGTGGTGTGCTTTTTCTTGTTTCGTTTATCCTAAACCCTCAATACAATCGACTATCTTTTGTTTAGGGTTTGGTCTTGATAGATCGTATTCTGATTCATTCATGTCGGTTAATATTATTATTAATTCGATCCATTATGTGAGATACAATCTGGTGGTTTTGGTGTGGTGCTTAACGTTTACAAATCCTTTTTATGGTTTGGTTCATTCGATGTTATGTGATGTTCTACATCTGCAAGTTAACCCTTTTAGGGTTTAGTCGGTACACGCATGTTCTAATCAGATGTAAGTTTTTATGTACGTGGGATCATGAGAGAGATATAAGTCAAGGTTTTTAGGGTTCCTGTTCTAAAACCCTAGTTCGTGGTCTGGTCATTATTTGGTCACATGTTCGTTTACTGGAAGTTAGGGTTTTTAACCATATTTGGTGGTCGTTGATTCGTAATTCTAGACCTGGTGGTGTATTATCAGACCTGGTCGTATCATCAGATCTGGTGTTCGTTGACTTGGGTCACGTTTGTTGGTCTGTTATACGATTCTCTTGGGAAGTTCGGGTTTTAGTAAACCTTATTATCTTTTGTTTCTTCAAAGATTGATCGAGGTTG
This sequence comes from Artemisia tridentata subsp. tridentata, assembly GCA_021014915.2. Lineage (NCBI taxonomy): Eukaryota > Viridiplantae > Streptophyta > Magnoliopsida > Asterales > Asteraceae > Artemisia > Artemisia tridentata. Next base: position 246,178,746 of record CP139504.1, read on the forward strand.
CTGGAAGTTAGGGTTTGGTTAACCCTATTATCGTCTTCATAACAGGTCCTTATGATGCTGGAAGTTAGGGTTTCTTTAACCCTATTGTTCGACTTGTGTGATATTAAACAGGTCCTCATGATCGATTGATTTGGATCTGTTTGTTCGGTATCTATGAAAGTTAATGGTTATCTCTTTCACAACGGTTTGGTTGGCCATTTACTAATCGAACTTTTGGTTACATGGTCGTTGGGGTTTGTAGGGATTTACTATTATGGGGTGTGTGGCTGCTTTTGGTTACATGGTCGTTGGGGTTTGTTGGTTTGCTGCTGATTCTCTCTAGCACGTAATGTGACCCTCGAGCTGCTACTTTGAGGTTTGCTTATTGCCTAATTCTGAATGGTACATGATTGCTTGGACACGACTCGTCTTAGCTGGGGCATTGTTATTACGCTGGTTTGTAATTGTGCTTGCTCAATTCTGACCTGGTGTTTATGGCTGGTACTCATACTAGTGGGGTCGATGCTGAGTAAGCTATTGGATGTTAGGGTTGTTTTAAACTCTAGTGTTTATGGGTTTCAGTATGGTTCGGGTTCGATTGGGGCTGATTGTTGCATTCGATGGCTGAAATCTTATTGTAAGTTATGACCTGGTCTTCTGGAGGTTTTTATGAAGAGGGTCATTGGTGAGTGACCTTTTGTACATAAGGGTTCTATACCTTGTTTGGGATGTTAGGGTTATTCAATAACCTTATTATTTGTTTTCTTTGATCCATATTGCGTCATGTTACACTCCTATCTAGGTTATTATTTTTGTGAACAAATAATAGCAGTTGCAGTGGATCGAGATTTGTTGGGGCTGAGTTGAAGATTCGTGTTGACTTATCTCGAAGCTTCAAATCAGAGAGATGGAAGTCAAGTTTGGGGGTATTCTTGTTCAAAAACCTTCGTAGATAGAAGCCAAGTTTGGGGGTATTCTTGTTCAAAAACCTTCGTATGGATCGCATGGAAGTTGGTTTGAAGTTCTATGATGACTATGGCTTAGGTGTTACCTAAGTGATGCAAGCTTTTATTTTTTCATTGTCATATCCACTTGTATAGTCATTGTAGGTTGTAAGTTTATTATGTTAGTTATAAGAATGACATTCTTATATAGTCGTTGGTGTAAGTGTCCTAAGGGACTGAGATGAGGGAACTCATCCTCATCCATTGTACTTCAATGTTTTTGGTTAATATATTTTACCGGGGTGGTAGATTACTCCCTATTACCAAAAAAAAATAAAAAATGATATCTGGTCTTGATTAAGTTAGGTAAATCAAGGACCCTATCATTGATCTGTATGTGTGTACATCAACATTTTCTCCATCAGCATCTTTAAGTAAAGGTTTCTCTGGATCAACTGGTGTGCTTGCTACTTTAGCATCAGTAAACTGGAATTTCCTTAGTATCTCTCCCACATATTTATCTTGACTGATAAATATGCCTTCAGTTGATTGCTTTACTTGCAACCCCAAAAAGAAAGTAAGTTCCCCCATGGAACTCATCTGAAACTTATCATGCATAAGTTTCTCAAATTTCAAACACATTTCCTTCCTTATGGATTCAAAAATAATATCATCCACATACACCTGTACCAGCAAGATATCCTTTTTGTTCTTCTTGGTGAATAGTGTCTGATCAATCTTGCCCCTTTGGAATCCATTCTCCAACAAATAAGAAGCCAAAGTCTCATACCATGCCCTTGGAGCTTGATGTAGTCCATAAAGAGCTTTCACAACCTTGTACACTTTATCAGGATGTTCTAGATCAACAAAACCTGGAGGTTGAGAGACATACACCTCCTCTTCAATAGTACCATACAAGAAGGCACTCTTAACATCCATCTGATAAACAGTGAAGCCCATGAAAGAAGCATAGGCCAAGAATAGTCTGATTGCTTCAATCCTTACTACTGGTGCAAAAACTTCTTCATAGTCTGTTCCCTCTTCTTGTGTATACCCCGCGGCTACAAGCCTAGCCTTGTTTCTGATCACAATACCCTTTCATCCCTTTTGTTCCTGAAAACCCATTTGGTTCCAATTACCCTCATACGCTTGGGTAAATCCACTAGTACCCAAACCTTCTGAATCTTGAATTGGAGAAGCTCCTCTTGCATTGCTTCTACCCAGCTTGAGTCTTCTAAGGCTTTGAGAATATTTTTGGGTTCAGATTGTGAGAGGAAACACACAAACAAGCATGTATTGGCATCTTCATGCTGCTTTTCTTCATAAACAGTACTAAGAAACCCTTGTTGGTCTAAAGTCATAGTTTGTCTTCTTGTCTTCACACCAGAATGTATGTCCCCAATCACATTGTCTAGGGAGTGATCTCTGTGTATCCTTGTGTGTGGTGTAGAAAGAACTGCATAGGTAGGTGGTAGATTGTTGATATCCACCTCATCTTCTGAGAAATCAACAGTATTAGTATCTGATGGGCCAGCAGTATGAACATTTTGCCCAACAGTACCAACTTGGGGCTAGTACAATCTCCATTAGTACTGTTATCTTGATTCTCTTGATCTTCAGCTCCATCTACATTGTTTTCATCTTCAATACCTTCCTTGGCTTCATCAGTAGAAGGCTCACCATTCTTTGAAGATGAATCCACACTGTTCCATATTGGCATCAGCATATGATCTTGATCTTTCTCCTTTCCCAAGCCTGCTTCATTTGTTGCAACATCAGCTTCTGAACCTGCAAAATCATTAGAAAAGGTTCCTGCAACAACTGGCACATAATTCATTGATTGGGTTAGAGTATCAAGGTCAAATAGCCATTTTGGACCTTCACCGGCAACATTAGATTTATTTTCTAAAAATTGAACATGCAGGTTCTCCTCAACTTTCCTTGTTCTTGTGTTGTATACTCTAAAGGTCTTGCTATTTAGTGAGTACCCAACCAAGAATCCTTCATCTGATTTGCCATCAAATTTGCCTAGATGGTCTAAGGTATTTAGAATAGTTACATGACACCCAAAAGGTCTTAGAAATCCTAATGCAGGAGTTCTACCCCTAAAAAGCTCATATGGTGTCTTGTTGTGAGGTTTAACTACCAAAACCCTGTTCTGCACATAGCAAGCAGTATTAACTGCTTCAGCCCAAAAAGTGATGGGCAACTTAGAGTCAGCTAACATGGTTCTAGCAGCTTCTATTAGTGTTCTATTTCTCCTTTCAGCAACCCCATTCTGCTAAGGAGTTGTACCAGCACTACACCATTTTCTAATACCTTTTTCCTTACAGAACTCATCCATAACTCTATTTTTGAACTCTGTCCCATTGTCACACCTAATGACTTTTACTTTCTTATCCACTAAGTTTTCTATCTCAGTTATGAATGTCTTAAGAATGCTAGGTGTCTCATCCTTAGAACCTAAAAAGAAAACCCATGTGAATCTACTATAGTCATCAGTAACCACAAGACAGTACCTTTTATGCATAATACTACTCACAGATGTTGGGCCAAATAAATCCATATGTAGTATAAACAAAGGTTGATTAATAGAGTTAAGGGTCTTGGGCTTACAAGAAGCCTTGTGTTTTTTGCCTTTGAGGCAGGCAACACAAGTCTGGTCATTTTCAAATCTTTTCTGAGGCAAGCCTCTTACCAAACCATCCTTAACAATTTTATTAATGGTTTTAAAATTTATATGACCAAGTCTTCTATGCCATAACATAGACTCATCCAATGTGGCCTTTGTAACAAGATAAGTAAGGGCCTCTTTAGGAACAATCTTCTTCATATCAACACTGTACATGTTGCCCTTTCTTGGAACTTTAAGTAGAACCTGACTTTCATCAGGAAGCTTAAAGTCTAGGGAAAGCACAAGACATTCAGTGTTAGTAAAAAGAACCTTGTTCTTTTTTTCACACATTTGTGAGACACTAAACAGGTTATACTTAAGCTCTTGCACAAAGTACACATCCTCAAAGTCTAATTTACTGGTTTTCAAAGTGCCTTTACCAGTAATTCTTCCTCCTATTCCTCCCCCAAAGGTAACATATCCTTCATCCATTGGTTGAAAGTTTGAAAGATAGGACATGTTGCCTGTCATGTGCCTTGAACATCCACTGTCTACATAACCTTGATCTTCATCATCTTCTTGTGAATGTCCCTGCACATGAAATAAGGAAATTAGTTTCCTTGGGGTACCCAAGCCATCACTGACTTGGGTTTGCCTCGTGCATCAATATAGTCAAATCTTTTCAATACAATTGATGCACCATTGGGTTTGATTGGTCTCCATACCCAACACGCTGAGGCCTTAACAACATTAGCCCTTTTATCCATAGCAGTGTTTTTAGAGTTACCAGTACTAATTGCTTGGATAGCAGTACTAACTGTTGGCTTTGCAGTTTTAGTCTTTGGCTTCCAAAATTGTTGTTGAACTACTGCTTTCTTGTGAAAAGGACTTTTAACAGTTTGTTGTGCATATTTGAAAGTTGGTTTTGCACTTGAAACTGCTGGTCTAGGGTTCAGTCTTAAAAGGTCTGGCAGTACTAACTGCTGGTCGAGCAGTACTAATTGGTTTGAGGCCAGACTTCAATAAAAGTGCCCTGGGAGTCATTCTATTTGTATTAGGGTGAGATCTAACCAATCTCGAGCTATTCAAGTTCACCCTTTGACTTGTGTTCCCAGTTACTTTGTTGTTCCCAGTAACCATCTTTCTCCCCTGATGGTTATTACAAAAAGCCTCAAGATGGTCAAAACTACCACAAGTAAAACAAGCCTTTTTGTACATGACAAAATTACTTCCTAGCTAATGTGACTTGAGGTCATTCCAGTTCCTCTGGTTACCTCTTGGCTTGTCTGTGGACCTATACATCTCACAGTACCTAACTGTTTTCCTAACTAGTTTATCATTAGATGTAGGCTTAACAGTTTCATTATTAACCATCTTGGGAACATTGGTTCCATCTATCTTTACTACTTCAGGTTTAACTACTACCTGATCTTCATCATCATCAGATGTCCAGTCTTCAATAGTTGGAGCATCTGAATTCCTATCAGTGGACACCTTATCCTCAGCAAGAGAGGTGTCACTTGCACTCTCAAAAGGCTCATTATTTTCTACAGGTTTATCAGCAATTACATTCTCTTTTGGTTTACAACCATACTCTAACTTAGGTTGTTGAAACTCTGGTAAACATGTATGCTCTAGGTCAATTCCTGGGGGTGCAGGAATTCCTCTGTGAGGAGGTGGACATGTTTTTTACCCCAACCCAGACTTAGCCTTATTAACTATTTGACACTCAATAATTTTGTTTACACCTTTTGATACATACTCCAAAGTGTCTACAGTTAATTGTATGTTGTCTTTTGCCTTAGTGATTCTATCTAATTCAGTTTTTAGCAAATTAATCTCAACATTCTCAAGTGACAAATCTCTCTTAAGAACAGCTATATCTTCAGCAAAAACAGACTCATTGTTCTTATAATGCACTATATGTTCTTCTAGGACTGCTAAACCTCTTTTGTGATTAGACAAATTGTAATTTGTTTTGTTTAATTCAATCCTCTGCTCATCATAGTGTTTCTTTATAGCCTCATATTCTTTTAGAGCAGTGCATGTTTTAGAACAACTTTTAGTAGATAGTACCTCAGAGTCAGAGAAGGCCATAAGTGCCATCTCAGTAGGTGCTTCCTCATCATCTGCCATGAAACTCCAATCATAGCCAAGTCCATCAATAGCCACCATAGCCTTTGAAGAAGTCTCAGGCTCTTCCACTGCTTTAGGCTTGCTTCCATAACTCTTGTTCCTGCTATCTTGTTGCCTAGGTCTCTTGCATTCCCTTGAAAAATGCCCCAACTTGTGACAGTTGTAGCATTCAACTTTAGATTTGTCAAAACCAGCAGTATCATTGCTGCTGATAGTGATCTTCTTGCCAGTTCTTTGATAAAATTTCTTAGCCCTCATGCTAAGAAGTGAGATCTGCCACTTGAGATCCATCTCCTCCAAATGATCATCATTAATCTCCTGGAGATCTTTATGTGTCAGCATTGACCCATCATTATGGCTTGTCAGGAAGGCACAGTAGGTTGTATCATTCAGAATACCAGTAGTACTGCTTGATGAGCTAGCAGTACTAACACTAGGGTTAGCAGTACTAACTCCTACAACAACTTTCACTTCATCAGGACTTGAATTACTGGGAGATGACACAAAGGCCATGTTCCCAGTGCTTGAACTAGCACCTCCAGCTTTCTTCACATCCTGCTCAATAATCTTGAAGTTGTTGTAAAGATCATTGAGGCTCATAGTATCAATGTCTGGTTTATTCTTCCAAACCACCACATGCATAGCCCACTTTGTAGGTAAATTTCTCAAGAACTTGGAGTTCAAATCTTCCTGAGGTATATCAACACCAAGAACAGCAAGTTGGCTAACAATCTTTTGTAGCCTATTAAACATGTGATCCAAAGACTCATTACTGGTCGCGCTGAAGTTTTCAAAGTTCTGCTTTAGTAAAGTCTTTTGAGTCTTCTTAGTGGCTTCATTCCCACCATACCTAGCAATGATTGCCTCAAACAAGGACTTTGCATCCTTGTACTTGCTGAAGTTTAAGAGTTGATCATTCGGAATTGTCATCATCAGTAAGCTCCTAGCCTTGACATTGTTTTTCTTTTGTAGCCTCTCTTCTGCTGTCACTGGGGAGGTTTGCACAATAGTCTCTTCTTTACCATCAACTGTTGATACAAATGTGGAAGGTTTAAAGGAGTTTCCTTCTTCAATAATCTCCCAGAGTGCATAGTCTTGCACCTGGAAGTACTGTTCTATTCGCAGCCTCCACATCTCGAAGTCGTTTTGCTTTAGCATTGGCAATTTAGCAGCCATGTTAGTCTGGGTAGTCTCCATGTCCATAATCTTCAGAAAGAGTTCTTCTAAATTCAAAGTATCAGAACCTGTCTCTGATACCACTTGAGAGGATTTAAAACACTTAGGATGTTACTCCCTTATGATGTGTTTGAGATACTTTGAGGTTATGTAGTTAAGTATGCGGAATCTACTCAACCACACTTAGAAGAATTTGTTTGTTTGATGGAACAGTAATGCTTGTATTATTCAAGAGTAACAAAACTTGTATGACTCGTATATAAACATCTAACCTAGGATCTCCTTTTATAGACTTAAGGAGTCCTTTACAAGATAAGTATTCTACCGTATATTTCTAACTAATTAAGATATACATAAATCTATTCCATACTTATCCATAATACATATCTTCTAAAACGGTTTTTCATGCCAGCAGTACCTTCATTACAACTAGCAGTACTAACTTGACAGTTTGTACTGTTAGTTGTTTCTTTAGCAGTCTTCAGTTATACAGTAGTAGTTTGTACTGTTCGTGTAATTCTCCAGCAGTACTAAGTCAGAACATTTAATTCCCAACCGACTTAGTATGCAATGCGATATCAATTTATTTCTGAGTAGTTTCAAAACATTATCTTGAGTATACTAGTTGATAACCGTATCCTGATTAGTGAACTTATTCCTAGACAGGTAATAATTTCAAGTTAGTTAGTAGGGCTAGTTGTCACCTAAAAACTGATGATGTATCCCTTTCTTTAGCGATGTAAACGTGTCTCGGTGGAATTTGCTTTCTAAGAGTATATTATTTTTCAAAATAACTAGTATCTCATAGATTCCTTTAAAACTCAAAGTTTATCAAATGATTTTGTGACACCATGGAAAACAAAGTACTTAGACGGGTAATAATTTCAAGTTGTTTAGTAGAGCCAGTCATCACCTAAAAGCTGATGATGTATCTCTTTACTCAGCGACGTAAACGTGTCTCGGTAGTACTCTGTAATCTTAAATGTTACACTCAAAATATTTCAATGAAAAGTATTTCCAAAAAAAAATCTGTTTCTCATGTGTTACCAATCTTATATAAGATAAAGCATATCCATGACTTTTCAAATTTCATCAAAGTTCGTCTAAAAAGCACTTTTGAGACAACCTGAAACAGACTTATCTAAGAGCTTCTCATCTTCAAGTTGGTTATTAGGGTTAGTTGTTACCTAAAAGCTGACAATGGATCCCTTTAGCCAAGCAACGTAATAGAGAGCTTAAGGACTAGTTATGTTAAGGAAAATCTCACCGAGTCTAAAAACACTTTTGAGACTACTTAAGAATGACTTTACTGCAAATTTCTTGTCTTCAAGGTGGTTATTAGAATTAGTTGCCACTTAGAACATGACAATGGACCTCTTTAGCTACGCCTGTAATATAGGATTCAAAGTAAGTCACGAATAAGAAAATCTCACAGAGTCAACAAGATTTGAGATCACTTAGAATTAACTAGACTGAGAGTTACTAATCTTCAAGGTAGTTATTAGGGCTAGTTGTTACGTAAAAACTGACAATGCATCCCTTTAACTAAGCAACGTAATATAGTACTCAAAGTTGTGTTTATTTTGACGAAATCTCACTCTCATGCATTACAACGATTTTTCTCAAATGCTTTCTATCAAAGTTTGCTACAAATGTTATGATACTTTTTCCCAAATCTTTCAAGTAAGGTTAGTCTAACGTATATTTTCTACATGAGAATATAAACCCACGTTATGACTTAATCTAAAAATCCTTTGAAAGAGTATCAGATTTCAAACAGATTTTTGGTGAGGAAATACAAAAATAGAACGAGAGATAAAATTGTATGTGAAAAGAAAAGAGCATACGTCTTGTGTCCAAAAAAGCAAGTACAAGGCATGTATTCTTGGGAAACTAACACACACATTATTTTCATCTCAGCATTCATACTGGCAGATGATCAAACTCATGAGCACGATGAACAACCACATGATGAACAACAACCACCACCACTACCTACACTCATTGCTGAAGAACTTGTACCAGAACTGAAACAAAAGGAAATCTTCAACACAAACTCTCGACTACCTCATACCTTCAAGTGTCCACAACAAATCATCTTTAATATTCTCCGACAACAAACCATATTCCATGCACTCACTTTATCAGCATCAATCCCGAAAATCTACATCCAACAGTTTTGGTATACAGCTGAATACTCATACAGAACTAGTCAAATAACTGCTACCATTGACAGACAACAAGTCCAAGCCGATCTTAATGACTTTCACACTACTCCAGTTACCATTTGAAACTAATGATCGACCATATGAGCCAATTCGTGATGCATCTCAGAATCTGGACTTTGTTCATCGACTTGGATATGATACACGAGCTAGAAGACTCAAGAATCCAGCTGACATAAAGAAGAAGTACATTCCGCAACCTTGGCAGACAATCATGATAATCCTAAACCGTTGCACAACTGGCAAGAAAACGGGTAAGGAATCGCCAAAGTTACTAACGATGCAGATGATGGAAGGAATCGTGTACAACCGACACATTGTCTACGTGTCACTCATATGGGAAGACTTTTATGAGCATGTCAATGAGAAAGGGAAGAACAAAGGTGATAAGGATTTATTTGGTACCTTTTTAAGGGGTCATTTAAGGCCAAAATTGTATAAATATGATCAAATATTGCCTCAAATCGTTTCTTTTTGCATTTTAGGTACTTGGGACGAGAATTGTGGAAACCGGCGTGTTTTGGACAAAAATCGACAAGAAAATGAAGAAAAACGACCAAGTCAAGAATTTGTCAAGATGGAGACCTGACGGCGTCACAATCCATAACCAGACGCCGTCACTTATATTTGAAGACCCAAACTCAGTGCAATTTTATAACGTGATAGCTCAGAAGAATTAAAGCATGACGGCCTCGAAGCATCCTTGACGGCGTCAAAACGGCGACTTGCACAAGACGAAACCCTAATCCACGGCGAGCTGACGGCGTCAGAAGCTATAAGCTGATGCCGTCTGAGTTGTAAAACTATATATATTTTCAAATGTTTTCATTGTAATGTGTAACACTTTGGAGGACAAAACCCTAAACGATTTTGACAGCTTTTGTAAGGCTTTTCCAGCCTTTTCATCCATGTTTTATTGAAGATAAGTTATTCGTTTAATTATTCAATATGTCTATGTGTTGTTTGATTACATGTTTATCTTTTCTTTGCTTTAACATGCTAGCTTAAGTTTATTTGTGTTTGCTTAGATCTAGTGAAACCTAGTTATTGAATATTGATTTGTTGTCTCTTGTTTAGATGATTGTCTTGCGTTAGGCTAAGAAAACTGGCTGATCTCTTATATGTAACTAGCTTGAAAGTTTTAGAAAATGCAACCGTAGAGTGCATTATTGGTTTTTCTCGTTGTATTTATTGCGTGAATTGCGGCTTGTAGATCCTAGAAAACTTAATAGACTTTAAGTGATTTAGGGGAGACTAAGATTCATAGAGTTGGGGACTTCGGCACCTCCCCACGATCAATATTAAGGAATACAACGCTTCAACTAAAACAAGGACGTGACAATTCAACAAATCAGTAGGAGATAACTAGTGAGTCATTAATTCTAAGTGAACACGTTTTCCCTATCATAAGAGTTGCCACCAATTTACTTTTCTTTGTTATTAGATTAATTTTAGTTTTATAATTAGTTTTTGGGTTAGTTGATTAGCAACTAATTCCGCCCACTCCTTCAAAACCGAGATTTTTAATTGTTTTTCATAAAATATAAAAATACAAGAAGAATCATCCTTCACCTCTAGATCTATCTCGTCATACATCTTGACCTTTCCACAACTATTGCGAGACTATTCCCCTAGAGAACGATCAATCCCCCGGACTTACCTAACTACACTACAACGGTTAGGTACACTGCCTAGAGGATTGTAAAACCTTTTGCGAGAGTTCACAATCCTCGTATCAAGTTTTTGGCGCCGCTGCCGGGGAATAGTTAATAGTTTAGGTTTAATTTCTATTTCGCTTAGGTCTACTCACTAGATTCCTATCAAGTGAGATTTTTTTTTCTTTTTAGTAGCTTTTTTGTAGTCTATCTTTTCTTCGTTCCCTTTGTTTGTAATTCTCTTCACTTGCCACCATGGTGAATGAAGGCATCTTTGACCTACACCAAGCACCACCACAACAACACCAAGCTCCACCAAACCACCAAGAACAACCCCACCAAGAACAACCAATTACCCCCACAGCGAGCTTGTACTCTAGGTGAGTAGTCAAAACCAAGCTACCAAGGCAATCGAAACACCATTGAGCTCCCCCAAAGAGCCAATGTGTCTCCCTTGCGATACGACACCATCCGGTTGGTGCAAAGCGGATGTGCATTCCATGGATTTCATTCCGAAGATGCAAATCAACATCTCAAGGATTTCCTTAAAATCGTAGATTTCATTAACCTTGATGTTGAAACTCAAGAGACGACACACTTGTGTCTCTTCCAATTCTCTCTACGTGACCAAGCTAGTCAATGGATTTAGTGTTTACCCGCGGGATCCATCACATCTTGGGATGATCTCACTTCTCGTTTCCTCGCTCAATGTTTCCAACCGGGGAGAACTACCAAGCTAAGGAATGACATCTTCATGTTCCAACAACGTCAAGATGAAACTCTTTACGAAGCGTGGACTCATTTCAAGCACTTACTCCAAAAAGTCGCTCATCATGGCATTGATCTTTGGGTTCAATTCCAAATCTTGTATGATCATGTCAATCAATCCACAAGGCAAACCATTGACCAAGCGACCGGTGGTAAGCTACGTGATAAGAATACGGAAGAATCGTGGGGAATCATAGAACATCTTGCTCTCTATGACAACGAATGTTGGAATGACCCCCGCGAGTTGAGCAAAATGGTCAAGGCAATATCATTGCCTTTAAATAACTCAAGCATTCCTAACCGTAGGATCATGGAACTTAAAGAACAAGTCAAATTTCTCATGAAATCCTACGAAGCTCCTAAACCTACAAGTCAAGTGAACAAAATCACGTCTTCGTGTGAATTATGTAGTGGTCCCCATGACACTCGTGATTTCATAGAACTCCCCGAACAAGCTTTTGCGGATTATGCATCCTCGCGTACCGACGGAGCGGGAGACAAGTGGTTCACTTTCAAACCCAAGCAAAACACTTATGGTGATTCATACAACCCATCTTGAAAGAATCATCCGAACTTTAGGTGGAAACAAAACCAAAACTCTTTTCAAAATAATTCTTCAAATCCACCTAATCGTTTTCAATCAAACGGTTCATCCTCGAACCGTACCTTCAACAATAATCCTTCCAATAACTTTGAAGGATTAATGTCTAATTTTATGGCATCTCAAGAAGCTCATTTGACTAAGTTTGAAGCCGATTTCAAACAATAACAAAGCGAGATGACCAATAAAATTGACAACATGTTAAAGGTTCTCAATGATCGAGTATTGGGAGCACTCCCAAGTGACACCGTCAAGAACCTGAAACTCAATGTTAACTCCATCTCATCAGTTTCATCTCCTAGTTCTTGTCCTCAATTTTACTCGATCAATGCTATCAACACATGTTTCAAACAAACTCAAATTTTTCAAAAAGACCAAGAAGATAATACACACACTAACGTGTCGGTCAACCAAATAATTGAAACGCCATCCAAACAAGATCTCGATGATGATTTCAAGGAACATCACCTTGAACGTCCGGTTATCGAATGTAAAAACCCTAAAAAGTTTCTCTCTCTAGGCCATTTTTTTACCCTCCATCCCTTCATCGATTTTCATCAAATTCGTCCAAAAACTTTGTGATGCGATTTCAGATGTCTCAGATGTTCAAGAAGTATTACTAGTGTTTGGAAATGAAGTTTATGAAGGCCCCATGGCTCGAGGGGTGTGTTTGGTATCTCTTATTACACCACACGACATTACTACACAATAAAAGGAAGTTATACTGATTGAATGAAGCGACTTTTGACATACTTCAGATACAAAATTTATGGATGGAACTTTTTATTTTCTTGTAATAATGTTCAGTGAACATTTCGCCTATTTATTTGGCTTTCTCATTGTAATAAGCAGATCATCAATAAACAATTAAAAGCTTTTGCTTCCTTTTGAGTTATTGCTTATAATTCGTCAATATCATTGTTAGGACGTGATTCCGAACTTTGATTTTCGATACTAAATCAATAGGTCTTGGTTTGGTTATCACCGAATTCAATTCAATAGGTCTTGATTTGTTTTCAAACTATCCCTTGTTCTTATTCTGCTGCAATTACGTATCATTAGTGGTATCAGAGCCACGTTTGGCTCTTGATTTTGAAGAAGATGAATTTTGATGATCCCGATTTTCTTCACAATCTTCGGGAGGTTTTGAGGAATGTTCAAGAGGGGATGCCTAGGCCAGCTAGGCGTGGGGATGTTAGGGTAGTAAACGACTTCAAAGTGACCGAGTTACCGGAATTTTTGGGTGGGACAGACCCGGAAATGTATTTGGAGTGGGAACAAAAAATCGATCGCATGTTCGATTTTAAAGACTTTGATGATGAGAAGCGGTGCAAGTTTGCTATTCTTCGTTTGGGTAAAAGTGCTTCATTGTGGTATGAAGGGTTGAAGAACAAACGGATTCGGGCCGGTAAAGAAAAGATTGACTCTTGGGAATCGTTGAAAAGAAAGCTCCGTAAAAGGTATGTTCCGGCAACGCATCGTATTTCCATTTATCGAAAAATTGCTGATTTTAAGCAAGGAAAGTTAAGCGTTGGGGAATATATTGACGAATTTGAAAATTTGTCTTTGATGGGTGAAGTGGAGGAGATTGAAGAGCAAAAGATGTCGAGATTTTTGCGTGGGTTAAATTATAGTATTGCAAACTCTGTTGAATTGTACCCGTATGCAGATTTTGATACCTTGTGTGGGTTGTGTTTGAAATTGGAAGCGCAAGGAAAGGTGAAATATGGAGCTAGTTCGAATTCGGATTATGCTAAGAACAAACAAGTAGCAAAACCTGAATTCTCTGTTAAGGCTAATGCTTCAGTGGGTAATTCAAGCAGGTCATTTAGTGCTCCGTGGGGTAATTCTTCACCATTTGCTCCTAAAGTGTCTAGTACACCAAGGGAAGGTAACTTGTCCAAAGTTAGATGTTTTAAATGTCAAGGCTTCGGGCATTATCAAAATGCTTGCCCGAACAAACGGGTGGTAACTTTAAGGGAGGCTATAGAATATCGTGATGAATTGATTGAGGAAGAAAAGGCGGGTGAAGAAGCAATTTATGACGAGTATGAGGAAGAAGAGAATTATGTGGCTCCGGATGTGGACACCACTTTGGTACTTAGAACGTTGCAAACTCATGTCTCTCCGACCGAGTTGGATCAGCGTGATCAAATTTTTCACACCAAATGTCAAGTCAAGGACAAATGGTGTAGTTTGATCATTGATGGTGGAAGTTGTGCCAATGTAGCTTCTAGCGAGATGGTGAAGAAATTGGGTTTGGTTACTACGGTTCACCCAAAGCCATATGCTCTCCATTGGCTCGATGATGGTAGCAAAGTCCAAGTGTCAAAACAGGTCCGTGTTGGTTTGACGTTGGGTTCGTATGTTGACCAGGTCTTATGTGATTAATCCCCATGGACGCTTGTCACATCTTGCTGGGAAGACCATGGCAGTTTGATAGGGATGTTTGGCACAAGGGGAGGAGTAACGAGTATGAACTAAGGGATGGTGGAAAGAAAATTGTGTTGAAACCCATGTCTTCTCGTGAAATTCGTTCTATGAGCACTAAGAAGCAAACGACTCACACAATGTTGATTAGTGAACGGGAAGTGGAGCATGTGATTAATAGAGGTGAATTGGTGTATCTACTTGTGGGTAAGGGAGAAAGTGTGTTGGGTCGAACTGAAATTCAGGATGGCCCAATTTCAGAATTGTTAGCTGAATTTGACGATGTGTTTCCCAATGATTTGCCACCAGGATTACCTCCCATTCGTGGCATTGAGCATCAAATTGACCTCATACCAGGGTGTCCTTTACCAAACAAAGCTGCCTATCGTTGTAATCCGGAGGAGACCAGGGAATTACAAAGGCAAATTAGTGAATTAATGGATCGCGGGTATGTGAGGGAAAGCATGAGTCCATGTGCAGTCCCGGTTTTACTTGTTCCCAAAAAGGATGGTACTTGGAGAATGTGTGTCGATAGTCGATCGGTGAATAACATTACCATTAAGTATCGGTTTCCCATCTCGAGGCTTGATGATATGTTAGATGAATTACATGGTTAAGTGGTGTTTTCTAAGATAGACTTGCGAAGTGGGTACCATCAAATTCGTATGCGTGAAGGAGATGAGTGGAAAACAGCCTTCAAGACGAAACACGGGTTGTATGAGTGGACCGTTATGCCCTTTGGTCTCACAAATGCACCGAGTACTTTTATGAGATTGATGAACGAAGTATTAAAGGCATTCTTGGGTAAGTTTGTTGTGGTTTATCTTGATGATATCCTCATTTACAGCAATAGCGAGGAGGATCATTTGGGTCATTTGAGGCAATTATTTGAAACTCTTAGATCCCAAAAGCTTTATGGGAAAAAGGAGAAATGCTCGTTCTTAGTGGATAGCGTTAAGTTTTTGGGGTATGTTGTCTCAAAGGATGGCGTTTCGGTGGATCAATCCAAGATTGAAGCGATCAAATCTTGGCCTAGTCCCACCACCATTAGTGAGGTTTGTTCTTTTCATGGACTTGCATCTTTTTATCGTCGTTTTATTCGTGACTTTAGCACTATTACGAGTCCAATTTCTGATTGTATGAAAAAGGGGGTGTTTGTTTGGAATACCGATGCCCAAAAGGCATTTGATTTGATAAAGGAAAGACTTTGTGCAGCTCCTATATTGGCATTACCGGATTTTTCACAGCCCTTTGAGGTTGAATGTGATGCTAGTGGCGTGGGTATTGGGGCAGTTTTGATTCAAAGCAAGCGTCCAATTGCTTACTTTTCTGAAAAATAGGGGGGTGCTCGTTTGAATTATTGCACTTATGATAAGGAGTTTTATGCTATTGTTCGTGCTCTTGATCATTGGAGTCATTACTTGCGTCCGAGTCATTTTATTTTGCACTCAGATCATGAGTCATTGAAGTACATTAATGGACAGCAAAAACTAAGTCCTAGACATGCCAAATGGGTTGAATTTCTACAATCTTTCCATTTTTCTTCAAAGTATAAAGATGGTAAGAGCAATGTTGTTGCGGATGCTCTTTCTCGTAGGTATGTTTTACTCGACACGTTAGATGTTCGTTTGTTGGGTTTTGAAACTTTAAAGGATTATTACGTTACGGATAGCGATTTTGGGGAGGTGTTTGAACAGTGTCAAAACGGACCGTTTGGAAAATACATGATTCAAGATGGTTTTCTGTTCAAGGGTAATTGTCTTTGTGTGCCTAAACATGCTATTCGTGAATTATTGGTTCGTGAAGCTCATGGTGGCGGGTTAGCGGGTCATTTTGGTATTGTGAAAACTTTGGACATGCTTAAAGAACATTTTTTTTGGCCGAAAATGTTGGGAGATGTGTCGAATGTGATTGGGAAATGTGTTACTTGCCACATGGCCAAAAGTTCTTTCAAACCAGGTTTATATACTCCTTTACCAGTTCCGGTTCGCCCATGGGAAGATGTAGCAATGGATTTTATAGTAGCTTTACCTCGTACTCAAAGAGGTAAGGATGCTATCATGGTGGTTGTGGATAGGTTCTCAAAGATGGCTCATTTTGTTGCGTGTCAAAAGACGGATGATGCTAGTAGTGTTGCGGATTTATACTATCGAGAAATAGTTCATTTACATGGGATTCCAAAGACGATAGTCTCTGATCGGGATTCCAAGTTTCTTAGCTATTTTTGGAACACGTTGTGGAGGAAAGTGGGTACCAAGTTGCTGTTCAGTACTTCTCATCACCCCTAAACGGATGGTCAAACGGAGGTGACTAATCGGACTTTAGGAACATTGCTACGTGGATTGGTTAGTAAGACTAAAAAGGATTGGGACATCAAGCTTGCTCATGCTGAGTTTGCTTATAATCGTTCGCCTACTTATGCTACGGGTCATTCTCCTTTTGAAGTCGTTTATGGAGTCAACCCATTCGTTCCTTTGGATTTAATTCCCATGCCAAAAGACGAATTGGTTCATCCGGATGCCGAGTCAAAGTTGAAGGCAATGATGAAGCTACATCAACAGGTTCATGATCGCATCAAAACTGTAAATGCCACTTATCAAAGAAAGTCAAACAAGAATCGAAAGCAGAAAGTGTTTGAAAAGGGAGACTTGGTTTGGGTTCATTTGAGGACGGAACGGTTTCCAAAAAAACGCAAGAATAAACTCATGCCACGATCCGAAGGTCCATACAAAGTAATGGAGAGAGTGAATGACAACGCTTACAAGATTGAACTTCCAGGTGACTATGGGGTGCATGCTACGTTCAATGTGGGTGATCTTTCTCCTTATATTGACGATGACGGTATTTCAGAATTGAGGTCAATTCCTTTTAAAGGAGGAGGGAATGATGCGATTTCAGATGTCTCAGATGTTCAAGAAGTATTACTAGTGTTTGGAAATGAAGTTTATGAAGGCCCCATGGCTCGAGGGGTGTGTTTGGTATCTCTTATTACACCACACGACATTACTACACAATAAAAGGAAGTTATGCTGATTGAATGAAGCGACTTTTGACATACTTCAGTTACAAAATTTATGGCTGGAACTTTTTGTTTTCTTGTAATAATGTTCAGTGAACATTTCGCCTATTTATTTGGCTTTCTCATTGTAATAAGCAGATCATCAATAAACAATTAAAAGCTTTTGCTTCCTTTTGAGTTATTGCTTATAATTCGTCAATATCATTGTTAGGACGTGATTTCGAACCTTGATTTTCGATACTAAATCAATAGGTCTTGGTTTGGTTATCACCGAATTCAATTCAATAGGTCTTGATTTGTTTTCAAACTATCCCTTGTTCTTATTCTGCTGCAATTACGTATCACTTTGTGTTTTCTGCATTGATTTTGTAAGTTTTATTGATTAACATTCTAGTTATTCATTAATCTTTTTAATTCGCTGCTCAATCCACATCTTTTTTGTACGTTTGGGGTGTTACATCTTATTAGGGTTTTAAAATCGTTGTTTACCCTAAACCTTAAAAACGATCGACCTCTTATTCTAATCCTTGTTTCTTATAATCTTTAATGTGTAATCAGTTGTTTGGATTCTATCTCAATCACTGGTTCGGTTGGGTTATTAAAACCTGGGTTCTTTAATCATTTTTAGGGTTCTAGGGTTTTTTATCGCTTTTGGCTGATGATCGCTTTCTCTATCCTTAATTTCTGGAAGTCGGTTATCTCTATTAATTCTAAGGATTATAGGGTGTGATTAAAGTCGACTTTTTTTATTCTTGGGTTGCGATTTTGTTGTTTGGATCTTTCATCGTTAAACAGACCTTCTCTAGGGTTTGTTTCATTCGCTTTTGCAAGTAAAACCTTCTGTCGGTTTTTTTTGGTATTGAAAGTTTATTGAAAGTGGGTTATTGAGAGATGGATTCAGGTTTCTTGTTGGGTAAAAAGGTATCTAAAGGTTCTGGATTGGCTGCCAAAATTTAGAACATTGATGGTAAAATTGTAGGTAAGAATGGGCAGCCTTTGAAGTCTATTTTGAAGAAGGCGGATAAAGGTGGGAAATCACCTACTGAACCAGCACATTCTGATTCGTTGCATGTTGTTCAAGGGGATGCAAACCCTTGTACACATCATGCTTTACAAGATGGTGTATGTTCATGTGACCCAAATATTATATCTGATGTACAAGCAAAGGAAAGTGTTGCTAATCCTTCAAATGTGGTACCTGCTGTTAATGCGTTTAATACATCTACTACTACTGATCTACGTGGTAATGGAAGTTCTATTGAGTGCCTATGTCGAAATCAGCAAATGAAGGTGGCCCTTGGTTTATTAGATCGAAGCCCATATTTTTATATCAATGGGTGGCGAATACAAAGTTAAAAAGGGAGGAAATCAAAATGGTACCTGTTTGGGTGAAGATACATAAAGTACTTGCGGTTGCGTTCTCAGAAGTCGGTATTAGGAAGGATGGGAAAAAGGTCGCGAAATCTAAACAAGAGGTTAGGGTTTTTAAACCTAAATCCTCTTTTGTGTTTAGGCCTATTTCTAAACTGGCTACCAATAAGGTAACTAATTTGGAGAAGACAAACGATAAGTCTAATTCTGTTCCTATGGTTACCACTAATGATTCATCTCGGTCTCTTAATGAACATGGCTACTTTAAAGATGATATTAATATTGGTGAGCTTAAACGTGATATGGAGAAGATTATGGAAGTGGAAAAGGTGCTTGATACTCCCTCACATTCGGTTGAAGTGGATACTATTGATAATATTTCTAAAATGCCGAAGACTAGTGATGTTTCGAGCAGTTCCAAGTCAGTTCCTATGGAGGGTTGTTTGGACCAACCTTGTAAAGTTACTACGCCTAAACCTATGGTTGGTAGTACAAGTAAAAAGGGTAGTTTATGGAAGCAATTCGCTAGGACACATCTTGCTTCTACAAGTGATAAGCCTACTTCCTCTACTGATCAGTCTAGTTCTGCTACTAAACGAGTGAACCCATTTTCTAAGGTGGGAGATATTGTAGATTCGGATAGTGATGAGGAGGTTGTGAACACCTTTGATGAGTCTGTCAACTTATTTGGAGGTGGTAATGATCTTGAGTATGATTTGGAGTCTTATGATGGCTATGAGTCTCAGGCGCATGGTCGTGACATTTGCTTGAAGGGTCGTCATAGGTAGTATGTTATATTTTGTTAGTTATAAGAATGGCATGTCATTCTTATATAGTGGTTTGGTTTGTTGAATTTTTTTTTCATGTAAGTGCCTATGTAACGGGCTAAGATTTGGGATTTCACCCATATCCTTTGTACTTAAACGTTTTTTGGTTAATTTACTTACCAGGGTGCAGGATTACTCCCCTTTACCCAAAACAAAACAAAAAAATAAATAAATAAAAAAAATAAAATAAAAACGTCCGGTTATCGATGTTTTGACTCGTGCTCTGTTAGATCGTTATAGCTCGAGGTTTATTAGACCTCATATTATCTAGGAACAACAATAACGAATGCGGAATATTCAAAACAAGAATTAACGTTATTATGAACAAGGTTTTTCTTCATAAACTTTCATACACGATAAGGCCCAATTCTACTTGATCAAGTGTAGAACGGTTACTAATCTAACAGGAATCATAAGATCCTTGACCCTTTAACAAAACACTAACCCTAGGCGTTTTCTATAACCTACACACCTAGGTTACACACACACACCCTTTTAGTCGACTACATCTTGTCTAGACTTAATAAACTCAACGCCCTTATGTCTCTTTATATACTAGAGACATCTAGGGTTTACAAAGGAAAACATTCCTAATACAATAAGGAAACTATTTTAAGCATATCTTCTAAGAATATTCTAAAAGCTCCATCTTTTTGTAGTTTCCCTTCTTGTCACTTTAAGTCCTTCATATTTCGTTCTTCATGTTTTGTATCTTCAAATCTTTTTGACCCAACAATCTTCCCCTATTTGATGATTACAAAACATACACGTTCTTATACGAACCTCCTTAGACGTAGTAAAGAAGTTGAGATAATTAAATCTCACCATGAATGAAACAATCTTGTCTTCCCCTTAATCCATGCCATATCACCACAACATCTCTTCCCCTTTTTTGTTATTATCCAAATAGGGAATGTATGCAAATATGATCTTAACCACCATAAATCAATACCACACTCCTAATACAAGCCTTCCAATGTTTCAAATTGCCCTCATATAAGAAAAATGAATCCAAAATAGTAGAAACTCCAACTAGCAGTAGTAATAATGATCAACAGTAGTAAGAATCAAAAACTTCCCCTTGAGTGGTGCATGAACATCAAATGATTAAACACATCATAAGAATAAGCTTCCGCTGAAACCAATGTGTTAATCATCTTCATGATTCTTCAAATCTGTAGGCTCCTTGTAATGATCACTAATGAAGAAAACTTGATATACCAAACTTGAAACCAAAGTAAAATATCCCAAACTCGTTACTTAAGCTTGCACTATTATTAATTGAAAACGGTATAGAGAGTTATGGTGTATCAAATCTCTAAACCTCTTGAATTTATACACATCGAATTCATCGTGTGACACTGAGTACTACAATGTATCTCCTTTAAGTGATAGTTAAGTAACTAGATAAACCAAGTCCCAATCATAAACCATATATAAACAAGCAAGTCACCAATCAATACCTAGGAATATTGATGATATAAATAAACGCCTTCGTGAAACTTCACTTCAATCTCAAATAAGAGAAACTGAACCCGATTAGGGTTTCTGGGGTGATTGTATGTTCTACTGCATGATTTTGTTATTTGGACGTGGGTTATGAGAGAGAGGTAAGTCAAGTTTGGGGGGAATCTTGTTCAAAAACCCTTTTTCTACAGATCCGTACGCTCCTGGTGCTATTATTGTATGATCTGTTGGTTCGATGTGGAAGTAGGGGTGTGATCAGTTGTGATCTGGAAGTTAGGGTGTTCAAACCCTTTTTGGCTGTCAATATGTCATATCAGACCTGGTTATGATCAGTTCTTTAGTTCGTGATATGTTCGTGCTGTGGTGCTGGTCTTTTACATGACTTTGGGAAGTTAGGGTTTCGCTAACCCTATTATCTTTGGTTCTATGCTGCTGGAAGTTAGGGTGGATTACCGTATGATTGTTATCGCTACTAGTTATCATAATGCTGGAGTTTTACTTTCAGTCTTGTGTGATGATTGGGTATGTGATGATCAGCTCGGCATATTGGACCTGGTGGATGTTTACGTCTATTAGGTTTGATTAATGAGCTTGGTGGACTATGTAAGTTAGGGTCTGGTGACCCTATGTTCATCTATGATTGATCGAGATACAATGGGTTACACTCTTAGCTAAAGTTCTACGTTTTAAAACTTTTAGCAGATTAGGTATTGGATCAAGTCATAGTATTGGTGGTCCTTTTCGGATCAATGGATGTTCGTTGGAGTTGTTTTGGAGTGGATTGGTGCTATTCGAGTACTACCATGTAAATGGCTGCAGCGTTGTAAGTTATGGACATCAATGACGACATTTGAAGAATCAAGGGTGTTAACTTGAGTTCTTTATTCTATTCTTATAGTCGTTGTAGTTTTTATGTTCATTTAGTAGTTATAAGAGTGGTGTGTCACTCTTATATTGTGGTTTGGTTAGTTGTTTTTACATGTAAGTGCCTATGTAACGGGCTGAGATATGGGACTTCACTCATATCCTTTGTACTTAAACATTTTTTTTGGAGTAATACATTTACCGGGTCTTTCGACCTTTTACCCAAAAAAAAATAAGAGAAAAAAAATTTTCTCTTCATAATCAATTCTTCAATAAAATCCAAATACGAGCCTTTTTAAACGCTTAAGAACATTTAAAACAAAAACCAACTTTTTGTGTGTGTTATCCTATATCACCAAAAATCCAAAAACCAATCAATCTGCTCATTACTTGTCTCATAAATCTGTGCAGAATACTGAATCTTGAATCTTCTTCCCCTTATTCAATTAATCTTGTTAAAACAAAGCATTCAAGAAACACTTTAAAGTTACCACAAGCTGCTTTTTAAACTGGCAACACTAATATACGATAGCAGCATAAAGTACAAGAGTAACATTAATGTAGTATAGTAACTGATATAAGCAGCACTAACTCGTTTATAGACCAGCAGTACCATTGCATACATAGCAGCATTAACACGAAATCAGCAGCATAAACTCGATACTACTAGCAGCACTAATAAGTAAGATCAGCAGTAAGTAGAACGAGCACCATTAAAATTTGAATAGCAGCTTCACCTTGTAATGGACAGCATAAACAAATAAGCAGCAACATGGAGTAGTACTAACTTGATACAACATATGAACTTCATCGTATAGGGAGTATGATCATTAAAAAAATAAATTACTAGCCCCACATACTGACCAATAAAGCAATCATCAACAGTACTTCGTCAAGATTAAAAACAAAAAAAAAAAAAACAAAACATAAAAAAATAAAAAAAAACAAAAAAAAAACAAAAAATCCCTCATGTGATCCACAACCTTTCGAAGATAACGACACTTCAATGTCAGTGACATATCAATATCAGCATGTGAAGTGTACCTTGAAAAACCAAGTGCCTCAGTCGCCATATACTTAAACAAGCTTTGCATTCATCAAACCAAAACCACTAAGTACGATCATAGCAGCAATAAAGAGTATTCACATCCAAGTAGGTAAAACCCTATCATTAGAAATCATTAAAGTTCTAGGGTTTTCTTAGACAACCATCAACTCCATAGATGTCTAACCTATTCAACTCCTTTCTCTTTAGTCGTCTGTCTCGAAACCCATGAACAAAAGATATCACATCCAAATCACGACAATCAACCAGAATCCAATTATCAAAACCTTTAAAACGTGATACTGTTGCATCAAACCCCAAGAGAAAATAAAAGTTTACAAGCACATCAGTTAGGATTAGACGTGATTTGTCGAGGTTAGGGTTTGTTTTGTAAAAATCTCCTCATAAACAGAAACCATACACTATTAATAGAAGCACCATATCAGAGTCAATATGTGCAATAGAAAACCAAGTGTTTCGTTATTGTTTTCTGTATTCAAGATGTAAAGTGATTGAATAGTAACATATGATGGTTTTGTGTTACGAGCAGCTCAAATTGACTTCCTTGTCGATTTAGCAGATTAGAAGACCAATAAATTGAAACCATAGAAACCCTAAACATATCCAGAAAAACCCTAAAGAAATCGTACCTTAAGCCAAAGCTGTTGTTTTTTATGACAAGATTAGAGCATGAATTCGACTTCCATGATGAATGAAATCAGTAGAATAAAGAAATCCTTGAAAATAGAAACCCTAAGAACCCTAAAAATCGACTTACTTTCTTTTCTACAGCAGATTCTTAAAAAAATCATATCTTTTTATTGAAAGCTCAGACTGAAGATCCCTCCGGTGAGAATGTACCTTGATTTATAGAGAACCTCCAGTGAATGAGACTAGGAAGGTAAACTTTCGTGCCTTAGTGAATTAGACTAGGGTGGCAAACCATGATACATTATTACCAAAGGCTGCTATGGAGAGTGTGTTGCACCGTTATGATAATACTCTTATTGGCTTCTTTGTTGGTAAGAATATTGCTTTCCCGTTGGTTCAAAATTATGTCATGAATACGTGGGGAAAGTTTGGTTTGAAGAAGATTATGAAGAATGATGCTGGTGTTTTCTTATTTAAGTTTGATTCTAATGATGGTGTTGATAATGTGCTACAACGGGGTCCATGGATTATTCGTAATTCACCTCTCATTCTCACCAAATGGACTCCTGAGGTGTCTTTAACCAAAAGTGAGGTAACTAAAGTCCCCGTGTGGATTAAATTGCACAATGTACCATTACTTGCCTATTCTGATGATGGTTTGAGCTTGATAGCTACACAGGTGGGTAAGCCAATTATGTTATATTCATTTACAAGCTCTATGTGTGTTGATTCATGGGGTCGTATTAGTTTTGCTCGTGCTCTTGTGGAATTATTTTCGGATGCTGAATTAAAGAATGAGATTACTATGGCAATCCCCATGAAGGATGATATTGGTTTTAATACGGCTGTCATTAAGGTTGAATACGAATGGAAGCCTCCCCATTGTGTTACTTGCAAAGTTTTTGGGCATGACCGTCATAATTGCCCAAAATGTGTTAAGGAGGTGGTTTGTGATGAAGTTAATGTGGAGCAGAATGTCCCTACTGTTAAAGATAAGACTAGTGATGGTTTCCAAACGGTTACTAGTAAGAAGAAGGGTAAGAATTCTGGTCAAACTAACTCGAGTAAAGGAGGGTTTAGCAAGCCCGTTGTGGGTAAGAATTTTCAGTATAGGCCCAAAGCACCTCCTCCTGAGCCCAAGAAAGTGGATGTCAATAAGAAAAAGGCTGCTGATGTGGCTAGTACGAGTGGAACCAAGATTTCTACATCCAACATGTTTGATGCCCTTAATATGGATAATACTGATGATGTGGTTACCCCCACTATGGATGTGACTAAGGATGTGGATGCTGGTAGTATGAAGGAAGACAAGTTGAAGGAGTCTCTTAAGGCTGGTAGTACATCACAAGATCCGAGTGTAAGTAAGCTGAAAGAGATGGAGGTTGGAACGCCTATGCCTAGCACTTCTTCATCAACTAAGAGAGTTAACCCTATCTCTAAGGTTGGAGAGATTGTTGATTCTGATAGCGATGAGGAGGTTGTTAATACCTTTGATGAGTCTGCAAATTTATTCGACAAGCCTATGGATTTTTTCTCATCGACAGGTGGTGGACATGACCTTGAAGATTATTATGAATATGATGACTATGCAGATCATGTTGATGATCTTCCAGGGAATTTGGATGCCTTCTATGATATGTATGACATCAAGCTTCAAGGCCTTCGGAAGAAGTAATTTGACGCCTTAGGAGTTTTTATGTTTTATGTTTAGTGAGTTATTTTCTTGTTTAGAAAATAGGAAGTTCCTTGTTATGTAAGCTTTCGCCTATGTAACGGGCTGAGGTATGGGATTCACCCATATCCTTGTGTACTTAAACATTTTTTTGGTTAATCTACTTACCAGGGTGCAGGATTACTCCCCTTTACCCAAAAAAAAAAAAAAAAAAAAAAAAAAAAAAAAAAAAAAAAAAAAAACTCCAGTGAAAGTTTTATTAAGATCCAATGATAAACGAATGAGATATCGCCTTTTAAAAATAGCACTTCAGAAAAATACGAACATATAAACCAATGTCGATTTTGTTCTTCTTTCTTTGACTAAAAACCTTGTGAATCCCTAGATCATGAGCTCCCCGAGCTCTGATACCACCTGTTAGATCGTTATAGCTCGAGGTTTATTAGACCTCATATTATCTAGGAACAATAATAATGAAAGCGGAATATTCAAAACAAGAATTAACATTATTATGAACAAGGTTTTTGTTCATAATCTTTCATACACGATAAGGCCCAATTCTACTTGATCACGTGTAGAACGGTTACTAATCTAATAGGAATCTTAAGATCTTGAGCCTTTAACAAAACACTAACCCTAGGCGTTTTCTATAACCTACACGCCTAGGTTACACACACACCTTTAGTCGACTACATCTTGTCTAGACTTAATAAACTCAACGCCCCTATGTCTCTTTATATACTAGAGACATCTAGGGTTTACAAAGGAAAACATTTCTAATACAATAAGGAAACTATTTTAAGCATATCTTCTAAGAATCTTCTAAAAGCTCCATCTTTTTGTAGTTTCCATTCTTGTCACTTTAAGTCCTTCATGTTTCATTCTTCATGTTTTGTATCTTCAAATATTTTTGACCCAACATGCTCCTTACTACATGCCCTTTTGGAAAAATATGAGGGGAAGCTTAAGTTGGGTAAGAATAGAACCGCTTTTGTTCAAAATAAGTTGCCTAAGAAGTTAGATGATCCTGGCATATTTGTTCTACCTTTTAGAATAGGGAATTCCGAAGCTTTTGATACATTAGCCGACCTAGGATCAAGCCTTAACTTACTTCCGTTATCCCTTTACAAAACTCTCAAGTTAGGGAAGTTAGAAGAAACGAAAGTGGTGATTGGTTTAGCGGACGGAAGTGTTGCTTACCCGGTAGGAATAATGAAGGACATGTTAGTACATATAAGGAAATTAACTATGTTGGCGGATATTCATGTCCTTGATATGGTTAGTAACACTACATGCCCATTTTTAGTAGGAAGAGGATTCTTAGCTACCGCTAGTGTTATGATTGATTGTAAGACGTCTAAAATAGCGATAGGAGAAGGTGATACTAGGTCAATCTATGATGTTAAGAAACATGCTTACGATAATGATGAGGAACAATTGGGTAGATATGGATAGGAAACCATCAAGATATGACCCTTGGATTAATGGAGACTTCATTGGACCTCAACGCCCATTCTATTTAGAGGAAGAATTCGTGAACCGAACACACTCTATAGAACAACTTTTGGCTAGGGATACCGAATTGGACCCATTTAAGGATCCTTTAATTTTTAGAAAGAAGATTGAATTCTTTGGAGTCTTGCCAATTAACTTAGGAATGAATAAGTGAAAGAGTGAGAGCTCAAAACATGAGTGGAATTGGAATAAGCCTCCAAAAGAGAGCGATGGATCATGGCACATAAAGATGACCATATATGATCCCGATGGAGAAAAGTTTGAAAAGTCATACCGAACAAAATGCACTAATAGGAAACTACAAGGAAAATTTGATCCAAAAGATGTCCTCGATGAGGAACTCACTCACATAGGGTAATAGGTCGTGACTTTGAGTCTAGCTACAAGACTCGTTAATAAAGAAAAGCAATTCTTGGGAGGCAACCCATGTTTTAATTGTTTGCTTGTTTGTTTTTATTTTGTTTGATTTCATATATATGCTCCATCGTTACTTGTTTATCTTTCATGTTTCGAATAATTTGTGAAAATGCTTTATTTTATTTTTAACCTCGACTTAATTGCATATAAAGGTATTTTACAAAAATATATGTGTGGGGAAGATCATATTTGTTTATAAGAAAGAATTCGAACATGAAAGTTAACAATTATTAATTAGCATATATATTTGTGTGTTTGTTAGAGTCAAATGCTAGTATCGAGTCACAATGAATGTTCTGCAGTTTTCAGGTTTTATTAATCAGGTTTTTCAGAAATTTTCCAGAAACAAAACGTAAAAATACTGTCAGGTCATACCTGACGGCGTCAGGGTTAACACCCGACGACGCCAGGCACTGTAGCAGCACAGTTTTCCAGGATTTTTTTTTTCTGCTGGAACTTAAAAAAATTTTGAAAAATTTTTAGAATTTTAAATTTCCAAGAGTCTATAGACATTTATTTTGCATGCATTATATCTTACTTTGCTTTCTAGAATTAGTTTTTATTATATATAGTGTTTACCGCCGATTTTATGCGAGGTTTTTTGTTTCGTTTTCTTAGTGAATTACAGGTTATATTGGACAAGAAGATGAAAGTATACATTGGAAGTGAAGCTTATCAAGTTTGTTTTCTTGGAGGAAGATTTAACCATGTTTTCACATCGTCCATGCCGAGCAAATCAGGGAGTATTAGTTTCTTTCATCTATTTTATTTTCCCGTTATCATAACTTTGATACTTTTCAAGAACATTGGGGACAATGTTCAATTTAAGTGTAGGGAGGGTAAAATGGTATACCTTAGAAACTATAACTTCGCTTGATGTTTGTTTTGTTTTAGAGTAAATGTGTAATAAATAATAAGAAAGATACTTGTTAGGGTAATTTTAGCACCAAATTTAAAATTTTTTTACAACATGTAGGACTGAAACTTTAGTCTTAATAAGCGTCTCATGGATATGAATTATATAGCTAGCGCAAAAACCCTTCCACTCAAAAATTTACACCCCAAAAATGTGAGGTTCGCCTTTAGATATATAGGAAAGAGCATTTACCTTTAATGCTTATGAGTGTACCGGTAGTATATAGATTCTAGAACTTACGTTTGTGATGCATCCCGAGATTGCTAGTGAGACTACATTCGTGTAGTTAAGATTTACTAAATGATAAGAGGCACTAGGATAACCCTTGTTTTAAACTTGTGATTTTAATTACGTTGGCTACACCGGCCAAGTAATTTTCCCACACCCTTGCGATGTACTCATTTTTAGTACACGATACCCCTAGTATACCCCTCAGAACCTATCCTTTTCGCGGTTCTCGTGATATTTCGGTGGATTCCGAAATATTAATGAAGAAAATTGTTTACAATCTACCCCCAAATGTACACCCAAATTGACTTAGCCTTTCTTGTATGCACTCATTCTTAGTGCATTATTGTTACAACATTTACGTTAAAACCTTTGTTAATTATCTAATTGGTTACATGGTTGCTAAGTCGAGTCATATCTTGTAAATACAGTTTTGGGACGATTGGGACTCATGGGTAAAAGTACTAGTTTGTTATGGAGAATGGAATATGTCACGTTATACTCCATATGTGCGTTATGTTAAAGTACTCAAGTGTTTTGATTTCTTAATGGGTCGTTAGTTAGTTTATTGTAAAGTATGTGTTAAATGTTTAATGTATGAGGTTGCAAGATCCCTTTTATTAGTTATTGAGTTGTAATGTGTTGAAGAAAATAGGTAAGTGTGTATGAAAAAAATATAAAAAGAGGAAAAAAAAAAAAGAAAAAAAAAAAAAAAAAAAAAAAAAAAAAAAAAAGAAAAAAAGGAAAAAACATACGGACTACCATCCCTCTTTCATTTATGTCTAGCAGAAGTGTCTGAAAAATACAAAAAGAGTTAGTAGTTAGCGAGTCAAGTTGATTCGAGTCTTGGCTTAGCAACGCCTCATTGTACATGTAACTGACCAAGATAATTGACTTGCCACAAGTAAAATTCCCTTTATCCAAAAAAACCGTGTTTTCCATACCCTTACACCTAACGTTACAACCCTTGAAAAGCCCTCTTTGATAGTTTATCCTAGGTGCTTATGCCAAAGTGGTGGAGGTTTGATCCGTTCTCAAGCCTATGGTAATCTATGTGCTATGACAAGTAGAGAGTGTTATGACAGGTAGAGAGTGTTAAATTTTCCCATTTCCATTCATGTTATATCACTTTATACACCCAAGAGATGTGAGAATCCAAACACTTTGTGAGAGGTGCTAGTATGTAATTTCCATGCTTATTTCGACTAACGTGGAACGATCATATGTTGTAATTACTTTTATATTAATGTTAAATGACCCCTAGCTTGTAAATTGATTTGGATAAAAGCTCATTTGCTTGAGGACAAGCAAATCCTAAGTGTAGGGATATTTGATAAGGATTTATTTGGTACCTTTTTAAGGGGTCATTTAAGCCCAAAATCATATAAATATGATCAAATATTACCTCAAATCGTTTCTTTTTGCATTTTAGGTACTAGGGATGAGAATTGTGGAAACCGGCATGTTTTGGACTAAAATCGACAAGAAAACGAAGAAAAACAACCAAGTCAAGAATTTGTTAAGATGGAGGACCTGACGCCGTCACTTGTATTTGAAAACCAAAACTCAGTGCAATTTTATAACGTGTTGGCTCAGAAGAATTAAAGCGTGACGGCCTCGAAGCATCCATAACGGCGTCAGAACGACGACTTGCACAAGACGAAACCCTAATCCACGGCGAGCTGACGCCGACAGAGTTGTAAAACTATATATATTTTCGAATGTTTTCATTGTAATGTAACACTTTGGAGGACAAAACCCTAGACGATTTTGACAGCTTTTGTAAGGCTTTTCCAGCCTTTTTCATCCATGTTTTATTGAAGATAAGTTATTCGTTTAATCATTCAATATGTCTATGTGTTGTTTGATTACTTGTTTATCTTTTCTTTGCTTTAACATGCTAGCTTAAGTTTATTTGTGTTTGCTTAGATCTAGTGAAACCTAGTTATTGAATATTGATTTGTTGTCTCTTGTTTAGTTGATTGCCTCGCGTTAGGCTAAGAAAACTGGCTGACCTCTTATATGTAACTAGCTTGAACGTCTTAGAAAACACAACCGTAGAGTGCACTATTGGTTTTTCTCGTTGTATTTATTGCGTGAATTGCAGCTTGTAGATCCTAGAAAACTTAATAGACTTTAAGTGATTTAGGGGAGACTAAGATTCATAGAGTTGGGGACTTCGGCACCTCTCCACGACCAATATTAAGGAATACAGCGCTTCAACTAAAACAAGGACGTGACAATTCAACAAATCAGTATGAGATAACTAGGGAGTAATTAATTCTAAGTGAACACGTTTTCCCTATCATAAGAGTTACCACCAATTTACTTTTCTTTGTTATTAGATTAATTGTAGTTTTATAATTAGTTTTTGGGTTAGTTGATTAGCAACTAATTCCGCCCACTCCTTCAAAACCGAGATTTTTAATTGCTTTTTATAAAATATAAAAATACAAAAAGAATCATCATTCACCTCTAGACCTATCTCGTCATACATCTTGACCTTTCCACAACTATTGCGAGACTATTCCCCTAGAGAACGATCAATCCCCCGGACTTACCTATAACTACAACGGTTAGGTACACTGCCTAGAGGATTGTAAAACCTTTTGCGAGAGTTCGCAATCCTCGCATCAAAAGGCCTCCCATTCTGTCGGTACATCAAGTTACTTATTCAGTACTGGATGGAAATGTATGAAAACATTACCTTAAGAGCACCAGAAGTGTACCAGTATCACACAGAGCTTGATGATGAGATAACCAAGTTTATTCGTGATGATCCAAAGGAAACAACATGTGATGGGATGTTCATTCCACAAGTACATTTTTCACTTGTAAACACTCAGTCGAAAGCGTATAATGACTACATGAACATGATTGCTCCAAGGATTCGACCACAACCGGTTAGATCGACTCCAGCTACAACAACACCAACCACCGTAGCACAGAGACAAACAAGATCAGATACTGAGGTGTCAAGACGAAAAGACAAGGGTAAAGGTATTGATCGCGGGAGAAAAAGGTGAAGCGAAAGCAACATGGTAGGGGTAAAGGTGTCATGATTAGGGAGAGGTCACCGTAACAACCTTATTTAAGTGATGATGATGATAGTGACACACCTATTGACAGAGACTTCCCAACGTTGGCTGAGGGATTAAAGAAAAGTCAAGAAGAGGCACTTAGACATGAAGAGGAAGAACGGTTGAAGCAACAAGCTGATGACAGAGAGTTGGACATATTATTTTCAGGTATGAATGAAGATGAAAATGTCGAACCAAGTGTTCATAATGATGATGATGATGACAATGACGACGGTTCATGATACAGCTTTGAAAGAAGACCAAGTCAGACACACCCGTTAGTCACAGTCGCAACAACAGCTAGTCCGTGCAACACACTCACTACATTCCAAGTACCTACACCATTTGGAGAACAATCAGCACCAAACCTCTCTGAATTATTCATGAAGAACAACCTGGATTTCCTTATTCAGAAAGTAGTTCAGACACAAAGCTCACTCGGGAGTGATACGAATTTAGCTGACACCAGATCTTCGGCACCAAATTCAGAGAATATTGCACAAGTCTCAACGACAATTACTCTAGTGCAACAACTCACAGATGCTATAGTGACTCATACGGAGCCTGAAGAAACGATTATCACTCATCCCGAAGCAGCTTACAATCACCAAGTCACCACCACAACAAAAACAAATATCACATCCTCCATCAACAAGACAAGCAATAAATCTTTCACAACGAGTTCAGCACTTGACAAGACTCATCTCACAATACCGAAGAAAACGTGCCATAACGAAGATACCTAAGTCTATTTTCGTCACATAAAGGAGAATGGTTTAAATTGCTGAAGGTCATGGCTCAATGTTGAATAAAGACATGGAGAACATCATTGAGAAGAAAGTCGGTCAGAAACTTCCAGATATCATCACTTCAAGGATTGACTCCAAGTTAATCAACAGACTTGACGGGCTTCTAAATCAAAAGCTTGAAGCAACACTTGATCATAAGATTCAACAAGCAATTCAAAACTTTCTCAACAACAACACACTCACATTTCAACCATCTCAATCATTTTAGAATATCTCATTCCAAGATAAGAAACAAGTTTTTGTTCAAGACTTGTTAAACAACTCATAGTTACAAAACGAAGACGAAGATTTGTTGAAAGCTCAGCATTGAACGAGCTTAGCTAAGACAACATACTTGTCGGGAAGAGAATCTTCTCAAGCGACCACATGATGACCATCAGGATGATGCTAATCCTGAAGGGGAGAAGGCGAAGCATCAAAAGATCGTTGATTTGACCCGTATTCCTTCGGCAAGCACGACAAGTCAGATACCACAAGGTGAATCAACTCAAGCTGGAGCAAATGATGAAGAGCTGTTGGCTTCATACTCGTCTTGTGATGAGTTATATGATTTTGGTGATAAGAAGATTGGTGGAATTTCAAAGTTTGACGATGTCTCAGATGTAATTCAAGAAAATGACAAAGTTACGTCTGTAGTGGTTATTGATTCGACTGATGACAATGATTGGTTTCATGATGAAAACTATACCAATGTGCAAGAGCAAGAAGAAGGAGAGTTGATTATAGGAGAGTTGGACTACCGAAGCTCAATTGGAACTCAAGAAGACACAGTTAAGGAAGAAGAAAGAATTGAGAAAGAAAGAGTAAAGTTTATGAATGAGTACTTCAAAGACAAATCAGGTGCAGAAAGGGTATTCATGGAAAAGAATCTCAGTGATATGTGGAATGCAAAAGACACATTCTGGGAAAGTCAACGGCCTGAAGACTTTGATATAGAAATCTGCCTCAACACTTTGTTTCCTTACACCGAAAGAGAAGTGCCTCCAATATATGGTCCAAAGAATCGTCCATGTGAACAAGCTCAATCATACAACAACTTCGATCTCTTCTACCTCAGAAAAGGAAGAAAAAGCTGAAGCTGATCTCTTGCCATCTCTGGAACGAAAGCTTAAATCCATAGACTTTGATGAAGATGATCTTGAAGAACATCCTACGTTTGTAACGAAGTTCAGGGCTAAAGAAATACGCAAGTTTTATCACGCAGCGTATTACAACGTAGAAGATTGGCCTGAAAAGAGAAGAGGGATGTATTTTCTAAATCAACTCACCGGGCGTTCTAAGAAGAATGTCTACTCATAACTCGGAATCAAAGAAATATTCGACATTGAAACTGAAGATCAACATGGATGGAAGTACATCAAGAAGATTAAAGTTCTAAGGGGTGATGATTAAGCTTATGAATACTACGAAGCTGACTTTCAAGACATGCATATGAATGATCTTGAAGATTTGTACGTGAAAAGACAACAACTTCACTTCGAATGGACTCATCGTTTCCGTGAAGAGATTGTTCGCTCAGTTGTCAAGATCAGAGAAGCCGTGTTCTTGAAGAAAGAGTTAATGATTTCTAGCTGGGTATAGAAAGATATCGTCTCAACCTCACAAAGCCTCTAATGGAGATTCCCGACATGGAAGACAAAGAACCGTACACACTTATCACTAAACCTACATGAGGAGTTGTCTACCTCAATAGCAAAGGTCACAAACGCTTCATTGCAGCTAACGAGGTTCACAAGTTCTGCACTAGAACGTTAATGCGGGTCTACAAAGGGATCGTGGCTACACTTATTGAGAACAGATACACTCAGAATCAGCCACAGATGTTGTCGTCTACAGTTGTTGAACTAGGAAAGGTTAAGGAAGCGAAAGAATAATTCGAAACCGTATGCAGATGAAACGGATCGAAAGCTTGGTTGACGGAAGAGAACGGAAACGTGGTGCAACTGTGACAGATCGACCCAAAGATTTAGAGTGGTAAGATCACCTCTTAGGGGAAGATTGTTATCCTTAGAAGTGGGGATCTTAGTCTAATATTTTGTGTAAACATTATAACTATTTTGTACAAGGGTTTTAGCCCATTGTCGTGGCCCATTAGTGAAAGCCCGCAATGTGCTAGGCTCATATATACACATCTCATGCTTAGGAGGTAGTGTGGTTCCCTCATAATTCATATCAATCTAATATCATTTTGGTTCCACCTTCTCTCTACATCTCTCTCTCTCTCTCTCTCTCTCTCTCTAAAACCTTCTACCAAGTGTAACATGAATTGATCTAATTAGGTTCCCACAAAAATCACAAAGCATGATTAGAACTCAAAGACTAGCAAAACTATTACAAAGAAAGGCTCAAGATATGAAGATCAAAGCCAAACGCCACGGAGTTTATCTATACTACTCTATAAAGCATTTAGGCCTTTCAGTAAATAGAAAGGCTTAAAAATTCAGCCTACACACTTGACTATTATAGAAAGATTTGGTCAAATACTAATATTAGTACCCAACATGTTCTTTAAAATTAAATTAATTTATGTAATTAATAAAATAAATTATTGTAACCGAAAACATTTAAAATACAATTAAGTAAATAACCATTATTAACTTTCGGTTACACAATTTTAAATTCACATTAAATTATAAGTTATTTGTTTTAGTATAAAAAGGACCATGAAAAGATGATAGATTCATTTTAGAAAGTGATTGTGTTCAATTTGTTAACATGGTGAAAAAAGATATGTTGGCTTGAGATGAAGTCAACCACGATATTTTTGCAATACTAAGAATTGACAATGTTTTTTGTCTTCACATTATCACCAACTACGACGTGTCATCACTATTACCGTGTACCAAGACACCACCATTGTTACTTTCTCCCTTTTTGGTTTCGATGCATTGCGCATGTACTACTATAATGTGTAAAGATTATTGTGATGCTTCAATTATATGCTATTGTGGGTTATTTGGTTACACGGGTACCCGCCGCCGCAACGCACGTGTACCCGGCTAGTTTGTAATGATTGATGAATGATCACATCTTAGGGGGAGATTGTTAGCATTAAAATAGGCGATCAGTGTAACGAGCCTTGTAATAGTTAGTCAAATATGTAATGTGGAACAGAAAACATATGCTAGTCCAGAAAGTCCGACCAAAACCCATTGGGCCAAGCCCGGTTCTCGGTATTACGTCCAGCCCACGAAGGCCTTAGGAGGGGTGGGAGTTCTCATTTCTTTAATAGCAATCACACCTGCTAGTGTGTGTTTTATGTTTTTGCTCTCTACGTCTCTCTCTCTCTCACGCTACTTTCTCTCTCTAGAATCTATATCTAAGTGTGAATCTTGATACCAAATGGGATCTTACAAAAACACTTGTTGATGATACAAGGTCAATTCAAGAGTGTTAATCCTTTAGATCCTTTTTCAGACTTGCTATCCCGATTTGAGTTTAACCAAAGAAGATACACTTAAGCATACCATAAGTACATATATTTCAACACTACACTGTTATGGTATCATAACACTTCACATATATGTGAGTCGGGTTCTTGGAAGCTTGAAATTTATTCCTATATGGTTTAAAAAAAGCTCCTGAGATTGAGTTCGAATAATAGATGAATGTTGCATGACAGAAATTAAGTGTTTTGCTTAATAGGTACTTACATTCACTTTACAATTTTTGTGTACTATGCTCTCATATACAACACACACCTCGTTAAACTCTTTCCTATTCACCACACTCCAATCATGTAACGGTTTGTACTTCATGTATTAAGAAGGTGTATTTAATCTTTCATGTATATATAAATGTTTTACCTTGATAGAAAAGCACATTTTTACATAAATACGACTATAATCATGGTCGATCTGCATGTTGTGACCAATCTGGTGTTGTAATTTCGGACTTGCTAATGATGAACAAATAACATGTATGTATGATAAACTTGCTATTATATTAATACTTCAATACGTTGTTCATTCAATCTTTATAATACATGACCCTATATATAGATACTGAACCGACACCATGAAATGGTGTGTCTGTTCATGAAACAACACTAATAACTGACTCTAACTGCCATATCATAACTGCTATTAACTTCCTATTTACATAATACATACTTGACTTTTCTAATGTTTACACTAAGACACCTATATTTAGTTTATACTTCAATACTCCCCCTTAAACTAAATATAGTTTAAGCGAGGTCTTCATCTTCTTGTCTTCATAGTAGTGCTGATTCTCCATCATCCCACACGAGATGTGCCTCTTCTTCCTTTTCTTTTTCTTTGTCCCTTCGCTTTGTACATTCGTATGCGAGATGACCATATTCACCACATTCATAGCATTTGAATCTACTCTTGTCATTGCTTGTTTGACCAGCACTTCTTCCACGTCCTGTTCCTCTACCATGTCCTCTACCATGGCTTTGATCACCACGTCCTTTCCAACTTTCTAAATGATTACTTCCACTTGCTATTAGAAGTTTTCCTTGATCAATTTCTTCCAATTCGTCTTGGTTTTTGAGACGTTCCGCAAACGCTGTCATCCTTCCTACTGCGTCTTCAAATTTCATATTGTCTAAATCTTGAGTTTGTTCAATAGTTGCCACGATCGGTAAAAACTTCTTTGGAACCGAATTTAGTAACTTTCTGACAATTCTCTTATCTTTGAGTGTCGAACCAAGGTTTTTAAACCTTGCCCTTATGCTGCCCAATTTTCCACAGAAATCACTTATGGTTTCATTTTCTTTCATCTTCAAGGTTTCAAATTCGCTTCTTAACGTTTGTAGTCGTGCCTTCTGAACAAGATCTGCTCCAAGATATAGAACTTTGATCGCATCCCATACTTCCTTTGCACTTTCGTATTGTGCAACTTGCATTAAAATATCTCCCGGTAACGTTTGGAAGATCATTGCTTTCGTTGTATGTGCCTTCTTTTCATCCACCTTTTCTGTTGAATCAATAGCCTCCCAAAGACAATAAGCCTTTAAAATCGTTTCCATCAGAATTGCCCACTGGGTGTAATTTGATTCAGTTAACTGTACGCATTTAAGTGCTATGTTTTCTTGAACTTTAGAAGTACTGCTTCCTTCTTTGTCGTTCGTCATGCTTTGACGTGCTTTAGCCTTTCTTGCCTTCTTTCTTCCTATCTTTCTTTGTTTTGCTTGTACCACACAGGTTTTTCTTTTGCTTTCTTGTTCGTATCACACAGGTTAACACCACAAAGGTTTTTACCACAAAGGTTTGTTCCACAAAGGAGTTGTTCCACGGAGGATTTGTACTACAAAGGTTTGTTCCACAAAGGATTTGTACCACAAAGGTTTGGATTCTTGCTTACAAAGATTAGGACAAGCACATGCAACGTTCTTCTTTCCTCCTTCTATAATCGATCAAAAAAACAGCCCACCTTTTGTTTTGTATCTGACCCTCTGTTCTTCGTTTCTTGCTTTCTTCTGATCGCAGGAACCGTCGCTTTCTTCTGATCACAGGAACCGTCGCTTTCTTCCTTTCTTGCTTCCCTTGGATCGATTAAACTTGCTTCGTTCTTCCCTGGATCGGTTAACGTGTCTCTGATGCCAACTGTTGTAATTTCAGACTTGCTAATGATGAACAAATAACATGTATGTATGATAAACTTGCTATTATATTAAAACTTCAATACGTTGTTCATACAATCTTTATAATACATGACCCTATATATAGATACTGAACCGACACCATGAAATGGTGTGTCTGTTCATGAAACAACACTAATAACTGACTCTAACTGCCATATCATAACTGCTATTAACTTCCTATTTACATAATACATACTTGACTTTTCTAATGTTTACACTAAGACACCTATATTTAGTTTATACTTCAATATCTGGTGTGCCTGAAGATGAGTCTCTGTGTGATAGAGCATCTCCATTACTCCTCCAACTTGCCTCTTTTAGCCTTTTCTTTGAACGGGCTATAACCGACTCTTCTTTTTCATCAACAAATGAAATAAACGTTTGAAGCCGTCCTGATTTAAGGCTACGTACAGATGGCTCTGAAAGATCTGGTTTGTGTTTAGTATACTGGTGTATGATCAGCACCAAGTATATAAAAAGTGCAAGAAAGCAAGCTAGTCCACATATGAAGAACAGGCCTTTGAAACTCTTTAGCTCGAGCCGGTCAACTGAAAACTTGGCTCCTTGTGAACTACAAGCACTTCTAATCAGCCACTTGTCGTGAATCCTTTGTAATTCTCCGTTTTCTGATAGTTTCAGAATGGCAGTCGAGATATCTACTGCAAGAGGAGAGTCCCGCGGAAAAGCCTACAAAAATGAACAAGTCAAAACAGCAAACCTTCATCAATGTGTTTCTAGTTTTATCATTTATCATGCTTAAATGTTCTTTGTGCGTTATTAAGTGTAATTGCAAAAGATAGCACAAGGATAATTTATCAAGAACAACAAACAATCAACTCCCTTCAGTTTGACTATTGACATTAAGTACAAAATTATAACTTAAAAAACATATATGTCTAAGTAAACGATATCAGTTATGAAGTTGTGGCCATGGAGAAAATGTTTTGTGAAAACTCAAGAAGCTAGCTTAAATGTAAATGTCAAACATAGCATTGAGAGAATGTATATTGATAATGAAATTTTTACTTACAAATCCCCATCCGTTTTTGGTGAATTCTTGGCCAACTATACTGAATTGGCAGCGGGTTGAAAGGAAGAGTTCGATGTACGGACGTTCATCAACAACTGCTGCAACACCGCCATTGCTAGGACCATCTTTTAAGGCCTTTTCATAGTCTTCAGGCAAGTTAAGAGGAATAAGTCTAGTTTCAGAAATGCCAAGTTCTTCAACCAGATAGTTTCGGACAAAAGAGTTTTGTTGGTACCCGATTGGATCCTTGCTTAACATTAAACTATTGATTCCTTCAATAGGTGAAGAGAGTTTCTGTACTGTCAAGATTGAAGTGAGACTTGCGGTATAACTAGAACTGATAATCAGAACCACAAATAACCATAGAATTAGTATGATTCGACCGAGAGTGCTCATCATGTTCTGTTCTGCATTAATCATGGTTAAGTAATTAGAATAAATTAAAAAAAATAATAATAATAATAATAATAAAAAAAAAGGTATACTGGCTATATTTGTGACTTAAGAGTAAGATTTTTGTACCATTCGATGTGTGGTTTTGATAGTTCAAAGCCATTACATTCTAGTATCTATGGAAATTCGGGCAGATCTGGTATGCATTTCGGGTCAACACACATAGATTGTAGGCAGTGTAAAAAAAGGATGGGTTGAGCACCTACATTTTTTTGGTCATTCGCTTAATATCCTAATTAATTAAAGAAGATCATGATCGAATATTTTTAATTAGCAATTACTTAGTGTACTTTCCACTAATCTATAAACTATTTAGGGAGTTTCTTCATATTAAGCCATTATTTCCCATTTTTGAAAAAAAAAAAAAAAAAAAAAGAATAACACAATTTGACCATTTTTTAGATAAATTGGTTGTAACTGCCTTGTTCAAAGGATTATTCCTGAAACGAAGCTCATGAAATGAAAACTGTTGTATCAACCTTGTGAGAAATGAACAATAAATAAATATTTTGACATTTGAAGTCAAATGGTGTTTTGTTTTGCCTTCAAATGAAACCATGCCTAAATTTTTTTGGCTAAAGTCATGCTAGCTACATTAAGCAATATTATTAGGCTATATATGTGTCGTGATAAATAAAAAACTCCATATAAATTTATTCAGCCGGTTTTATGTGGAGAAACTTACTGTGGGAGAAAAATAAGGTCGAAAAGCTAAACCTGAAGGAAGATCACAAAAACTGTTAATCACTGAGTAACATAATATGCATCATACTTAATAATATAACATGCAGTTACCATAGGGTTGTGATGATCTGCTGTTTAGGGGAGCCGCGAAATTCGTCATTTATACGATGTTCAAGAATCCAAACGACTACTCCCACAACTATAAAAAAGATGCCAGTTACACACCACAGTTTAGCAGTAAATGGCCTGAGAAATGCCCATGTTCCAGAGTTTAGCCTCCTCACTGGTGCCACTACAACTAGCCCAGACTCCGTAAACGGCTGGGTAAAATCTGCCATTCGTGTACGGTTAGTGATGATCGCAATGTCACCCACTGCAGCATCAAAGACCTACATTTATCATAAAAAAACACACAATAATTAACAACTCTTAGCAAAAATAAATTAAGCAAAAGTCAGTCAAACTTTTTGATATAACCCTTAAATTTGAAATTTCCAGATGTAGGGGAATCCGTACACGTTATGAGGTCATAAATGTGTTACGGTAGCTGAGTTGTCAACTATGTTGATGTTTTCTCTTGTTAACATGGCATCTGGAAAAAAATTACTTGCTGGCAAGGCTAAAGAGTACCTTACATGGTAATATTTGAAGACTTCGGGTTTTTCGTGGGCATAAAAAGTTTATTAAGCAAAACTGAAATTGGTCTATAGATAGTTACCCTATTTGCATATTGTCCAATATAATTTGAAGTTTTAAGAGAGCACTTACACCAGCAGTTATTGAGCTTACAAGATCGGTGTTACTTGGGTTTTTATGACCATCTCCATAGGAATAAAACTTATACGGGACAGCATACGGCAACAGATTTACTGCAGAAGTAAACACATCAATGCAGTATCCTCTGTATACATCAGTCCCCTTAACTTCTTCAACAAACTCCTCAAAACTCACCCGATTTGGAACCCCAATTTTCAGTAGCTTCCCATTCTGTGGAAAAACCCATCCACGAGGCTTCTTAACAGTTTCACCCGGCCAGATTACACTATACAACACTTCAGATGTATTAGACCGGTTTGAAAGGTTGGCGTTGACTGTGTCTGGAGGAGTAATTGACAGACCAGAAGAATTTGACCAATATCCAACTCTCCTAAACCCGGTACCAATCACATTAATCACTTCAAATGCCGGGAAAACTAGGCTTTTATCAGAAGTGAACTCAACCGGTCCAGTTGACCCATTCATTTTTACTTGTAATATTTTTTCAAGCAACAAGTTCCCTCCATTAAAGATACTTAAAGAATCAAGATTTAAGTAACCGCCTTTTGAGTCTTTTAGTTTGAGATCTTTTGAGAAGGAAATGTTTCCACCTTGATTAAAGAAATTGTCAAGTGCACGAGCAAGGAGCCAAATAGTGTCGTATGCATACAGAGAATAAGTACTTAGTCCCAATTTTGTCAAGCTTTCCCACTCGTTTACAAACTTTCTTTTTATATCTGATTCTCCTATGTATGATCTTAAGGTAATAACTCCTTGCATAGCTGCAATCGATTTAGTAGGGAGTGGCGAGCTTATGTCTATGACTGTAGAGAGCCAATTTGTAGTAATCCAAACATACCCACTATCCATCATGCCAAGATATTGACCCACTTCAAGTATATCCACTCCCCAACTAGCATAAGTGTTAACAACAAGAACTCTCGATTCCATAAAAGCAACTTGGAGCAAAACATCTCGTATGTCTTCACGTGTTGCTTCAGGTTTGATAGGTGCTTTGTGCGAGATCTTACATCTTTTAGCAGCTAGTTGATCTGCTAATGAAGCTATTCCATTTCTTCCATGATCATCGTCTATGTAAATGGCTACCACTTGTTTCCATTGGTAGTACTGGACTATGTCTGCAATGGCAGCCATTTGGAAAAGATCACTGTGAGTTGTTCTAACAAAGAACGGATATTGAAGTGAGGATAATGTAGGGTCGGTGGCTGTAAACGAGAGTAGTGGGACTTGGAGCTCGTTGACTACATGGGAGATCATATGAGCTAAAACTGATGTTTGGGGGCCTATTAACGCCACAATGTCAGTTTCCATAAACTGGATTGCTGTTGCAACAATGAAATACAGGCCACAAGATTATAATCCGATGAGTAATAAATAACACAATTTATTAATGTCGAATTTTGATACTTCTGTGTGAGCATTGACCAAAAAATATTTTTGTTCAGAAGGTAATTATTTGTATGAATCTATTGACCCTTTTTAAAGAATTGAAGGTATCTTTTGATCATATGACTTTTTAAGACAAAGTGTGTTCTTAAAATAACTCCCCTTTCATATTTTTCCCTCTCATTTACCTTATACACCCATAGAACCATATCACTCTTCAATTTTCTCATCCACAAACAACAAACTCATACTTTTTCTCCCTCTCATCCATCACTTAGACCCCCCCCCCCCCCCCCCCCCCCCCCCCCACCCCCAAATCCCGAAACTCACACCATCAAACCATTAAACCACCATCACAGCAGACATTTTACGCGTACCCTATTTGTATAACTGTAGTTGTTTGTTATCAAAGTATTTTGATTCAGTATCTTTGTTTGTATAAGAGTTTGTATACTTCAGTTTATTTGTTGATTGCTGCTGTGTTTGGGATATTTTAAAGTTGTTTCTATTGTACTTATTGTTTTGGAGTAATATAATTCACCTTAAAAAAAAAAAAAAAAAAAAAAAATGAGGTTATTGGTTTCATAGTGTTAAAAAAAAGTAGGGGG
Source organism: Artemisia tridentata subsp. tridentata (assembly GCA_021014915.2). Lineage (NCBI taxonomy): Eukaryota > Viridiplantae > Streptophyta > Magnoliopsida > Asterales > Asteraceae > Artemisia > Artemisia tridentata. The sequence continues at coordinate 246,221,704 of CP139504.1, forward strand.
ATGAGTTTTATAAAACCCACGTCTCAAGAATTTTCCAAAACCAACCCATTTTAATGGGTTATGTGGGTTTTAGTAGATACAACTCCTCTTCTAATTTACTCAGTATATTTTTCTCTATTTCCTTAATGTTTATAAAGCCACCTTAACGTGTCAAACAGATTTGAAAATCAAACTATTGTAATAATATTCTAATTTCTTTAGTTAAATTAGTTATGGAAGTTTAAACATTAAAAGCGCAACTCACTCGTTCACAAGTAAATGAGTTCAAGTAATATATCTAAGCTAATGGGACAGTAACAATATGAAAGACTTTCATACCTTCCATGATACTGAGAAAGCCACTAAAATTGGAGTCATGAATGGTAAGTTTGAGTTTGGTGGCATTAAGAATATTTGGATCATTATTCACATCTAGTACTGCAGCCTCTAAAGCGATTTTCGAAACTTTTCCAATTATAGAATCAAAAGTCAAAATGGAGCCAATATTTACCACATCAGGTCTTGTTTGAATCTGAAACCAATATGTATGCAAACCATGATATTATTATATATTCAAAGTTAAAAAAATAAATAAACACAAGTTTATGGTGTTGCAGTGCATACCTGAGTCTCTGCGTATGTAGTAAGCAACAACCCATTGAAGAAGAAAATAAGTAACAACCGACATAATATATTCATACCCTTGGACCCTTAATTGCAAATCAACCTAAAAAAAACATTACTTAATGATATGAAATGAATAGAGTGAAAGCTGTTGACTTAGAATAAAGTCAAAGCTGGACTAATAATAAAAAGGACATGATTCACAAGAACAGCAAGTGATTTGTTAAGAACTTTTTTTGAAGTTAACAGGTTGGCGGCTTTTGGCAAAAAACTTGTATTGAGAGATAAAGAACAAGAACAAGTGTAAGCAGACATGGATTAAAAATAGAAGAAGAGCAAGTAAATAAAGAAAGAGAAGTGGTTGATAGTGCATTAAATGCTTGAGTAAATTATATATTGACAATGGTGGGTCAAATAGTATGTTAACAAGTCAAAAAGGTTCTACATGTATGTGACATTGTTACTATGTCATACTCATGTCACCTGACCTCACTAGCCTTCTCTGCTACAATTTCATGTGTTTTAGATTATTGTAATATTTGGTATTTTTACATAATTCAATCAATTTTTACACCATACAAAAAAAAAAAAAAAAAAAAAAAAAAAAAGTTGACATAAGCTGTTACATATTTATATAAGGGATAATGAATTTTAAATGTATCAAACTTATCACTGTTTACTGAGTTGTGTATCCAATTTTTTTTTTTTTTTTTTTTACTAAGTAATGGTCTAAACTTACTAATCTTTGATATGTTGTGTACTAACGAGGCGATTAAGGTTTTCTGTTAGAGTTATTTACATAAATCGTCCTTCTGGTTAGGACCAAATTGCAGCGTTAGTCCTTATTGTCAGTTAGAGTTATTTACATAAACCGTCCTTGTGGTTAGGCCCAAATTGCAGCGTTAGTCCTTATTGTCGGGCCGCCACGTGTCACCACATGAATGGTGCACGTGGCATCGGGTCGGGTTGCCACGTGGCACCACTTAGGTGGTGACACGTGGCAGCTGGTAAATAATCCCCATCTTCGTCCAAGGCAAGGCTCGAACACTGGTTGTGTGGGTCAAAGGAAGGCATGCTTACCAGTGGACTGGTGCATACCTTCAATAATTATATGCATAATTAATTTTTTAACCCTTCCTTGTTGACAGTCCGTTTTATTAATACTAAAAGGTTCAAAATAGTTTTGACCTATCAATTAAAGGGGATTATGGACCGGATAAAAATTTGAGAAAAATACCGTTGGACTCGTTTTTTCGTGCTCTTTCCAATGGAGTGCTCGGGGAATTTTTTCAACTTCGTTTAAATCTCGTTAAACGTGAGAACCTTAATCACCCCGTTAGTAAATAACTCTAACAAAAAACCTTAATCACCCCATTAGTACACAACATAGCAAAGATTAGTAAGTTTAGACCATTACTTAGTATAAAAAAAAAAATTGATACACAACTCAGTAAAAAGTGGCAAGTTTGATACATTTAAAACTGATTATCCCTTTATATAGTTATATTATATTATGTTATCTTGTTAAAAATTATATGTTCTTATACTTCTAAAGTTAACAATTATAGAAATGTTCAATGTTTTGTTTTCAAAGTGTTATGGAAACCAAATTAAAAAGGTAACTCTAAACATGTAAATTAAGATTTTAAAATCTAAAGCATGTTAGTTTGCAACTACATTCTACAACTTTTCTAGTTGTGGATAGATTCCAACTACATTCTACAACTTTTCTAAAAGAAGGGGGGGGGGGGGCTAGGATGAACGAGGGACATAGAAGGAAGAAGTAGCATAGCCACAAGAGAAGTTCTCTAGATAACTCTTCATGCTCATTAAGGGTGCCGATTGATTTTAAAATCTAAAACATGTTAGTTCGCAAAACAAATTAGAATTAGTGCCGAAGCTCGCACTATGGAGCTGGTTAAACATACTGTCATGATAAGAGAACCCTTACACAGAGTAAACTAGTTTATGTTCTTCTTTTTTGTTGCAGGCGAGCTCGAGGGAAGAATAACCAGTCAACCAACCAAGAACACTAATTCATTCTTTTTTTCATTTTTAACCATTTACATTCTATTATTTTATTTTCCGTCCTTATATGTTAGTTTCTTTAGCATTTTTAGTTCTAAAATGAATAAAATTTGGTTTAAATGTAATTTTTTTATTTTAGGGTAAACTGCAAAAAATGTCCTTGTGGTTTGCTATTTTTGCGAAAAATTTCCCTCAAAACATGAAATTGCGAAAAATGTCCCTTTGGTTTCTACTTTGTTTCAAATTGTCTCTTTTTGCTAACGATCGTTACAAATACCCGTTAGTAAGTCCTCACGTGCGTTCCGCGTGAGGGTATTTTTGTCAATTCTAATTTTCCCGCCATTTCTACACCCGCTACCTTCCTGAGGACATTTTTGCACACATATTCACAGGGACATAGTTTGTAACTAAACTTAATCGTGTATAAACCGATTAAATCATACACATAAACGCATTCTGTCTTGTTTCAACCGATCAAATCACACACACAAACACATACCATCGGGAACTTAGCACCCGTGAAAAATCAAACAACACTCACAACCAAAATGGTAGTGGTTTCCCCACTTTGGCAGATTCGAACTCCCGAGTTCCCGACCCATGAGCTTGGTCCTATTTACGGTAAGCTTAGATGTTTTAACTTTTCATTTGTTTTTTTTATTTGAACATGCATGTATACATTATAGGTTATGTGATTTTCAAACTTTTAAGTTGTTATTTGTTTTTGTAATCAAATTCTAATGGTACACTATTCACTCTGAAAATCCACCACAATGGGGTCTTCACAAAATCCACTAAACCGAATATATCGGTTCGTACATATAGCCTATGTTGACCTGATTGATGTTGACTATTTCTCCATTCAATAGTTTGTTGGGATGTTAGACGAGCTAGGATTAGGGGATAATAATATTATGTTCACACATTTTAGGCTCCCTAGGGAATCTTTGGATCATGTGTTGGTCCCATTGATGAGTGAGAAAGATGTCGTGACATTGTTGAAATACTTGCCTCGGTTTAAGGAAATAGAGATTTACATTGAAGAGGGTGTTTCATCAGTCGAGCAACAGTTGTTGGACATGAGGAATAGTCGTGGTAAGGGTGTTGTGATTGTAGATATAGAGGAAAGTGATGTCGTTAAGGAATCTGAGAAAGGTGGAGATTTGTGTTTGCTACAGTGGCATGGTGCTACTGAAATGGGAAAGGAGGGAAAACATGTTGATACTTCAACTCATGCTTCATCTAGTAAGGTTGGATGCAGGGATGATGAGAATGCCTTTTTTTTTGTAGATTTGGATGATGAGCTTCTTATTCCAGCACCATGCTTTGTTGAAGGAAAGAGCAAAAAAGGGAAAAAATGTTGAGTGATGACAACGAGTTCAAAAACATATTGATCGAGATTGACTTCTTACTAGATGATGGCTATGAGAGAATGAAGGAGAAGCTAAGCCAAGAAAATGAGGACAGTCAAGAAGAGGCTGTGGCAGATATGAATCAAACGTTTGACAACATTATATAGAAACTTAGTTAAGAGGATGTTGAAAAGGATATGGGTGAACCTGAACTTGAACAGGGTTTGGAAGGTGAGTTGGAGACAGGGATAAAGGATGATTTCTTCCACCAAGAAATTAAAGTTGATTGGCAGGATGATCCAGCAAACCATGGACTTTATCAACAAGTAGAGATTGATCCATTCACAGTGTGTCATGAGTTAGAACTAGTTATTCACAGTGTGGCTTTTCTAAACAATGAACTTAAAGATGAAGCTCTAGTACTTGGGTAGTTTTGTGCACCTTTGACCATCCATTCACCACCAATTTTTGTAAGCATTTCATATAACTCATTTCATACTCTATTTCATGCATATTTAACTTTTCAAGCATTATTTTGTATCACATCTATAGAATTGTTGTGTTGAAAGTTGTTTAAACATAGATATACAAAGCTGTTAATACAAATAAACCGTAAAAACATTTATTTATATCTTACGATATTCTTATGTTTTGTCGATAACAATCATAAAATCATTTTAACGAAATAAATAATATACGTAAGTTTTTGAGCCAATAGTGTACTAACTCATTTCACTAAAAAAATAAATCATCAAACATGTTTAGTTAATAGTTTATATAAAACCAAAACCATTTTTATAAAACACTTATAAGTAACTTTTGTTACTTACACTTTTATAAAAATACATAGTTCTAAACTAACTAAATAAACATACAATGTAAATTTGTTGGACTATCCATAGAGCCATACCCATGACCCATGGACCTTGACCCAAAACCCATGGCCCATGCTCATTGCATCATGAATGACATCACAATGGGTAAAATCCATGACCCATGACCTTCATGACTCTTGACCCAAAGTCCATAACCCATGACCCAAGATGTCTATTGCATCATGCATGACATCACATGACCTATAGTCCATGACCGATAACCCAAAACCCGGAGTTGTAACCCAAAATCTGGACTGGACTGACCTAGGTGCCGGATCCCTTTGGGAATGGATCCGGCTGATCAAATGACAGTTTCCTATAAATAGGCCATTTCCTCCTTTCTTCTAACCACTTTTAGATATATCTTCTCTCTATATTCTTACCTCTCTAACCTCAGATCCAAGGATCATCTATGTAGTTTCTTTCTTAGTAATTCTTTAGGTTCCTCCTAAAGGCGAGATCACGATATTTAGCATAGAAGACTTGCATGCTCGAAGAAATGTGTTGCTAGACTCCATCATCATCACAAGATCACAGAAGTGTCTCTTGTTGTTGGTTCCTCTCAAGTATGTCATAAGTGTGGTGTGTTAGCTAGTGTGCTTGGATTAGTTCCTCCATTGTAAAGGAACTCGATATATAGCCTTGTACTGGATAAAATGTAGGCGACATTGGTTTGGTTCTACCTGTGGAAGAACCTGGTATTTAGCTTTGTACCAAAAAAAGTCTAAGCGACGTTGTGAGGCTTCTCCGCCGGATAAAGGTGCTTGTGGTGTAGTGATTACGAACTCTCAAGTTGGGTACTCGGGGAGTGGAGTAGGGCAAAGAAGGTGACCTTGTAGCCGAACCACTTTAAATATTTGTGTTGTGATTGTGTCTCTCTTTCTCTATCTCGTAGCATAGTTTAGTCACATGTAACTATCAATATCCTCACGTCCAAATTAGATTGAAATAAGTCTAACTAAAAGTTTTAAAACTAAGTTTTAATCGGTAAAACTATTCAACCCCCCCCCCCTTCTAGTTTTCTACAATTGGTATGAGAGCTTCATTACCAAGTCTCTTAGGGTATATTGTACTTTATAAACTTGAAACGATCCGTGAATGTTTGAAAACTACAAAGAAGGAAAATCTTTTTATCTAACTTTAATCTTTTAAAATATCAATTAAGATATTGATAGCTTGGATAATATTTCTTTAAATATTTATCTCTATTAATCTATTAGATACTTAACTTAAAAAATTTCTTTAAGTATCTCCATGACAGGAAACTTAGAATACCTTTTATCTGAGGAAAGATCGAAGTTGACACACTAAAAGGATCTATCATAATCCTTTGTCAAAAAGCCTTCAAGTGTGTTAAAAAGCTTACGAAGGTATCTCTTGAAAATGATCTCAAAAAACTCCTTAAAGAAAAGGAAAAAAGTATGTTACCTCTTTAAATAAATTTTCTCATAACATGTGTTTACATGCGCCTTGCTAGAACCCTCTTTGTTTATATGTACTAATATGTTTATAAGTAGCCTTGCTAATTTTTTCATATATATTTACATATTTTTCTCTTAGTATAATTCTTTCTAAAATCATGTTTGTCTTAAACGATTCCATGTGTCAAAAATCTATGTTTTCTAACGTCAATGTAAAATATGTGTAAATATCAAACCACAACATTCAAAAATCCCTTTTCACAAACTCCCACATATGTTCGAACGGCACGCTACAGTAATCCATCGCCTCAAACTTTTATTTTATCTAATCTTTCTCATTCTAATCTCATTCACAATTCAAAATTCAAATTAACACTCAACTCCTAAAAAGCATCTCAAAAGAAGAAGGTAATCTCCAAAAAAATGTTTAGTGTCGTCCTTATAATCATCTTCTCTTGTCGCGCTCGTCTACCCATTGATAAAGTTCACGCGTGGTTCCTTGTATTTTGTGCTGCATTTATGTTTTTATTGTTTATCCAATCCTTTGTATTGCATTATGCATTGAAATGAATGGAATATAATATTTGTTTCGTTTACTTTATCTAGTGTTCATTTTATTTCTCATTTTCACGACTTTGGATATTTCATATACGCGAATCCTTGTCTCTCTCAAACCACACCATAGACTTAGGATCATTAAGTGTCTCGTCATAATTTATACTAATAAACATTGAACTCACAATAATAACTAGGATCAAGATCTTACGTCCAAAACCAAACATACTAACCTACGAGATTGATTAATGAACAGCCGGATCCCTTGGCTATAAGGTGCTGGATCTATTTTCCAATGGATCCAGCGGAACCGGCATATCATCAAACATGTTATATGTTTGATGATCACTGTGCACTTCTACTTTACTCATTTCCTCCTAATTCAACCTAAACATCATTCCCACTCTTCCTGGAGCTAATTCATCATCTTTCCTTGTGAACTAATCATCCTTGTAAGTAATATACTTCACTACATTATAATTTATCAAATTCTAGATTTTTAGGTTCTAATTTTGATCCAAATGGGTTTATCACACTTAACTCTTAATTGATATCGCATTGTGTATATTAGTCACCTAAGATAATTACCCTAGATAGAAATTACATTTTTCTTAAAAGGCGTTTCTCAAAATCGCAATAAAATGATTTTTGAAGTCATAATCGTAATGGATTAAGAAAAGGGTTTAGCATTTTTAATACAAAAGGGACATATTAAAATTCATAATGTGAAGTCTCAAAATAGTCAAAATGTAATAATTTCCAACCAAATTGTGATAACTCTCAAAATCCATTTGATTCAAAATGCTTGTTAGTATGGACGTAAACTCACACAGACACACGATCCATTAGCACATTCCTTACCTTGGTGTATTAGATTTTACTCTAGGTCCTAACATGCCTAAGTCAACTCAACAAAACCACCATGACACCTCCCACTACATTCCTCGACACCACTGAAAAGATAACCTTTTTCCTGATGACCGGAAAGCATTCAAGATGGTCCAAAAATGTCTTTTTCATGAAGGACGTGTTGTTGAAGAATCTTTCCTTGATGACACCAACATTCCTCAAGTCTTCTCAAGAATCAATTTTCGTTGTTGTGGAAACCGTATAGGGGTGGGGGGGGGGGTGAATACGTTTTCGTTTAAAAACTTAAAAACTTTTGTATCAAACACCCGATCAAGTGTCACATAATATGAAAAGTGTCAACACTAGTCTTACAAGAACTAGAGATAATATAAAGCGACAAGTAAGGCATGTCACATTGACAAGACATATTAGTAATAACATGCCATGACACAAACATAACTAACGCAATATAAGCAACAAACCACACAAACATAAATGCAATGCAAAGTATAAATGTAAAGCCGTAAATGCAAAATAAATGTAAAGAGATAAGTAAAGAAAGCGCAAACCGGACACGGTGATTTATAGTGGTTCGGTCACGAAGCTCCTCTTCGCCCTACTCCACTCCCCGAGTACCCAAATCGAGAGTTACTTCACTCATCAACAAGCTCCATTCTTGGCGGAGAAAACCATACAACCGTCGCTTACAATATTTTCCGACACTAAGCTAGATGTCGAGTTCTTCTTCGGGTACAACCAAACCCATTATGTTTTATGGCCCAACATAACAAACCTTGTGTTTTGAGGCCTAAACACATAAACCGTGTCGCTTACATAATTTTCCGAAATTAAGCTAAATGTCGAGTACTAATATAGCTAGTACCAATCTCACTCACGATCTACCTGATCTTCACAAATCACACAAGCTACAAGATCCACATGATCTACACTCGATCTACCCGATCTACTCACGATCTACCCGATCTACTTTCTATCAACACAAGCTAAACAAGATCTCTCCGATCTCTACAAGATCACAATGATCCACATGAGCTAACTAAACAAGATGAGAGACAACTTGATGTATATCAAGATACAACAAGTACGTAACGAATGTTACGAGTGCACTACATTAATACTATAACACTTTGTATCTTTGTGATACGATGTGTTCTTCTCTTGCACTAATATATGAATGAATGTGATCTTTGGTTGGATGAAAGAATCACTCTTAAACAAAAGAAAAACTCTCTAAATGATCAAAGAAAGTGATCTAACTAAGAAGGGATTAGACCAGAGAAAACTAACTGGAAAAATCAAGTTGGAAGTGTAAAATGGTCCACTATTTATAGGCAAAGAAAATTTGACCATTACCGAGGGACGGTACCATTAAATATATCACGGTACCACTAAATTTAGTGGTACCGTGCCAGACAAAAATGCTCCCATTTTTTTTTAGTGGTGAAAGTTTATTTGGGAAAGTTTGGAGCTGTTTTGAGGGGAAAAATAGCTGTTGGGATTTTTAAACTTATTTTTTCAATTAAAACATTTTTTTTAATTAAAAAATAATTTGTAAAATGTATTTTTGAAAAATGTTTTGTCACATTAAAAATGTGAAGTTTAGAACAAAAAAGTTTATTTCTTTGATCATCCGTCAAGTTTAAATTTGTTTGTTCATACCTTGAGTGATTTACGTTGGGATGAAAATCTACGACTCTGTTGAGGCATACTTGATACGTCGAGAGTTGTTGATGTAAGTATGCGTTGATGATTTGTGTTTACAAGTAACTTGCGCATTTTATGTTATGCATTACATGTTACATGTTTGTCATTATTAAAACCGAAGAAACCGTTTAGTTTAAATATCGTAATATTTGCACTAACAATCTCCCCCTTTTTGATGATGACAAGTATGTAAACCGTAACACACAGTTAAATGTAAAAGTTACCTGTTTACACTCCCTTCTCCCCCTTTTGTCGAATCAAAAAGGTAGTTGAGCTCTCCCTTGAACTTACTCCCTACTCCCCCTTATTACACTACTTTCCTTTCTCCCCAGAAAGGCGAGCTTGCATCATCCCAGTGAAGTTTTCTATCACCACTGTTAAGACGACTCCATGCTATGTATTCAAATACTTCCGAGCTCCCCCTAGCTCAATGCTCCCCTATGGTGATTGAGTCCCCTTGTTTATTTAACTTAGTATCTAGCGGATCCATGGATCAAATTCTTACAAAGGCTTTTCCTACATCAAGGGTTTGCTTCGTGCAACATAATATATAAAAGAATAAGAACAATATTATAGGGATAGAATACAAATAGCAAGTCAAAGTAATGAGTTTGATGAGGTATGTGAGCATATCAAAGTATGCTAGAGGTTTGACACGTGATGAAAGTGTGCTAAAAGCAATGAGTTTGATGAGGTATGTGAGCATATCAAAGTACACTAGAGGTTAGACATGTGATGAAAGTGTGCTAAAAGGATAAAAACAAAGAAGAAAGCCCAAGAAAGTTGAGCGACCATTTTTTTTGGGTAAAAGGGTTAACACACCCTGGCAAAATACATTACACCAAAAAGCGTTGAAGTACAAAGGATGAGGACGTACACCCCTCATCAAAGTCCCTAAGGACACTACCACTGCCACTATATAAGAATGACAGGCCATTCTTATAACTACCAGATCTAAATCCAACTAACGAAGAAAGCCCAAGAAAGTTGAGCGACCAAAAAGATGAATGCATATTGCAATTCAAAGACACTTTAGTGTCACAACCCGACCGACAACCTAAGGTGTAATTGTTCAACCAATCACATTAACAAGAACGAGATTCGTTCGTTGACTGACACATAAAATGACTTCTTCCAAGTTGTCATTGGGAAGGCAAGTTCTAACAAACCTTTTGAACAACATAATCATCTACCTAAGATGATTGGTGTTAATGATAGTTTGTTGATAAGACATACTCTAAATGATTACTATTATGACATGTCATGCCATAAAGTAGAATAGATAGAAGTTATACCAAAAAGAATGAAAATGAGAACGATATGCACCTAGATGCGAATGGAAATGATTCCATAAGATGGGAAGTGTTGGATTTGAGCTTCGAGAAAAGGTAGGAAAAGACGGTTTAGATTAATATATCGTTTGCACTGACAATGAGATGCATGATAAATTTCAAAGGAGAAAAAGAAAATGTGCATGTGATCCTAACAGGATTGTGGGCGAATATCTCTAACTGGGTTGAGGTAACGAAGTTCTAGAATTCTAGTTTTGGATGATCCTAGTTGTGAGTTAGAGATGATTTGGTGTATGAAGGATTTTGTGTGATTGTGTAGTTATACACTTTAGGTATGATGATTGTGAGGATTGAAGGTTATTGAACTAACTATCACTATCAAGAGTGAAGAATAGTTGTAAGGTTTGAGTGTAGTGATCGATGGGTTGAAGATTCTTAAACTAAATATCACTGTCAATAGTGAAGTTTAGTTGTAAAGGTTGAGTGTTGTAGATAATTCTAGGGAATAAGAACCACATTTATGTGTTCTTGAGAGTGTTTGGTGAAGGACTATATGAGTGTGTTTTCGCTCCCCCTTAATCGATGACCATCCGGACAAGATGTGTTTGAAAAAGAATAAAAAAAAGTAAAGAGGAAAACAAATGTTGACGGAAGCGATAAGCTTAGTAACGTCATGACAAGTGGTTGATAGCATACAATAAACTTCACCTTTGAAGTCACCTAGCTCTTCTCAATCATTGTGAATATTCATAGAACATTCATATGATGAGGCATGCGATTACATGGTAATGTGCTAAGGGTTAAGAAGATAGAATCTTCAAGGTTGTGAAGTTAGTGATAAGGTTCTAGTAGGGTTATCTTTAATAGAAGAAACTATGTTGATGAAGACGGGTTATCTCAACTTATCCTAGCGGTTCTTCGCTGGAAGTGTGTGGAAGATGAGTGGAATTCGGAAGCATTGGTAGTGTAGAAAGAAGGTTGAGAATTGTAGATAAGTTGAGAAGATGATGGATACGGAAGTAACCAAACATATGGTGTGTTTAGTACCATGCGGAAGTGAAAGGGGAAAAAGCTAAGGAATCAGAAGATAGGCAGAACCTATTCCGATAGGAGACGGTTCTGGTTCAAGACTACATCGAGTGGGTTTTGATAGTGCTTTTGAAATTGTGAGAATTGAAAACAAAATAAACAGTCTCAGCTGTTGGGATATGCTCGTGTCATAATTACTAATTATATGGCTAGACATATGTGAGCCTATGGGGTCACACACATATACACTGAGGTGCCACTTTATATATCGTTTTTATCGTATTTACGATATATAAATAACCGTAAGTAACCAGGAACCGCTATTGGGCTTCTAATGACTAAGTAATGGACTTGAAAACAAAGTGGAAAGCCCATTTTGAGCCCATTAGTGGCCGGCCCATAGAGAGAAGAAAGGATAAGATTAGGCCTTGATTTGGTAAAACTAAATCCCATGATTTACTCCTAATTATCATTAATAATTACAATTGACCAAACCAACTCTCCCCTCTCCTCTCTCTTGGAATCTCACGGCAACCAAAAGAAAACCACCTAGGGTTTTTGTTTTTTCATCAATCTCCATTGAATCTTGTTCATTCAAGGGTGCTTTGATTGGTTACGGGGTGAAGGACTAGCATCCATTGGCATACGGTGACGTGTAGTGTGGATACACATAGAGGTGATCTCCATTGATCACTTGGGTTTCTCATTCCATTCGTGTAGTAGTATTGGTGGTGTTACCCGGATCACGCTACAAAGGTATAAAACATGTTTGTTTAATTTGTTTTTATTTAGATTGATCATATGGCTATATGGATCCTTGTATGATGATGTTTTCCGCTGTGCTTATTTGTTTAATATGTTATTTTATCATACATCACCTATAGTGGTATCACGAGCCATCATATGTTGTCATATGATCATCTTGTATGCGTAAAAATGGCTAAAAACGTGGTTTTTTAATGGATTTAAAAGTGTAATTTTAAAACAGCCACTAGGGCTTATATATTCTGAATATGTCGACCTCTATGAGGTCTTAAGATCTGGACTTTTTGATCCTATGGCCATTTGTTATGCATACATCAATTGTTTACTTGATCGGTACCCGTAAAATGGCCTAAAAACGTGTTTTTTAAGAGATTTTTAACCCGATTTCTAATAAGCCCATGAGGCTTAATTTTCTGTGGTAAAATGATGTTAAGAAGGTCCTAATATCAGTGGGTTTTGAGTCTATGGCCATTTGACACGCGTACCATTCGGGGTTTTAATTCTTGTTAATTAATTTTTTCGATTCGTTGGCTAACAATTTAATTCTTATTATTTATTTTGTTGTCCATGGCAAATACATGCATGTTTGTCCATGGAGTTAGTCAACACCTTGTAATGATCATAATTTTAATGTATTATTATTTGTATATGCAAAGCCGATGAAAACCTAGACCACTTGTGCGTTGTGATTGTGATTGTTGGTTGATTTTCTTGTTTTTGGGGTTTGCCATTGTTTCGGCACTTTTGCAATGTATTTCATTTTGGTTTTGCCATTGTTTGGGCATTTGTACAGTAGATACAAAGTAGATTAGATGTTCTTTACTTTATATATCATGTAATCGAAAGCTTGGAAGCAAATGGCAAAAGAATGAAGTATTTTGGACCAAAAGTAGCTGCTGGACACCTGATGGGAAAATGCGATTTCCAGAAGATTGGTAAGGTATTTTTGGCTAAATTTTTTCGTGCAGGTTCACAAGACATGGGCCTACAACTCTCTAGTTTGGGCCGAAGCAAGAGGAGGACTCCTTCTAGGCCGTTTGGGCCTCGCAAGACAGAAAATCTGGGCTGACAGAATCAACTTTTCAAGTGCATAATGGATTAATTATCGACTTTTCAACTCTCTACTTGCCCATGATTGTCTTGGGGCAAGTGGGAGTTCTCCGTGTGGTTGTGGTTGTGGTTTATGTCCCTAGTTGACTCTTGGTTCTTGTGATGGCTCACAAAACCAAGCATAGGATTTTCATCAGTTGAGGCTTTGCATATTGTGGTTGTATGTTTGTTTGGTTGTTTTATGTATGTTGTGACTACATGAACATCGAAAATTGTTTTCTTAAAACTTAAAACGAAACATAAACCATTTTGGACTAAGTCTTATAATTTAGTTTAGCTAAGTTTAAATATGATTTGAAACTTAAATCATTGTTTTATAAACAACACTTAAACCAGTTAAGATTGTTTGTTTATTTATTTATTTGTATTGTCCAAACTAAATAATAATCCACATAGGATATATATTAGTCTTGAAAATGGACAACTTGACACACATAAATTAAAACAATGATTAGACTTAAGTTAAGAAAAGTTTTTAACTTGTGCTACGAAGAATGAATGCATGCTTCTTTCGTACACGTTTTTGATCCACATCAAAACTCTTTACCCGTCAAAATTTAAGTCATGCCGTCCAGTTATGAGAACACTTGCAATTACCTTTTGGCTATGGTCAAACCTAGGCTGAATTATAACCCAGGGTGACTATTCTCCATGCGTCAGACCTAGGATTATTCTCACAGTTTTCAAATTGGATGACTTAATCGTGTTTAGGGGTCAGACCCTGACACGAGGCAAAGATGGGACTAAACATGCCAGCTTGACACTAGTTGCTTGTTCACTAGTGCCATGAGTCCCATAAAGATCTAAGAGTTGCACATGTAATGCAATTGGTCGACGTTACCTACCTATTGAATCCACCATTTCTAGTAGACAGTCTACTGTGATGGTCGAACCTCAATGAGGATCTTAGCCTTTTCGTAAAATTAATTGTTTTAATATGCTTAAACTTGGTTAGTTAATTTTAAAATGGATTAATTATCGAAAATACTAAAATTGAACTTTGTAAATTCAATTAATGCAACGCAAGCTGTAAACAAGAGTTTGTTCTTTTCTTGTTAAAAGGACGAACTAAGTCGATCTTTCCTTGTAAGAAAGAGACTTATTCCTATCCTTTTTCTTTATGAGGAAAAGCCATAATAGGAATATTTAAATTTTCCTAATTCTAATCAAACTCAAGGAAAACCTACTCTAGAAATCGTGATGTCTTGTAAAAGTCAAAACGGTTAAGTATGGTTACACATCTTATTCTTTCAAGATTGTTTCATAACCCTAGTTTCGGTTTTGAAACCTCTAAGAATATAAGATATTTGGATAACTAGAGAACACGTGCATTTGACTTGACCTCTTTGGTAAGACCTTAGGGCCATTTCAACCCATGGCGAATTTTGCTCATTGGTCAGACCTTTGGCGATATTTGCATGTTCTTGCTTGGTCGACCTTTTTCGTACTAGCTACCATTCTAAAATGAGTTCAAATAATTAGAAGACGGAAATATCAATAAACCGCAAAGTGGTAAAGGCAATTACTAGCATGATTACCTAGCAGTTTGTCATAACCCAATAAACCCACTATGGTCCTACATACCCTTGTGGTGAAGTAGACCAATTATGGAGGAAATGCATGCCTATTTTCAAGTTAAAATAGCAATGATGGCTAGCCCATCATCTATATGTTAGAAGTTGATGCACTTTCTTGAATACCTAAGTACATGTTTACTAGTCAAAGTGACTCACATTAGCAATAATGTGTAGATATTCAAAGAAAGATGGAAAGTATCCAATCGCCACTCACTCTCCACTGGTGACGTAACACATTAAAATGTTGTCTAATCTAGTGGGAGCTACGTGATTATATTACTGGTGACGAAACACACGTAATGTTGTCTAATCCAGTGGGAGTTGTAAGCTTTAATACCTTACAACTTGCCCATCTTATTTCCAGATTGTCTTGAAATAATACATTACTTTCCACATGTTAAGCATCATAGTTTATATAAGAACCATTGCATAAATTTTATTAGATAACTTGTCGCGTTCCTGATGTTGCTTCCTGAAATGTTATCTATCAAATCGTTATGCATGATTCATTATTAAAACGATAAAGTTCTACATATCTATATTTTGATTTTGAATAAAAATCATATGTTATCTTAGACATTGTCATATTGCTCTCGTGATGTTGTGCCATGCACAAGTGGGAGAAATCTTAATTGTGTGCAAGGTACAACATATAACAATATGACTAATAGCTTTTCTTGACTGAAAGGTAAGAAACCAAAATTCTACTAGGACTTCTACACATAAAATGTAGGTTGCCCTAATTAGAACAAATATTAAGATAACATGAAAATCTACTTCAACATATTCACTGAATTGTTTAGTAAATATGATTATGTCTTCTTTTTTTTGGGTAAAAGGGTTAACACACCCTGGCAAAATACATTACACCAAAAGCGTTGAAGTACAAAGGATGAGGACGTACACCCCTCATCAAAGTCCCTAAGGACACTACCACTACCACTATATAAGAATGACAGACCATTCTTATAACTACCAGATCTAAATCCAACTAACGATGACTAGTAATAAAAAATACAATACATCACAACTCATATAAAATTTAAGTCTTCTTAGTCATCCTAGCGATCCAGATCATAAAACATGCGAACTTCCAGCTTCAACCAATAGCATCTTCTATTAGTATTATGCAAAAAGCATAATCTAATAACCTAATAAGAGTGAAAACCGTAGCTAATCAAACTTGAAGCAAAAACATGGTCTAAGCGACCTCACATAGATCATCCAACTTGAGAATCAGTTCACAAATTTCACACAACGGTTGGTGAGAGACTCTAAAACCACGGATAGAGCAGCAAGCACAAACTTGCTCCAACGGTGCATGTTTAGATGCATAACCGATCACTATCTAGCACCAAGCATGATGACCATAAACGGATGAACCTAGGATTATCAAACCCTAACATCCATCATATACAAACACGAGACTCCAAATTGAATGAGAATGACAGATCCGTGATTGTATAATTGGGGTTTTGAACAAGAGTCCCCAAAACTTAACTTCCATCAACAACATGACTCTTCTGCACTCATTGATCATCAGCAGCGAATTCAGGTCACAAAGAGTAGGAAAAGAACCATACACGAACACATAGCAGCTACTATCCATCACATTAATCATGTATCAATATATAATCTGAATAGCAGAACTTAACACGATCCTCCTAATGTTACGCAACAGCAGCAGGATCATTAACCACATAATAGACTTCCATAGCCGAATAGAACAAGATCCGTATATAATATAGCATGAACAGCAGATCCATTAAATCGACCAATAGCAGCGTACATCTCCCTCATAAACCCACAAACAAGAACAATCATAACCCTACCAGGTTAACGAGCCAATGAAAACAAACCCTAACAAGGGTTTACGTCCAAGAAGAACCATCAACAAATCGATCCTTTAAAAATATATAGATCAGTAAACCGACATAAGATGAAGGATATAAGGGACGATTTTAAAACACCAGCGAAACCCTAAAAATTAGCAAAGTCGGTTATGGTTTCGTACAAAAAAACTAATCGACCCTCCTAATAAATACAATCGATTGCAAACCGATTTATAATAGACAAATCAGAGGTGCGATTAGACAAAAGGATGTGAATTATAACCCTTCAATCGAATCAGAATGATAAAGAGAATTAAGGGTTAAAAAATTCGATAACATAAACATAATAAGGACGATTTTCAGAAGCCCTCCTCTACCCAGTGATTAAAAACCAATAAAATCCGATTGCATATCACTCAGAAGAATGATAGAGAGGCGGATTTATGGTTGAATTAGGCCGGAATGATAGGGGTAGAGGAGGCTGAAAAAATCGCCCCTAGAGGGAGAGAAAAATCGGATTTATGGTTGATTATGTCTTCTTGTAAAGTCATAATCATGAAGTATGAAATTAACTTGAAATTACTATTGAGGCCAAGTGTCGGCGCTCGTAATTACTTTAGTTGAATATGTTTAGGTCTCTTGTAAAGACACAAACATCAATTCAGTTAATTGTTGAAAGACAAATAACGTAAAGTAAGATGTTGATTTGTTATGTCTTCTTGTTAAGACATGCACACTTACGACGTATAATATTAAATGTTTGTGTTTTCTAGTCAAAACATACACATGAAGTAAAGTATGCAATAGGCTAAAATTACTATTGATGTCATCTGGTTTGACCTGGTTGGCAGATATGTAAGCCAAAAGTATAAGTTCATCTAATGAGTTGTGTGATAGTCTCACAACATCAGTCCTCATGGAATACCACAACTTTATGGTATGTCCATCATGGAAAATCAAACACTATTGATATTGTTTGATCCTTGATGACTTAAACTGTTTTACCTCCAAAGCTATCAAGGTTAGAAAATTGGATGTGCCATGTGTACACTCAATATGATTCCAACCCAGAAGGAATTTAAGACACCATTGTATTATGGCATGGGATGAATCTCATTATGTCTTGATTGAAGTTCTGAATTTGTTAACTACCTAAGAGTAAGTAATTAACAAACTAGAGTCAAGAACTAACGATGTATTTTAGATGTCCCACTTGAAAACAATTCATTGTTACTCAAGATGCTGAGTATCTAGAGATTAGTCTCTACATACAAAAGCAAATGGGAGCACCTTTAGAACTTGAAGTTATTCAAGAGCAACCTTCTGAGTACACTTGCTAATGTCATACTAAGGTTGAACATGCATATGTTAAACCATAGATTGATATCTCTTATTCATAAATCCGCAAGGATTCCTTTTGCACCTGAATGATATAGTTTTTATATCAATGCTAAGGGACAAAAGTTAGAGGATCATAGTGAGCCTGCTAACTACTGAGATGCATTATCAGATATTGTATCTGATGAGTAGCTAAAAACTATGGATGTTAAGATGCAGTCCTAGAAAGACAATCACTCATGGAGTTTGATTGGTCTCTTACCAATCAGTTAGACTGTGAGGTCAAGAATGAGTTTCTTGAAGAGAAAACTCAAAAGGACAAACTTGTACACGCATTTAATGCACGCGTAGTAAAAAGAGTTTACTCATACTCAGAATTTGACTATGATTAAATCTTTCTATCTACAAACATTAAATGTATAAAGATTAATTGTCATACTTGTTTTCATGTAAATGAAATATGACAATAGGATATCAAAACACTTTTCTTGTCGATTACCTTTGCGAGGACGATGAGTAATCAAAAGGGTTTATGAATCCATATAATCTTTATTATGTATACAAGATAAAATAATCCATGTGTGGATTAGATCATGCATCCAGGAGCAAAGATCTTGAGTTAATTATAAAATCATTAATTTGATTTTGATTAATAAGATTACTCCTAAGTACACTAAGAGCAAGTTGGAGCACTGTATTTATTTTCTTAAATCTCATATGTCATTAACATATTAGAAACAATATTCCATGTAAGCTAGACTTTAATCCTTAGCTTGGAATGAAGTTTCTCTTGAGGGATTTATAAAATAAGACATACAACCTTGTTATGTATATGTTTATTAGAATAAACATAAGCGGTTATTAAGTCTAAACATAATATGACACGTTATTGAGGGGAGTCTCAATGATCAATCTCACTTGATGAGATTGAACACATGAGTGGAAATCTTAAGTTCGACTAAAGGATTCATCATGTAAGTCATATTACGCATTGGACTATGTATATATCGTTTGCATGAATGCAAGATGATTTGATAACAACAAATATCTAAGTGAAAGTCATTAGATAATTGTCAAACGAACATTATAATGGACCTACAAAGGACCAAAGATATATTCAAACGTTTACGAATAATTGAGGAACTCTGTTTTATTTGCATACGCAGATGCTTATTTAACTGAGATGATACTCAACCCTAGTCGTGGTAGGATGTCATCATGAATGATGACATTGCTGACTAGATGTGCTCGACTGAGAGCACTAGTGCATTATACATTAAAAGAATAAGAATACTTTATAGTTTGAGAAAATGTACAGATGACTGTCTAATATAGGTGTTTTGCTGGCTTCAAACACCCTATGGAATGTATTGTTGCAATCCTCGTCTTGTACTTGAATGCACACATACAAAGGACAATCATCATCCAAACCTTTCATGAATTTTGAAACAAGTATTCTCAAAGTTTATTCAGATGACTACTTGTTGTCTTGTACAACATGATTCGATCATGGTGGGAACAACGGATTCCGACCTATGAGTAGTCTTATGCATATCTGTTTTTAGTATTTGGATAATGGAACTGTAAGCAGTCGTATTATACAATGAATTGATATACCTGGTATGATCGTCTTTATTTATACTACTGTGTTCTATATTTGCATGTTTAATCCATGAATAATTTATTTATTCTAAAATTATCCATTGTCGGTTGACGATATGGGAGTATCATCAAATTAAGACAAATGTGAGCGTGTTGGTGATTTATTTGCCACACTCACATGTTGTTCATTGTGATGAACATTGGATTGACCCAACCTACGAGTATTCACTACATGGATCGTCGTCAATAGTGAATCTCGCTAGAGGTTATGTCTCTTATCCTTAGACTTGAGATGCAAGCAGGTCTTGCATGTGTGGAATTTCATTCCTTGATATGGTTAAACGCTGTCCTGAATAAGGTAGTTAAAACAGGATTTGTTCCTCCACATGTTATGGAGTTAGATACTATTGGGCCCCTCGATGAATTGAACAGATGTTTGTATGGCCGTACCCAAATGAGATTAAGATGAATGTTAATTCACTTGGTAATCTTGTTCAATATCTATATCGAGAAACATAATAGTTGAACTATTAGAATGACATTTGATCCATGTCTAATGTTCAACACGGTATCTGAAACAAAAGGATAGATGACATGTAAACCATCTAAAATGAGACGTTTAAGAAACTAACCTCACATATTTCTAGGGGCAGTGGCGTGTTGCTAGACGCTAACCATTGCTTGTATAATTACTTGATTATTATGACGTCGCAAGTGGGAGCTGTTGGGATATGCTCGTGTCATAATTACTAATTATATGGCTAGACATATGTGAGCCTATGGGGTCACACACATATACACTGAGGTGCCACTTTATATATCGTTTTTATCGTATTTACGATATATAAATAACCGTAAGTAACCAGGAACCGCTATTGGGCTTCTAATGACTAAGTAATGGGTCTATTACATTGGACTTGAAAACAAAGTGGAAAACCCATTTTGAGCCCATTAGTGGCCGGCCCATAGAGAGAAGAAAGGATAAGATTAGGCCTTGATTTGGTAAAAGTAAATCCCATGATTTACTCCTAATTATCATTAATAATTACAATTGACCAAACCAACTCTCCCCTCTCCTCTCTCTTGGAATCTCACGGCAACCAAAAGAAAACCACCTAGGGTTTTTGTTTTTTCATCAATCTCCATTGAATCTTGTTCATTCAAGGGTGCTTTGATTGGTTACGGGGTGAAGGACTAGCATCCATTGGCATACGGTGACGTGTAGTGTGGATACACATAGAGGTGATCTCCATTGATCACTTGGGTTTCTCATTCCATTCGTGTAGTAGTATTGGTGGTGTTACCCGGATCACACTACAAAGGTATAAAACATGTTTGTTTAATTTGTTTTTATTTAGATTGATCATATGGTTATATGGATCCTTGTATGATGATGTTTTCCGCTGTGCTTATTTGTTTAATATGTTATTTTATCATACATCACCTATATCAGCAGACAACGGTACCGTTAAAGTTAGCGGTACCGTCCCCTATTTAAGGGTACCGTGACCTGCTGAGGTCAGTTTTGACCCATAATTTGATTTTTGACAAAGAAATTTCACATATGTTGTGATTTTTTTGGACCTTAGATTAAAGGAATTTATTCCAAATAAATTCTTTTATGAATGAATCAAACGGGATTCGATGAACGTTGATCGAGAACGAGAGATGACATTTAATTGAATGTCGCAAATTAAATATACTTTAAATATTTCGGATGAAATATTTAAGTTGTCATTGGAATTTAAGAGGATTTTACGAATAAATTTCGCTGATTTAGTGAGACTTTTTGACACGAGGAGAGAATTTATACCTAATAAATTCTTTTTACCAGATGAACGAGACTTGAAGAGAAGAGATGACTTTAATATTTCCAAGGAAATACGTAAGTAGTCATTAGAGGGATATGAATGATGACTTTAATATTTCCAATGAAATATTTAGATAGTCATAAGATGAAATTCGGAAGATGTTCTTGAACACACGTAAATTATGAAATTCACGGAGTGTGTTCCATCATTCCTAGACCTAGACGTAGATAGTTGAATGGTTCGCGTTTGAGAGGTTTGGCTAATTTACAAATTTTGATGTGCTTCGCACGCGAGTGTTTCACGGGGTTTTGAAAGGCGTAAAGCAAGGCCTATGGTGCTGATTCGCAGCAGGGTTTGGGATCTAAAAGAATGAAGTATTTAACTGACACAAAGGTGGTAGATGTGTAGGTGAGACTCGATTTGGAACATAAGGATGGCTTAAAGTTGATTGAGGTTTGGTGTTTTTAGGGTGATTGATGAGATTTTTGGGATGAACATCCATTGTAGTTGTGAGATCACTGCATGTTGGTAGGTGATCAAGATTGACAACAAAAAAGAAGAGACTCAAAAATATCAATCTTCGTATAGGCATATTGCCCGTTATTCAGAAGAAAGAGAGTATCAACGGACTCTTGGCTAGATAGGATGATACGTTGGTTTTCTACCATAAAACTGATGGATAAGTTCGATCCTCACTTGACACAAAGCACGATGACAAACCTATGGGGATAAAAGGAACTAACGGAAATGAATATACTTGGTGTTAAGAAGTGTATATTCACATGAGGATAAACGGAACTACTAATCACTTATGTAGTAACTCGTGAGTCCTTTGTCACCCGAAGGTTGATGTTAGCTTTTAGCTTTTGGATGAGCGTTTTAAAATATGTTGTTAAAAGGCTTGAATATGATATTTCGGGTATGACATTTAACAATTGCGATCGCAAGTTAAACTTACTTGAATATTTCGGATTAAATATTTAAGTTGTCAAACCTACTCCGAGTTCTACTAGGTTTGTATCTAACCTCCCCATGACAAAAATGTGTATTACTTGGAAGAAAGCGAAATGATGACCAAGGAATTAGGACAATTTCGCGATTACTTTAACTTATAGATTTTGACACTAGTGTGTGACTATATGACGTCTAAGAGTTCATAGTGATAGGCATACCTAATTCATTATGTGCCAAAATGACATAGTGTGGGTGCAAAATTTACAAAAAAATCATGTAAAATGCACATAAGGAATAAATGCAAACATCATGCAAAACATGATAATCATTTAGCATTTAAGAGCATGAAGACATTTAATCATATCTTACGAGAACATGTTATCATTTTGAAACACATATGTGGGATGCAAGTAATCTAGGTTCGTTAAGGAGGATCCTAATTACTACTTCTTCAAAATGAAATCCTAATGGGAGATAAAGTTCACCGATGTAAACTATCTTTAGTCAAATGTAGGAATGAAAAATTTTCAAGTTAGAGAATTAGTATGAGACTATCACTAGTGGTGCTCAATTCAGGCTAAACACGACCATTTTTATGGGTTATACCACGAACCCAACTTCTCTCCTAGAAGCTATTCAACCGTTAGGTCAAATTGAATTTCTAGTGCGATAGGTTCTCCAGTAGTCATTCTCATGTTAGAAAAATTCAAATTCCTATATTTGACTATCGAAGTATAGCAAAGATGATTTTAGCTTATTTCGCTAATACATGGCCAAATATGACTCAACTAACCATATTTTGAAAGTCGGTTAACAAGATGACATGTCTTACACAACTCCTAACAAAGGCAAGCAAAATGTTTTAATTTTGTGTTTGAGATTTAGAGGTTATTTGGTGGAGATGGCGCATTTTATGATCTCTTGGATAACATCTTTGTTTATTGAGTTGTTACATGTTATTTTAACATGATTTGGTTTTCTAGAACCAAGAAATGCTCTAATATGATACAATGTAGAATCTACTATATCGAGAGTGTTTCAAGAATGCTCCTTTGCTTATCTTGAGAAAAAAAATCTACTAAAGGTTACTTACCTCAATAGATCTTGTGAGTATTATATGATGTATGATTGAAATGAGACATATTGTATCTTTCAACAAATATGCTTTTCTAAGAGGAAACTTATCACTCTTACGAATGCTTAGTAAAATAAGTATTTTAGTGTATGATCAATTTTACTTGTTTATGCAATGACACATATTGTATTGGGTTATTACTCAAATCTAATATCCTGTATTTGTTAAACAGGATGCAATGTATTCTCTTGTAACATAACCATTCATGTTACAAAGAAAATAAGATGCATATAGGAGTGGTGTTTATTAATTAGTTTGTGATCTTATTGTATTCCCTAAATTGATTTTCTCTCTGGCGAACAGCGAATACGATTCCAAAACTCAAATCGATCATAACCTTTTTAATATTTTATCCCTCTCCATCGTGGGTCGGTGTTTATTAATTAGTTTGTGATCTTATTATATTCGCTTTGTACACCAGCTTACATTTTTGCTCTTTGATTATTTTAATCACTTAACTCTTAACGTGGGTCGGTGAGTACAATTCGCTTTCTAATTGCCTTGATAAATATTGGTGATTGTGGGTCGGTGCTATTCTATTGCTCTATATTTACTGCCTTGATCTATATTTACGTGGATTGTTTTCCCATGCAATTATTTATGTGAGGATTATCTGTTTTAACGTGTATAAACCCTAACGTTTCAGTTAGGGTTTTCCTTCTTGGTCGATTGCTGTGGTTTCTGCATGCGTTGCTGGTTACTTTTACGTGATTAATTTGTTTGCTGATTGTGGTTGTGGGTTATTGAGAGAGATGGAAAAGGGGTTTTTGTCAAGCAAGAATGTGAACAAGAGTTCATGCAAATCTGGTTCGCAGGATGCTAGTAATATTAATGTGAATCTTGGTGAATTGGCTGCTCGTATGAGTAGGCTAAAGGGACAAGAGCATGGTACAGGTGTGCAACAATTACGTAAAGCTACTAGGGGTTCTAATAACCCTAAGTTGGATTCTGATGGCACCGAACCTGCTGGAGCTTCTTCTACTAGTGTTGGTGAGTTGAATTCCGGTTCTACAATGAACCCTAGTAGTTCTACTGATGATGATGTGGTGGGGAATGTTTGGGCTGTTAATGAAGATGCTACTGTTCATTATCCCAATCCAAATGATTTCCCAACACTTCCTACGCAAGTGAAGCTGGTTTCACTTGACCATTCTATGGAAATGCCTAGTGTTAGTTTTGGTGAGTCGACATTGAACCCTAATAGTGGGAGTGGGAACAAAACGGTTAATGCTTCTGGTCCTACGGTTGTTTTGGAACAGACTACTAATGATTCTATGGGTGAAGGGGGTGAACAAGTTGCTAACGATTTGAGACAATCCCAACCTAATGTGGCTGCTGTTGATTCTGGTTCTACTAGTGTTACAGGTATCGATTTTATCCAAGCTTTGTTTGGTGGTGTGTCGATTAGTAATCGTGTGGACATTGAGGTTTTCTTAAAGAAAATTGAGGAAGGCAAATATCCAATATGGGATGTGTTGGAAGATGAAGTTCAAGACAAGGTAATGGCTGCATTAAATGGTTTATGGATAACTTTTGAGGCTGACCTTAAATCGTCTCATGAGTCTTCTAGTCCCGAACCCTTGTATGAAGGCGTTAACATCTCTATACCCCGTAAAGTGGTTGAAAAGGTTAATTCTCGTTTGGAACATACCTTATTGGAAAGAGGATGGCGTTTCCTGTTGTTGAATATTATGCTAGGAGTAACTGGGCGAAACATGGTATTAAAAGGATTATGATGAATTCCAATGGATTCTTTTTCTTTAAATTTGATACATTGGCTGGTTTACAAGCTGTTTTGGAAGGAGGTCCTTGGATGATACGCAAATCTCCTATTATTCTCAAAAAATGGTCTATGGATACTTGTTTGCGTAAGGAAGAATTGACTAGCATTCTGGTATGGGTTAAATTGCATGATGTTCCTCTTCAAGTCTTTGAAGAGGAGGGTATTAGCCTGATTGCATCTTTCATTGGTAAGCTTGTCATGTTTGATTCATACATTAGCTCTATGTGTAAGGATTCGTGGGGTAGAAGTAGTTTTGCTAGATATCTCATTGAGGTCAATTCTGGATCTGATCTTGTGGAGGCTGTGACTATTGGTTTCCCTTCCCTTACTGGGGATGGTTTTCATAAAGAGAGTATACGTGTTGAGTATGAATGGAGGCCCCCCAGGTGCAATTTATGCAAAATATTTGGTCATACTCATGATCAATGTCCTAAACATGTGGTGAGGCATCCAACACAGGTGGTTAGTCCTTCTACTGTTTCTACTTCTCATGTTGTTACTCCTACTGTGGAGTTGGATATTGATGGTTTTCAAAAGGTGGGTATGAAGAAGAAAAAGAAGAAGGGTAAAGCCAAGGCTACTAATGGGAATCAATCTGTTGGTACTTCGGTTAAACAGTTCAAATTTGTTCCTAAGGCAGCTACTAGAGAACCTAAGAAGGGAGCTACTAATATGGTTAATGCATCTACATCGTCGTCTCAGTTAAAGGCTACTGGTAATGCTTCTAAGGAAGTTAATGTTACAACATCTAATCCGTATTCTGCATTGGTGATGGATGATGAAGATGGTGAAGATCAAGTGGTAAATGTGTTTGATGAATCGGCCAATCTTTTTGCTAATATTGGGACAAGTTCATCTCGCACGTTTCCTGCTGGCTAGCTATTTTTCATTTCTTTTTCTAGATGCATTTTTTTGTTTCTAGTTTGTAAGTGCTTTTGGCATGTCTTAAGCACTAGAGTTAGGCGTTTATCAAGCTTGAGGATAATATGGTATTTCAGCCATATTCCATTTGTACTTAAACGTTTTTTTGGTTAATCTATTTACCAGGGTGCAGGATTACTCCCCTTTACCAAAAAAAAAAAAAAAAAAAAAAAAAAAAAAAAAAAAAAAAAAAAAAAAAAAGATGCATATGATATAAGTTATCCTTTGTCAATCTTTTGATAAGAGAAATACATGTGATATTCTCGAAGATTGATGACGTACATAATAGTTAATAACATATTATGTGTCACACTTTTACTAGACATGTGATTTTGAGCGTTGAGTCGTTCATGAGCAAAGTTTACATATGTTGTTTGTTTGCTCGTGTTTGGTTTTTCGGAAATGACACATTTACTAATTGCATTGCAAAGTAAATTACTTGAATATTTCAGATGAAACATCCAAGTTGTCAATCCTACTTAGTAGTGTATTTTATGCATCTTTTTAAACATATTAGTTTAATGTTTGGAACACAATCATTGGACAAGAAGACTCAATATGACATATTCAACACAAGTGTGAGTTATGATCCGATGCATATTATTTTCGTCTTGAGAGGATGTCGTTATTTTCATAACAACCGAGTGTGATTGAGTATGTAGATTCAAGATAATATATTTCGTTATATTTTGATGTTATCTTGAAGCTAGACAAATAATGACTCCAATTTCATGTCCATACTCGAAAACTTGTCAATTAGATTCGATGATGATACTAATCATAATTTGAATAATGAATTAATATGTACTCGAAATCTTTCTTGACCCTCAAGATCACTCATTTTAAAAGGAAAATAAAATTTAAGGAATATGTTCCATTTATTCTAATACTAGTTGTATGTGTGAGGTTAATGACATATTAACTTACTACTTCAAGATTGTCATTAATTTTTATGTGCGAAAAACTATTTATTATTAAGTATAATATTCTTAGTTTTCCACTTATCATGAGTATAAAAATAATTATCTTAACCATTTTTATACAACATACGTAAAATACTAAATATTTAAAACATTTTGTGTGTGTGTTAGATCAATGCAAGTTTAATACATTTTCTTTTACTTAAATACTAATGTATTAATATGATCTTTTATCTTGTTTAGACAACCCATTGTCAAGCAAGACAAGAGGATGTAATGTTTTAGAGATCAAGTTACGGATTTAATGAAAGTGTTAAATATTTTGAGGTGATATAATTTTTTTACACTTAAACCTTTGGAAAAATAATTGTGTAAGACAATATCTTTCGACACACATGATCAACCAACTTAGTTTCCATTCCTAAGAAGGTTACTAAAGCATTTTAAAACTTGCAAGATGTCGAAAACACATATGCAAGAAATGTGGTCTATGCCTATATCCAATGCAAAACCAATTACGCAAGCTAGTGCAAGAAATCTAGTCTAAGTCCTATTGACGTATAAACTGGAAAACTAATAATCAACAAATAGCAACAAGGCATGAAAACACTTATGCTTATAGATATGACTAGCTCAACTAAAGATAACAATATAAAGGCTATGCGATAAGGGATCTCGTATTATTCTTGGTTGGGATGATGCTATTATTGATGTTTTGCTTATGTCTCAAACTAACCAGGTTATGCATGTGCAGGTCAATATAAAGGCTGATAATAAAGCTTTCTTTGTGTCTTTTGTTTATGCTCATAACTACTACATTGATCGTCGTGTACTTTGGCATGATTTAGAGATCCATAGTAGTCTTATGCGTGACAAACCGTGGGTTATTTTGGGTGATTTCAATGCTTCTTTGTTTTTGGAAGATAAATCTGGTGGTGGTTACGAGCCTGCTATTTCTATGACCGAGTTTAAGGATTGTGTTACGAATATCGAAGTCATGGATCTTAACTCTTCGGGTTTGCATTTTACTTGGAATCAAAAACCGAAGGGTGGTACTGGTATTTTGAAGAAGCTTGATCGTGTTATGGGTAATGTTAAATTTAGTGATGATTTTCCAGGATCGTTTGCTATATTTCAACCCTATCGAATATCTGACCATTCTCTTTGTGTTCTTAGAATTCCCACGTTAACTAAGAAGAAACCAAAGCCATTTAAATTATTTAATTTCCTTACTTACAAGCGTGGGTTTTTAGATGTTGTCCGTCAAGGTTAGTAATGAAGTTCCAGGTCATAATATGTTTAAGGTGGTTCGAAGGCTCAAGGGTTTAAAATCCCCTATTCGCAAGCTCCTAAAGGATCAAGGTAATCTTCATGCTCGTGTTAATAATTTACGTGTTGAATTGGATGAAGTTCAAAAGCCTCTTGATAAGGATCCTAATAATACCGTTCTTCGGGAAGAGGAGGCTGTTTATCTTGTGGCGTTTAGGAATGCTTTATTGGATGAGGAACAATTTTTGAAACAAAAGGCAAAAGTTGATTGGCTTCGTGAGGGTGATTCTAATTCATCTTATTTCCATAATATTGTTAAGAGTCAGAATCATAGGAGTCGTATTGAGCTTGTTACGGACGCTAACAATATTATGCACCAAGGTAATGAGGTTCCAAATGTCTTCGTGCAACATTATGAGAATTTCCTTGGTGTAGAAGCAAATACCATTCAGCTCTCTGATCAATTGGTTTTTTTTTGGGTAAAGGGCATTCCACCCGGCAAAATTCATTACACCAAAAAGCGTTGAAGTACAAAGGATGAGGGCGAACACCCCTCATCTCGGTCCCTTAGGACACTTACAAGACACCTATCTAAGAATGACATACCATTCTTAAAACAAACATGCACAACATGTGCAAATGACCAAACAAAAATGCTAAACAAAAGCAACTTAACAAGCAAGAAACACAAAAATAAAAGAAATAAAATGAATAACTATTTCTTCTTGCGTCCTTGCACCTGGAAATCTTTCGGAGAACCATTCTTGAACTTGGAATAATTAGCAATATCATCATAGTTCTCATAGACTTCATCATCTTCATCAACCTCATCAGCAAACGTAACCCTCTTCTTAGGACTCTTCTCTACATCACTTGTAGGAAGTGAGCTAGACGTATCAAAATCAGAATAGGCCACGTTTGTAAAAGCACCATCATTGTGAGAACCATGCTCCCACAAACCATCAGTAGTGCTATGCAATGGAACCACATTAACACCACTTATCCCCACGGATTCCACACCCTCAAAAGAAGCATGAGCATCCACATGTTCCGGCTGCTCAAGTTGAGTATGTCCACAATCCTCAACAGTAGCAGCCCCAAAATCACTCTTCAAAGCATCATTAGATGTACCATTGGAATTAGAATCACCATTAGTAGGCTTAACAGCCCCCGCATTAGGTTGTGTACCTCTATTCTTCTTCTTGGTAGCCGGTTTAGAAACAGGTTGGTACGAAAGTTTTGGCTTAGTTGAAACCCCCCAAGCCCCTTTCTTACCTTTATCACTCGTATGACCAGCCTTTGTAGAGTGAACCTTACCATCTTGTTGAGTCGAATCCTTAGTAACCCGCTTACGCCTAAGAGGACACACATCATCATCATGATTGAAACAAACACACTTAGAACACCAAGATGGCCACCATTCATACTCAACATCAAGAACCTCCATGTAATGACCCTTACCCTTAGGTAAAGGAATTTCAACCTCAATTGATTCCAAAACATCCAAATCAGCCGATAATTCAATAAGTACCCGTGCATATGAATAACGTCCCTAAGGATTCTTACACATATCAATTGGTTTTCTCCTCTACCATTGATTCGGTTAGGGCTGATTGGATGGTGAGGGATGTTACTAATACGGAAATTAAGGATGCTATGTTCTCTATTGGTGATAACAAGGCCCCGGGTCCTGATGGTTACACTGCTGCCTTTTTTAAGAAGGCTTGGGACATTGTCGGTAATGATGTTTGTTTGGCGATTCGGGATTTCTTTACTAATGGGCAACTTCTTAAGGAACTTAATCATACAATTATTGCTCTTGTTCCTAAGGTTTCCACTCCTTCTAAGGTTAATGATTATAGACCTATCTCTTGCTGTAATGTTCTTTATAAATGTATTAGTAAAATCATTACTAATCGAATTAAAGAGGGTCTTGGAGATGTTAGTATTAACCAGTCGGCGTTCGTCCCGGGGCGTAGCATTTCGGATAATATCCTCCTTACGCAAGAATTAATGCGTAATTATCATCGGCCGCGTGGACCGCCTAGATGTGCTAGATTGATATTCAGAAGGCATATGATACCGTGGATTGGCGTTTTCTTAAAACCATTCTTATTGGGTTTGGTTTCCACTCCACGATGATCTCTTGGATCATGGCTTGTGTTACTAGTGTCTCGTATTCTATATGCATAAATGGTGATATTTATCATTGGTTTCGGGGTAAAAGGGGTCTTCGCCAAGGTGATCCTATGTCTCCATATTTATTCACGCTTGTTATGGAAGTTTTAACTCTTTTATTGCAGCAAAGGGTGGAGCAGTCGAATGATTTCCAATACCATAGCCTATGTGAAAGGAAGAATATTATTAACTTGTGTTTTGCTGATGATCTTTTTATTTTTACTCATGGGGATGTTATTTCGGCTAGTGTGGTTATGGATGCTTTGAATGAGTTCAAGAACGTGTCAGGCCTGGTTCCGAGTATTCCTAAGTGCACGGCTTTCTTTTGTCATGTTCCTAACCAGGTGAAGTTGGCTATTCTGAATTCTTTATCTTTTAATGAAGGTACTTTTCCTATTAAGTATCTGGGTGTCCCCCTCATATCTTCACGGCTGTTGTATCGGGATTGTAAGGTTCTAGTGGAAAGGGTTCAAAATAGGATTGCTGATTGGAAGAATAAATTCTTATCTATGGCGGGTCGTTTACAGCTCATTATCTTTGTCCTATCGTCTATGCATATATACTGGGCTTCTGTCTTTATCCTTCCTGTTCGTGTCATCCATGATATCGAGCAACTTATGCGTGGGTTTTTATGGTGTCAAGGTGATATGAAAAAGGGTAAGGCTAAGGTGGCATGGGAGGATATTTGTAAACCCAAAGAAGAGGGTGGTCTTGGTATACGTAGTCTTCATGAGTTCAACGTGGCACTTATGGCTAAACACATTTATAGTAATTTGACTCATAAAGAATCCTTATGGGTTAAATGGATTCATACTTATAAACTTCGTGGTAGAAGCTTCTGGGATATTCCTTGCACGGGTGATATGAGTTGGGGCTGGAGGAAATTGCTTTTGATTCGTCCGATTGTTCGGCCATTTTTCTGGTTCCATATTCGTAATGGCAAGAGGGCGTCTATATGGTTTGACAATTGGTGTCATTTGAGCCCGCTTAGGAGTTTCCTAACTGCTAGGGATATATCTCGTTTTGGGTTTTCTATGGTGGATACTGTGAGTGATCTTCTCATTGATGGAGATTGGAGATGGCCTTTGGAGTGGACTAGTAGGTTTCCTGATTTATTGCTTATCAATTCGATCACATTAAATGAGGGTGTTGATGATGAGTTGGTTTGGAAATTGCCTAATGGAGTGTTCGAGCCGTTCACTATTTCTTGTGTTTGGAGTTCGATTCGTGCGAGTACTAATCTGGTTTCGTGGTTTCATGTTGTGTGGTTCCCTCAGTGTATCCTTAAGCATGCGTTCCATATGTGGCTTGTCGTTAACTACAAGCTGAAAACTCAAGATAGATTGAGGCAATGGGATGTCGGTCCTTCTACTGACTTGAACCTGCTTCGTTGTCTATTTTGTGATAATCAACCTGACTCTCATTCTCACCTCTTTTTTGAGTGCCCCTTTTCTTTACAGGTGTGGACGAGAGTTCGTGTATTATGTGGTATGGATATTATTCCACCTAGACTGGAGGATGCTGTTGCATGTCTAATACCTTTGTCTAAAGGAGGTTCTGCTAGTAGTGTGATTTCTCGTCTCCTTCTTGCTGCTACGTGTTATTCTATTTGGCGTGAGCGTAACTCGGCTTTTTAAGAAGAGGCTTAAGTCATATACTCAGGTGTTTGATGATATTGTTGCCACTGTCCGGTTGAAGATCCTCTCGTTTCGGTTTACTAAGAATTCTATGCTGGTTCGAAGGATTTTGGATACATGGAGGCTACCTGGATCGGTGATCGTTGCTACTGGTTCGACACCATGATGGATGCTCTTTATGTGCTTGTTTTGTTCATGAGAGGAGTGCCAGGAATGGGTTGTACTCTTTTTCCCTACTCCAAGGTTTTCCCACTGGGTTTTTTCTTGGAAAGGGTTTTTAAGGAGGCAAACTTCCTGGGTCACCTTGCTCCTTTCGTGCTTACGGGTGGAAGCGGGATGTTCGCTGGTTACAAGTTTATTCTTGTTTTTTTTTTTTTTTTTTGGTAAAAGGGAATTACCCTGGAAAAATATATTAATCACAAACAGTTTAAGTACAATGGAATGTGGCAGAAGGACCACATTAACCTCAAGCAAACGCTTGAACAACCACAACCAACTAAACGCTTGTGACATGCCACAAAGCGAAGAAAACTAAAACCATACAAATACAATAGCACCAATGGGAAACCACCAACGAATAGAAGATGAATCACCACAATTGTCCACTCGCCTCTTCGAAGGAGTTTGATGAATCAAGTAAGACTGCCTCCTTAAAAACCTTTCCAAGTAAAAACCCAGAGGGAAAACCTTGGCAAAGGGAAAAAAGAGTACAGCTCTCACTTGGAACTCCAACGAACAATACCCCAAGCCCCACGCGCCTTCCAAGGAGCAAACATCCACAAGCAAAGGCCAACGAACCATACAAATGGACGACATCAAGAATGCATAAGAGAGGGGGGCAACTTCCATACGCGAACAAAATCCATAACGTTCGCCGTCTTCTTAAACCTGCACGTAAGCAGCTTCAACCTAACCGTGAACTTAATGAAATCAACAACCTGAGCAACTGATCTCGTCTGCCTCTTGAAAATCCGGTTGTTTCTTTCTTGCCATATAACATAAGCCGCGGCAGCAAACAAGAGCTTAGAGATAACACTCCGAACAGATCTCGACTTCGCCGACACAATAAGAACATTAACAATAGCATCCAACGAAGAAGGCAACGAGCTTAGACCAGCAAACATCTTCAACGAGTCCCAAACCTGCATAGAATAAGAACAAGCAAAGAAAAGATGATCATGCGAATCCGGTTGAATCTTACAAAGAGGACACAACAACGGATCATTAGCAGTATGATTCCGCAACATATCCTGTGTACGAAGCCTCCTTTTCATCACTAACCACATGTGAAACGCATGCTTAGGAATTCGATGAGAAAACCACACAAGATGATACCAATCAACACTAATATCCCGAGGCCTGATGCACTCCCAAACCAAAGAAACAGAAAACGGCCTAAATACCCCATCATTGGAACGCCAACATAAAGAATCCTCCTTATGATCCACCAACTGAGGAATAGATAGAGGACCAAGGGCGGGATAACGAACCATCCATCCATTAGGCCAAGCCCAACCATTATGAGTAACAATCTCCCGAACAGTAGTCTTAGAATTAAACCCAGCACGATGAATGTCACGAGAAGAAACAATAAGAGAAATAGGACTTAGCGAGCACCAAGTGTCAAACCACGCTGAAACCTTTGAACCATCCCCTAATTTATACCATATAAACTTGCGGATAACAGGTCTAAGCTGAAGAATCTTACGCCAACTCCATGTCATATTTCCACGACATGGGATGTCCCAAAAATTACGCCCCCTAAGCTTATATGCATGAATCCATCTAACCCACAACGACTCCTTACCAGTTAGAATACTCCAAATATGGGTGGTTATCAATGCACAATTGAAAGTATCCAGCCTTCGAATCCCAAGACCTCCTTCTTGCTTAGGAAGACAAACAACCTCCCAAGCAACTTTCGATTTACCCTTGTGCCCCGTAGCATTACCCCACAAAAAACCCCTCATAAGCTGTTCCAAATCATAAATAATACGGGAAGGAAGGATAAAAAACCGACGCCCAATAAATATGCATAGAAGATAGAACCGACTGAATAAGTTGAAGCCTACCAGCAAACGAGAGCGATTTATTCTTCCAATCCTTAATTCGATTGGACAGCCTTTCCACTAACTCCTTACAATCTCTAAAAATCAGTCTTGTAGTAACCAAAGGAACACCCAAATACTTTACCGGAAGACTACCTTCAACAAACGGAATAACCTGTAAAATAGCATACTTAACATGGTTCCGCACGTTACAGAAATAAGCCGTACTCTTAGGCAAACTCGGAGTAAGACCAGAAACATGCTTAAACTCATCCAAAGCCTCCATAATAACTCTAGCCGAATCCACATCACCATGAGCAAAAAGAAATAGATCATCAGCAAAGCATAAATTAATGATATTAAGGTTAGAACAACGAGGATGAAAAGTAAATAACTCGGAATTACGAACACGCCTTCGAATCATAAGAGTAAGAATCTCCATAACAAGAGTAAATAGATACGGCGATAACGGATCACCTTGACGAAGCCCCCTCTTACCCTTAAAATAACCATGCATAGCTCCGTTGACACAAATAGAAAAAGAGGTCGATGTCACACATTCCATAATCCAACCAATCATACGGTTATGAAATCCAAAACCAATCAGAATTTGCCTTAAAAAATTCCAGTCGACCGTATCATACGCCTTCTGAATATCGACTTTGAAAGCACATCTAGCTGGGCCCCGATCAACATGATAGTTATGCATAAGCTCCTGAGTAAGAAGAATATTATCCGAGATCTTCCTACCCGGGACAAATGCAGATTGGTTTAAGCTAACTAAAGAGGTTAAAGAATTCTTTATACGGTTAGCAATAATCTTGCTAATACATTTAAATAAAACATTACAGCAAGAAATAGGTCGAAAATCATTAATCCGAGATGGAGAAGGAACCTTAGGCAGAAGCGAAATAATAGTGTGGTTCACTTCTTTCAAAAGCTTACCGTTAATGAAAAATTCCTGAACCGCCTTCGTAACATCAGACGCCACAATATCCCAAGCTCCCTTAAAGAAAGCTGACGTGAAACCGTCCGGACTAGGAGATTTGTCATCTCCCATAGAAAATAAAGCATCCTTAACTTCTTGAGCCGAAATATCACGAACCATATCCTCAGCAACTCTAGGATCCAGAGTAGAACTAAACAGATCATTATCATTAAACGGAACCGTATACCCCTCTTGACCAAGAAAAGAAGCATAATGACTAATGAAAGCATTAGGAACCTCCTCCCCATCAAAACGAGCCCCATCACTATTGCTGATCACATCAATTCGACTTCTAGCTTTCTGGCTCTTAACCACTTTATGAAAATAGGCTGAATTCGAATCCCCGACCCGAAGCCATTCAACCTTCGCTTTCTGTTTAAGAAACTTCATTAAAAAGCATCTTACGAAGAGGCTTCTTCAACGCTTTGAGCTTACAAACAACTTGATACATGTGAAAACCACTCTGAGCCACGTTCCAACACTCCTTAACCAAACCCTAAAGCAGGGGTTAAATACCATCGAATCTTTTAACCGACACTCATTACTACAATCGGATAAGAATTAAATGCACAGCGATACCATAAAAACCTAAAAAGACGATTTCCAACAAACAAAAAAATCGAAGCCCAAATCTCCTTAAACCATCAACCAAATAATAAATCGACTAAAGGGAGATAATAATCAAATTATTCCACAGTAGTAGAAGTTTTATAAGGTATAGGATTCAAAGATAAAAGAAGGGAACGATTGGATTTGAGTGGATGAAGAAAATTCGCTGGTTACAAGTTTATTCTTGTTTATTCCTAGTTAGTTGATTTGTAATTTAGCTAGGTTGTTGTGTTTATGGCCTGTCATAAACACTAGTTTATCAAGCTTTTTGCTTGAGGTTAATGTGGTGCCTCTGCCACATTCCATTTGTACTTAACATTATTTTTGGTTAATACATTTATCGGGGTAATTCCCTTTACCCAAAAAAAACTAAAGATAACAATAAGCACTCAAAAATATTAACTAACAATGCTAAGACATAAAGAAAAAACAAATAACCATTTAGCATAGCACA
Source organism: Artemisia tridentata subsp. tridentata (assembly GCA_021014915.2). Classification (NCBI taxonomy): domain Eukaryota; kingdom Viridiplantae; phylum Streptophyta; class Magnoliopsida; order Asterales; family Asteraceae; genus Artemisia; species Artemisia tridentata. The sequence goes on from CP139504.1 coordinate 246,258,364, forward strand.
CAAAAATACTTATCGTCATTTTGTGTATTAAGTATAACAATGTATACGTAGCTTGATTTTATTTTATAATGAATTATTTTTCACCCCATTTCAAAATTTGATCAAGTTCAACACTTTGAAAATATAAATACATCAATGTGTGATGTTCTCTTTGTAATTTGACAAAAAATTTGTGCAATCGGCATGATCGGAAAAGACTCTCTGTTAAGAATCAAAGACTCTCGTAAATTTTACTTTACAGTCATTTCCTAAAAGTATTTTTAAATGAAAGTAGACTCAATTACGTTTAAAATGATAGGTGGCACGACTCCTACGGACTTACGGTTGATTTTATACGAATTTTTGAAAATTACTTAGTTCTGAAAAACAGACGAAGGTACCGTTAAATTTAGCGGTACCGTCCGTATTTCGTGGTACCGTCTGTGATATTTAACGGTGCCGTGACCTGTTATTACAGTTTTGTCTAAAACCAATTTTTTCATCGCAAACAAGTATTTGACACAACGTAAAGATGTAAAACTTAATAAACTAGATACCGAACATATAATATATATATTAAATGACATTTCCACGTTTAGGACTAAAAAAAACTTTTACGAAAATACATTTATTTTAAACCAAGGAGTTATCCCAAACGCTCATTTCAAAACCACATCACTTTACGACTCGTTCTATAGACATGACCGGACACTTACAAACTCTATTCTTTTATTGGTTTAAGAAAACCTTCAAACTAATATGACAACGTATACTTAACAAAACTTACAAGTATTAAGAAAAAAAACACTTATCATATTTTATGCTCCTTCATGGGTAATTTGATACATGGATTGTACTCAATTTTTAAAACCATTTGTTTTAAAAATTTGAGCGAGCTGGCTCTGATACCAATTGTGGAAACCATAGAGGGGGAGGGGTGAATACATTTCCGTTTAAAAACTTAAAAATTTTTGTATCAAACACCTGATCAAGTGTGACTTAATATGAAAAGTGTCAACACTAGTCTTACAAGAACTAGAGATTATATAAAGAAACAAGGCATGTCACATTGACACAAACCTAGACATATTAGTAATAACATGCCATGTCACAAACACAGCTAATGCAATATAAGCAACAAACCACACAAACATAAATGCAATGCAAAGTATAAATGTAAAGCGGTAAATGCAAAAATAAACGTAAAGAGATAAGTAAAGAAAGCGCAAACCGGACACGGTGATTCATAGTGGTTCGATCACAATATTTTCCGACACTAAGCTAGATGTCGAGTTCTTCTTCGGGTGCAACCAAACCCGTTATGTTTTATGTTCTAACCGTACAAACCTTGTGTTTTGAGGCCTAAACACATAAACCGTGTCGTTTACATTATTTTCCGACATTAAGCTAAATGTCGACTACTAATCTAGCTAGTACCAATCTCACTCACTATCTACCCGATCTTCACAAATCACACAAGCTACAAGATCCACATGATCTACACTCGATCTACCCGATCTACTCACGATCTACCCGATCTACTTTCTATCAACACAAGCTACACAAGATCTCTCTGATCTCTACAAGATCACAATGATCCACACGAGCTAACTAAACAAGATGAGAGACAACTTGATGTACGTCAAGATACAACAAGTACGTAACGAATGTTACGAGTGCATTACATTAACACTATAACACTTTGTATCTTTGTGATACGATGTGTTCTTCTCTTGCACTAATAGAGGAATGAAGGTGATATTTGGTTGGATGAAAGAACCACTCTTAAACAAAAGAAAAACTCTCTAAATGATCAAAGAAAGTGATCTAACTAAGAAGGGATTAGACCAGAGAAAACTAACTGAAAAAATCAAGTTGGAAGTGTAAAATGGTCCACTATTTATAGGCAAAGAAAATTTGACCGTTACTGAGGGATAATACCATTAAATATATCACGGTACCACTAAATTTATTGGTACCGTGCCAGAAAAAAACGCTCCTATTTTTGTTTTCAGTGGTGAAAGTTTATTTGGGGAAGTTTGGAGCTGTTTTGGGGGGGGGGGGAATAGTTGTTGGGATTTTTAAACTTATTTTTCCAATTAAAACATTTCTTTTTAATTCAAAAATAATTTGTAAAATGTATTTTTGAAAAATATTTTGTCACATTAAAAATGTGAAGTTTAGAACAAAAAAACTTATTTCTTTGATCATCCGTCAAGTTTAAATTTGTTTGTTCATACCTTGAGTGATTTACGTCGGGATGAAAATCTACGACTCTGTTGAGGCATACTTGATACGTCGAGAGATGTTGATGTTAGTATGCATTGTTGATTTGTGTTTACAAGTAACTTGCGCATTTTACGTTATGCATTACATGTTACATGTTTGTCATTATTAAAACCGAAGAAACCGCTTAGTTTAAATATCGTAATATTTGCACTAACAATTGTCTCCTTGAAATCAATGAACAAATTTGTCCCGTTTTCGTTCTAGAATGCTATAAAAGTGTCTGAATCATTCGTAATGATGACGGAACAATCTCTATTTCTTTTATCATCAATGATCAAACCATTGTTCAACCCCTCACCGTCTTCGCCGAAATCCTTAGTATTCCTTGTCAAGGTGTTTGTATGTATTCAAGCGATTATTCTCTTGCTATGCTCAACCAAATGGTCGATCCAAACCCAATCTACCACACTCCTCTTGATGAGCCCATTGTGGTAAGAAACACCGTCTTCATTGAAAGAACTTCAGCAACTCGTGTCACTCGAAACTCCGAACTCATTTATCGAGATCCATTCCAAATGGAACTCTCTGAGATGTTTCCACTTTACAAGAAGTGGGAAGAAATTCTTGGAGAAAATGTCATTTGTCTAGCCGGTAACAAAGATCACTCCAATGCTTGTCTTTTCTACATGATCTATTGTCTCATCAATGAAACACCTTTCAACCTCGCCTACTACATTGCCAAAAGAATGGTCAATGTCTTCAAAATCGAAAAAATGGTACTCCCCTATGCAACGCTTCTCACTCGCCTTGCTAGATACGTTCGTGGAATGCAACCTTCACCCATGAACGATAACCATTTTCTTGTCGATCATACCGAGAGGATGTGCTAAGAGGTTCATGGTTAAAGGTAAAAGGCCACATCCTCCCACCGAATCTTCTGATGAAGTCGAAGTTGATCCAAACGACCCAATCCAAAACAATCATCTTGATCATGTCTCGTACATTGATCAACTTCCTAGCATTCCAAGTCCTTCGCAAGAGTTTCAACAAACCAAAGGAATGTTTAAATTCCTTGCTCATTTTCTCATGGGAAAAAAGAAGAAGTGAAGAGGTGATGGATGTTGTGAGATGATTGCATTTGGTAACTCTTGGTTGATGTTTCAAACAATTATGACACTTTGTTCTTTAAACATGTTATGTCTGTAATATAATGTCCTAATAATGTGGTAGTATTAACTGATGTTATGACGGGTAAAACATGAACATTTGTAGGGGTAAAAACATCTAAGTAGGAATTTTACCACCTTTGATAATATATCAAAAGTTGGTCTTTATCTCGTTTGATTGCTTATTTGTTCATTCTACTTGCTCTCGTTGCTATCATAGACTAGAATTTACTTATATTTACTGATAGAAACAAAAGTTTTGAAATTCAATAAGTGTGCAAGATTCTACGAGCCCAATATAACACCCCTATTTTTGGTACACAGTGGAATACAACATGAGGTGTTATTTATTAGTCACATAGTATAAGTCATAGGAAACATATAAAAAATAAAGATGTTTTTAAATAAATCTCACATTTGATAACATGAGAGTTTAACAAAACAAGGTCCCAAAAGTTTAAACCAAAACAAGTGTCCAAAAGATACATAAATTTAAACACAACATGAGTTTTAAGTTTTAAAGTTTCCATCAAATGTGAAATAAACATAAGTCCATCCATATCCATATCCTTGCACGCCTATCCATGCTATCATCACTTAAGGACCTGAGATAATAAAAAGCTTGGTTGTTAATTTATTTCTTGAAAAAGCCAAAACCCTAACTCTCTCTCTCACTAGGGGCGATCTCCAGCCCCCCTCCACCCTAGCAAATCCGGCCATAATTCTTCCGACTTGATTTGTTTTTTCTTTAATCTTTATTGGGATTATTGAATTAACAATTTAGAATCTGATTTGTTAGGGTGGAGGGTCGGTTATCTTCATATATTATTCATTGATCGTCCCTTTTTTCATGGTCGAAACCCTAAACTGTACTATGTCGATTGTTCTTTAATTTAGGGTTTGGATTCGCTGTTCTATATTGATCGTTCCAAGGAATTGGTTATCACTAATGGCGGTTTCCTTAAACCGACCCATCTTATTTGGAATGATCTAGTGTGCCTCTTGTCGGTTATTGCTATATATTCCGAGGCTGTTACTGGTTGGATCTGATCTTACTGCTTAACGAAACCCTAATATTTTAGGGTTTGGTTTGTTCATTGCTGGTCGATCTGCAAGAGTACATGTAAGTTCTTCCTGATATCAGTTTTGTTCGTGGGTTTTGAGAGAGATGTAAGTCGAGTTTGTTAGGGTTCTTGTTCAAAAACCCTAGTTCGTGGTCTGTTCGTTCTTAGGCCATATGTTCGTGATCAGTTTGAGATCTGGAAGTTAGGGTTTGAAACCCTATTTGGCAGTCATAAATTCGTATATCAGACCTGGTATATGATTTCGTGATCTATGATTTGTTCATGGTTTGGTCTGCTATATGGTCTGTTCGTGATTCTTGGATGTTAAGGTTTAGTGTAAGTTAGGCTATTGATTCGTTTATCAGACCTGGTTGTATTGGTCGAGTGTTCATACTGGAAGTTAGGGTTGTATTTGGTGGTAGTTGATGCGTATGACCAGCCATGCTGGTGTTTTCATGTGTTCAGAACTGGACGCATCAGAACTGGTTGGTTGCTTGGTCTTAACACTGGAAGTTAGGGTTTGTTTAACCCTATTATCGTCACTAAACAGGTCCTAATTCTTTGTGCCGCTGCTGTTCATTATCATTGGTCAGGATCTGTTCATTATGGAGTGATATTGTGTAAGTTAGGGTCTGGTTATACCCTATTTTTTGGCTTGTTGCATTGTAAGTTGTGTTTGTGGATATAGGAAGGATGATGTGTTGCTGGATTTTAACCATTTACTTGGTTTTGGTTTCTTCGCTATCTCTACAAATGCATGATCACTTAGTGATGGTCCTCGTATCACCTGCTGCTCATATCTTTATCTTGCGTGTTTGGTGATGTCGTGAGTGGTGGTTAGGGGTTGTTAAACCCTTATGTTTGATGGAAGTCAAGTTTGGGAAACCTTCGTTGCTTATGGTAAGTCGTTGGATTCATATGATATGGGGTTGCAGACTATCCTCGGGTGTTCTTTCTTGCCATATTATATGTGATTCTTTGTGGAAGTGAATGTGGAACGCCATAATGATTTAGAAGACTAAAGTGATTACCTGAGTAGTATTATATTTTCCTATGTAATTTAATCATTTTTGGTAGTTCCTTTTGTTTAAGTTTTATGTAAGTTATAAGAATGGGCTATCATTCTTATATTGTGGTTTGGTTTGTTGTTCTTGCATGTAAGTGCCTATGTAACGGGCTGAGATATGGGACTTCACCCATATCCTTTGTACTTAAACATTTTTTGGTGTAATACATTTTACCAGGGTGCAGGATTACTCCCCTTTACCCAAAAAAAAATAAAATAAAAAATACCTGAGATAAAACATACTAAAAGTCAACAACAATGTTGAGTGAATTCATAGAGTTTAGAAGTAATAAATCGAATACAAGCATCGAGCTCATGACACCGAACCTTAACACATATACAAAAGTGCCCATAAGAAGGTAATCTTTGCCATTTACCTTAATTCTCAATATTATGTGCCCGTTTGACCTACAGATATCACGTGAGCGGTACTCACCTGGACATGTTTTTTAAACCCAATATGCATATTCATAATATTAGCGTTTACTTAGTACGTAATTAACGGCTCATGATATTAGGGACTTTTAAGGCAAGAAGTACTCAATGACTATAAATCACGTAATCGAGTTAAGCATACCAAAAACCACTTGTATTCAGTTTGTAAAACTAGCATGTATCACTCTCGCGGGGTTTATAAAACAATTAAGTAAGTAAAGGCGAGGCTATGAACTCACCAATGAAGAAGTGGTAATAGAAACCAGAAAAGTGTGCACGTCAAGAAAAGCACAAAAGTCACAAACGACCTATAGAAAGATACAACACAACTTAGGCTCGGGGAATTATTATGTAACGCCTATACTTAAGTTTTTATACAATACTTAGACTTATAATACCATAAGGTAAATTAGTTATAAGTTTTTTAGCGAGTCACGGGTCCAAAAGATATTCATTTAAGCTTATACGGGTTAAAATACAAAGCTGATGGAATTTTGATAAAAATACCGCACTAATCGGGCCGCCATTTCTAAACCGTAAAGGATAAAATTATGAACTTTATATTCTTGGAAAGGTATGACTCTGTAAATTTCAAAAATAATGGCGTCATTTTACTGGGAACTACATAACTAGGGTAAAATGACTATTTTACCCCTGTATCTCAATGTAGAAAGTTCCAGCATCCAATTAGGCTGACAAAATTGGATAACCCAACAAAAACCTTCATATGAGACAAAACCTGCATAGAAAAAACACATTCAAAGAAAAGGTGGTCATGGGAGTCAGGCTGCAAATCACACAAGGGACACTGAAGCAGGTTTAAGTTAGTATTGCTACTAACATCCCATTGCCTCAGCATATCTTGGGTCTTCAATTTACGTTTAATGACCAGCCACAGATGAAAAGCATGCCGGGGGATACATTGGGAGAACCACACGACATTAAACCAAGCTATCTCATCACCTCTCGGTCTAATGCAGTCCCAAACCGTAGCAACAGAAAAATCTTTTTTTGTACCATCATTTAATCTCCAAACTAGATGATCCATAGAGTTAGGAATAAGAGGGGGAGCCGCAATAGAGAACAATGTAGGGTATTTTAAAACCCATTCAAAAGGCCATGCCCAATTACCATTAATAATAACATCCTTGACTGTAGCCGAGATATCAAAACCAGCCCTGTAAATATCACGAGTCGAAACAACCTGCGAAATATGACTTAAGGAACACCATCGATCAAACCATGCCGAGACCATATCACCAGGCCCAACTTTATACCATATAAACTGTCTTATCAAGGGACGAATCTGAAGAATCTTCCTCCATCCCCACGACATATTACCACGAATAGGAATATCCCAAAAATTACTACCTCTCAATTTGTAAACATGAATCCACTTAACCCAAAGGGATTCCTTGAGCATAAGAATACTCCAAATATGAGACGTAATAAGAGCCGTATTGAAATGATCAAGCCTTCTTAAACCAAGCCCACCTTCAGATTTGGGAAGACAAACGACTTCCCAAGCAACTTTAGACTTGCCCTTATGCATCTCACCATGACTTACCAAGCAACTAAATTTGATGTTTCATGTATTTCCCGAGCCTTTCGGAGTGTTATAAAGTCGTTAAAGCTTAAAACGCGAGCCGAAAACGCGTAAAACGTAAAAAGTGCAAACTTCGCGTAGAAATGGAAAATTAAAATATTCCATATGAAAACAAGTATTTGGGGGAAATAAATCATATAAACAGGTAGACTATGCATAGTCTAAATTAAATTACGAGTTTAAGTGTACGCGTCACGACGTACGCAGGTAACTTTCTTGGCAAAGGTTAATTTACTTAAAATAGAATAATTAAGTAAGTAGTATAGTAAACATAATGAACTGAAATTTTGAAATGTCACACCCACTATCTAGTTTTTGGTCTCAAACGCCGGATCCCTTCGATTTAACTAGCCGGATCCCTTTTGAAAGGGATCCGGAGGAACCGGCCAAACAGAGCTATGTTTTATACCCCTTTACATCTCTCTCACCTTCCAGACCTTATTAGATTAGTTGCTTATGGCCTATTAGTCTCAATTGAGCTATCCTTAGTCTTAGTAGATCCCATATGTTCCTATGCATGACTTAGGACAGTTATAAGATGTTTTTGATTAATCATTTCTCACATACTCACTATTCTTCCACTCTGGTGCTTACACCTTCTTTACCTCACCTCACTTGACTTGTTCTCATATTATTCACATTTATTTTGAATATCCTTTGCCCATTTCTTGCTCAAAATACTCCAAAATCAATTTTTTAATTTTGATAATTTTTGAGAATTTCTCTATTTATTTTCTCTCATCACCTACTGATCCTTATATCTAAAGATAACTTCTTGAGTCATTTAAACTATTACTTGATCATTTATTGGCTCTCTTTAGCTCTCATTTCTCCATAAAACTCATCATTAGTCACTTCTCATCATTGGTTTAAGTTCTTAGGACTTCTACCATTTAAGCCACCTTCTTTCAATCATAACACCAACCTATGTAGGCTAGAGCTCTTAAATGCTTAACCATCTCTCTTATTCTTGTCTCATTAAGCTGGATCCCTTGGCTGGAGCTAGCCGGATCCTTTTGGAAAAGGATCCGCTGGATCCAAGAAAACATAGCAGTTAAAAACACATCTTTTCATTTATAACTTCTCCTTTATCCATTCTAACACTCAACACTTCTTTAATGATCCTCCTAGAAGATTGTAATCTCAGTTAGTTGACCTTTGTGAGGATTTTTGTGGTTTAGGCTTTAATTTCCTTATATGATCTTTTACCATATAAAACACTTGTGTTTCTGCTTCAATCCCACACCTCAACATCACCTTTCTCTGCTGAAATCTCATTCTCTAAAGCAACTTTAAGCATGACTAAAGTACCTAGTGCTCGTTCCTCGACTAAAAGCCCTCCTAGAAAAATCACCCGCATTGTGTATGAAATCTCATCAACCGAATCTTCACCCATTAAGAAACCCTCACCTAACTACATACAAACTCCACCTTCCATTGAACCAACACTACCATAACTTGCTCCCATTGAGCCAAAATCATCACTTGCACCTCAAAACACTCCCATCTCTAAACAACCAACACGAATTTCACCTATTAAACCTCGACAACTATCCTTTGCTACACCTCCTACTTCTCCACATCCATTCAGGAATTCTGATGGGGGTTTTGTAAACCTCTAAGAAGTTTTACAATCCTACTAGGCAGTGTACCTTACCGTTGTAGTCTAGTATAGGCAAGACATGGGGGATTGATCGTTCTTCTAGGGGAATAGTGTTGTGAAGGCCGAAGTGTATGACGATATAGGTCTAAAGGTCAGGGATGATTCTTTTTGAGTTTTTATATTTTTTTAGAAAGAAAATAAAAATCTCGGGGTTTGAAAGAGTGGGCGTTTTAACTACTAATTAAACTAAATTAAACTAATAAACAAGAAAAGTAAATTGGTAACTCTTATGGTAGGATGATGTGTTTACTTAGATTTCTTGTCTCTTATTGATTAGTCGAATTGTCACGTCCTTGTCTAATTGGCGCGTTGTATTCCTATGTTGTCGTGGGGTGGTGCCAATGTCCCCAACTCTATGAGTGTATAAGTCTCCTTTAGAAAACCCTAGATCTACAAGTGACAATTAAGTCATCTCCTTAGGATCTCCTACTATCTACAAGCCACACCGCACGTGATAAATACAACGAATAAAACCACCAGTGCAATCTAGGGTATAAAGGCGTTAAGTGGGATGTTCAAGCTAGTACATATAGAGTTAAGCCAGTTTTCCTATTCCTAACGCAATACAACCAATTCAACAAGAGACGACAATCAATAATTAACAACTAGGTTTCATTAGATCTAAGCAAACACTAAGTAATTAGCCTAGCTTGTTAAAGTGAAGAGAAGAAACACAAAATCAAACAACACATAGACATATTGAATGATTAAGGATGAATTACTTATCTTCAACAAAACATGGACAAAATAGCAGAATTTCATCTAGGTTTTCACCTCTCCAAAGTGTTACATGAATAAAGGAAAACATACGAAAATATATATAGGTTTACATCTGTGACGGCGTCACGTTATAGGTTGTGACGCCGTCAGCCCGCTGTCATTAGGGTTTCGTCTATTACAAGTCGCCGTTGTGACGCCGTCGCTATGGTCTTCACGCCGTCAGCCTTTAAAACTTTTGGGCCGTCACATATAAGTTTTACTCTGAATCAAGGTCTTCAAATACAAGTGACGCCGTCAGGTTATATAGCTCTTCAAAAGTTCTAAGCCATCGCTTGTAAAATTTGCATAAATTTGATCTCCAATTTGCAAGTGACGGCGTCACGTGTAAAGTGTGACGCCGTCTGGAGCCCTTTTCTAGACAGATTCGCGACTTTGTCGTTTTCTTCACTTTCTTGTCGATTTAAGTCCAAAACATACTGGTTTTTCGTCTTTTGCGTCCCAAGTACCTAAATTGCTAAAAGAAACGATTTAGGGCAATATTTGATCAAATACATATGACTTTAGGGCTTAAATGACCCCTTAAAAAGGTACCAAATAAATCCTTATCAAATATCCCTACACTTGGGATTTGCTTGTCCTCAAGCAAATGTGCTTTTATCATAATCAATCTACAAGTTAGGGGTCATTTAGCATTGGTATAAAAGTAATTAGTACACACATTCGTTCCACAACAGTCATAACAGCATGGAAATCATACAAGCACCTCACAATAAGTGTTTGGATTCTCACATCTCTCGGGTATATAAGTTATATAACATGAATGGAAACGGGAAAATAAAACACTCTCTACCTGTCATAGCACATAGATTACCATAGGCTTGAGAACGGATCAAACCTCCACCACTTTGGCGTAAGCACCTAGGATAATGTTGGGAATTAAAGCTTCTAAGAGTTGCTGATGCTCATGTAATTAAGACTGCTCAGGTATTACAAATAAAAAGTTCTAAGTCATTAATGCTGCTAATACAAGTTTTACTACTGCTGGTGTATATTACTACTACTAGTAATGCTGCTGAACTTCAAAGAAATACACTAAGTAGTTAGCGCTGCTAGAAGAAAAGTTAGTGCTGCTAGTACTAACTTACTACTGCTGAAGAATTAATGCTTCCAGAGTTAAAGATTAGTGCTGCTGATTATTTATTAGTGCTGCTAATTAGATTAAGTCAGTTTATGTGTAAGATAAGTATAGTAATACCGTGTAACACGTGTAGATAAATATAGAAAATTTTTATCTTGTATAGAAAGTCATTGTAAGCCGACTAGGACTCCTTAGTCTATAAAAGGAGGTCCAAGGGCATTGATATAGATACGTGTTTTTCATATAACTTCAAGGTTGTAAACCCTAATACTAGGAGAGTATTCGTATTATTCATTAATAATATTGAAGCTGTTTTGTTTGTTAATCTTGTATTTACAATTGTTTTACTGTTACATTACAAGTTCTTATTAAGGTTAAAGTCTAGATTCCGCATAGACTTTAGCATACTCAAAGACAGTTTCTACATAGTTGTTTTAGATTTATCTAAAATAACTTAACCTTTACAAGCTAAGGGATTCGATCAAGTGCATAACTGGGATCAACAGATAAACTATCAAAGAGGGCTTTTAAAGGGTTGTAACGTTAGCTGTAAGGGTATGGAAAACACGGCGTTGCTAAGCCAAGACTCGACTCACTAACTTCTAACTCTTTTTGTATTTTTTTCTTGACTCTTTCTTGACTTAAACAAAAGATAAAAGACGGGATGGTAGTCCGTATGTTTTTTTCTTTTTATTATTTTTTTCGATTTTTTTTCTTTTTCATTTTTTTCGATTTTTTTTTTTTTTTTTTTTTTTTTTTTTTTTTTTTTTTTTTTTTTTTTTCAAAACACTCTTGCCCTACCATCCATAAAATATACATCCATACAAAAGGGATTTATAGTTGGCATCCCTACACATGAACTTTTAAATAAATAAAACTAACTAATGACCCGAATTGCAAAGATCAAAACGCGTGGAATAATTTAAAACATTAACATACATATGGGGGTAATAAGATTTGACTTTCTTCCCCATTACTCCATAATAAATAGTACTTAACCCATGAGTCCCAATCGTCCAAAAACTGTATTTACAAGATATGACTTGTTAGAAACCATGTAATCAACTAGACAATTAACAAAGGGTTTACATAAATGTTGTAACAATAATGCACTAAATATGAGTGCATACAAGGTAGGCTAAGACGATTTGGGTGTATATTTGGGGGTGGACTGTAAACAATGTTCTTCATTAATATTTCAGAATCCACCGAAATATCACGAGAACCGCGAAAACGATAGGCTCTAAGGGGTATACTAGGGGTATCTTCTACTAAAAATTTGTACATAGCAAGGGTGTGGGAGAATTACTTGACCGGTGTAGCCAATGTAATTATAATAAACAGGTTTATAACAAGGGTTATCCTAATGCCTCTTATCATTTAGTAAATCCTAACTACACGAATGTAGTCTCACTAGCGATCTCGGGATGCATCACAAACGCAAGTTCTAGAATCTATATACTACCGGTACAATTATAATCATTAAAGATGAATGGTTTTTCCTAAATATCAAAGGCGAACCTCACATTTCGGGTTAGAAATTTTTGAGTGGTAGGGTTTTTGTGCTAGCTATATAATTTCTATCCATGAGACGCTCATTAAAACTAAAGTTTCACTCATATATGTCATAAAAATATTTAAATTTGGGGCTAAAATTACCTTCACAAGTATCACTTTCAGCTTATTACACAATTATTAGAAAACAAGACAAATATCAAGCGAGTTCTAGTTTCTAAGGGGTCCCTTTTTACCCTTCAAACACTTAAATTGAACATTGTCGCCAATGAAATGGGCAGTCCGTATTGGTATCAGAGCTATTCCCATGTTCCGATCTTTCCATTTTTTTTACCCATTTCTTGGGTAAAGTCTCCCAACTATATTTGAAAATGAATTGGTTATCCATAAAGATAAAGAAAGCTTTCTTGGTTATTCCTCTCCGTTCGTATCTCTTTCTCCAATTTTGGTCTCGATTAGTTCACAAGATTGAATGGCCAATTCTCCTCCGGACCCTTGATTTGATTGTTTTCCAAGAATAATTTTGGTAAAACTTGACCTGAATCGTCTTCTCTTAGTTATTCAGCCATCGGCATGGAGTCCTATGCTGGTGAGTCTGACGCTGGAAATTCTCACTCGTGTACGAACAAAACGGAGAACAATGTTCTTGAAAAGTACCAAAGGTATGATAACGGGAAAAATAAAAGAGATGAAAGAAACTAATACTCCCCTGATTAGCTCGGCATAGACTATGTTGAAATACGGTTAAATCCTCCTCCAAAGAAATAAACTTGATAAGCTTCACTTCCAATGTATACTTTCATCTTCTTGTCCAATATAACCTGTAAATCACTAAGAAAACGAACACGAAACCTCGCATAAAATCGGCGGTAAAAACTATATATAATAAAAGTAAATCCTAGAAAGCAAGTAAGATATAATGCTTGCAAAATAAATGTTTACAGAAACCTGGTAATTTTAAAAATTCTGGAAATTTTCAAAAATTAAGTTTCGACAGAAAAACAAAAATCTGGAAAATGTTCTGCTATAATGCCTGACGCCATCAGGATAGACTTGACAGAATTTTTGCGTTTTGTTTCTGGAAAATTTATGGAAAAATCTAATAATTAAAACCTGAAAATTATGTAAAACATTCTTTGTGACTCGATACAAGCATTTGACTCAAACAAACTCACAAACACGATAGAACATATGCTCATCATTAATTGTAAACTTTCATGTTCGAATTTCATTCTTTGAAACAAATTTAAACTTTACTACACTTATGTTTTTGTAAAATATCTTTATATGTAATTAAGACGAGGTTAAAAACAAAATAAAGCATTTTCACAATTTTATTCGAAACATGAAAGATAAACAATGATGATAAAACAAATATATGAAACATATAAAAACAAAACCAAACAATCAAACAATTAAAAAGCTTGGGTTGCCTCTCAAGAAGCGCTTTTATTTATTTACGAGTCTTGCAGCTAGACTCAAACTCATGGCCTTATCTATTATCATCAATGCTCACATATCCAAGCGTGAGCTACCTAATGGTTGCATCATCCTTCTTATGTTCATCACTTAACTCTAAACACCCCTTAAAATATCTCTTATTCTTTTCATGTTGGTATTTATGTCCATTCCTCTTATCATTCTCGCTTAAAATGGAAAGCGGAGCCAATTCATTACATGCCTCAATTGTAAAGTCCTTAAGCCTAGGGTGCGAACGGGGCATTTGATAAACAAAATCCTCGACTCTATCCGAGAATGTGATTAACCCATCCATAAGCCTTTCATCTAATTTAGTTAGCCTCTTAAAGGATTTTCCGAATACAACTTGGGTCAACTTGTCATTAATAAATTCTCCTAAGTCCTCTATGACCATAAAGTCTACCAAATAGACAAAGCTTCTGATAAAAACATGAAAAGGTTCAACCCTAGCCACTATATTATCTCCTTGATATTCTAACTCTTTTACCATGATATAATTAGCACGCGAGATTATATTCATTGGTAAAGACGAGTTAAGGTAAGCATCAAAACTCCTAAATCTAATTTTATAAGGAAATTGCATATTAAAAAGACTATCTTTCTCAATCTTTGTCCTAGGGTCAACATATTTAAGAGGATCTACTTCATCCTCTTTTCTTATCTCATCAATTTTTGTGTCCCCTTGTTGTTTGTTTAAGGGGTTTGCTTAGGGGTCTGTTCATATTGCTTGTGTTTCCTGTTTAGGGGTCTGTACATATTTTTTAAAGTTCTAATGTATTTAGCCTTTCCAAAAAAAAAAAACATCTCCATCACCTAAATCCTCATCAGAATCCGAAAAGTAAAAAGGGTCATTTTCATGGTCAGTTTCATGATCAGATTCATCAATTTCAAAGTCATTACCAAAGTGATGGTCGGGTGAAAGGTTTGGTAGATTCACGTCCTCCATAATGGGGGCCGGAATAGGTAATTGAAAATTTCTAAGAACAAAAACACGAAGAAAAGAAATTAAGACTACGAGAAAGCTAATAAAAGAAAAACAAAAATCTCACTTTATAGGAATCTAGTGAGTAGACCTAAACGAAATAGAAATCAAAACCTAAACTATTCCCCGGCAGCGGCGCCAAAAAACTTGATCGGGGTTTCGTAAACCTCTAAGAAGTTTTACAATCCTCCTAGGCAGTGTACCTAACCGTTGTAGTGTAGTATATAGACAAGACACGGGGGATTGATCGTTCTCTAGGGGAATAGTCTTGTGAAGGCCGAAGTGTATGACGATATAGGTCTAAAGGTGAGGGATGATTCTTTTTGTGTCTTTATATTTTTTTTGAAAGCAAATAAAAATCCCGGGGTTTGAAAGAGTGGGCGTTTTAACTACTAATTAATTAAAACTTGTTAGGATCAGGTCTAATGTCTAAAGTGTAGATCATAATGTGTTGGAACACAGAAATACAAGATAGTTTACTAGATTAGATATCCTACCCTGCGGCACTTGTATAGTTGCAGGGGGAATAAACATATGCTAGAAATAGGTTGTGATACCCTTGTACTAGTATAAATATCCCCCACTAGTTTCACTAGTGGGTGTGTGTTCTCAATAATAAATTTATCTTTAGTCACCACTCTCTCTTCCTCTCTCTCTCTACTCCACCACCATGGGTGTGTTTGGCTATTCCGACTGACAACTCGACACCAAGATATCGTCAACCTAAACTAGAAATATTGATCCAACAATGTTGATCCTAGTTATGCACTTGATCGAATTCCTTAGCTTGTAAGGGTTAGTTATCTTAGATAAATCTAAAACAACTAAGTATAGAAACTGTCTTGAAGTTTATCAAACACAATGCGGAATCATGTATTTGATCTTAAGAAGAACTTTGTATATCAAACAGTAAAACAATAACACAAGTATATCAAACTAAACACTTCAATATTATTGATATAATACGAATACTCAAAAGTATTAGGGTTTTACAACCTTCATATTCTATAAAAAATCGTATTGATCTCTCTAGTATTAAGATCTTACTATCTCTATGCCCTAGGACCTCCTTTTATAGACTAAGGAGTCCTAGTCGGCTTACAATAACTTTCTATACAAGATAAATATCTTTTCTATATTTATCTATTACTAAACTTTCGTTACAAAATATTCTATAAACATAAACGGACTCTAATACTCCAGCAGTACTAACAAACACTCAGCAGTACTAATACATTACTCTGGCAGCATGAAGTCTCTAGCAGCATTAACTCTTTGTTCTGGCAGCATTAACTTAGTACTAGCAGTACTAAGTTTCCTTCCTTCTAGCAGCATTAACTACTTAGAGTATTTTCCTTGAAGTCTGTCAGCAGTCTTAATATACTCTAGCAATCTTAACTTCCATAAGCAGCATTAATCTTTATAACTAGCAGTAGTAATGGCTTGGAGCATTTTCCTTGTAATACCTGAGTAGTCTTAATCACATGAGCAACATTAACACCTTGAAAGCTTTAATTCCTAACAATCCTTGTAATCCTCCCCTTAGGCCATTTTGGCGATTTTTTCCGTCCCTAATCGACTTTCTTCTAATCTGATCGACCCTGAATTTTAGTTCTGATCTATGTTTGATTATTACTTTGGTGTGATCTCTCCTAAATCTTAACTACTCTTGGTTGCATTAAGATCAGTCGAGTTTATTAGGGTTTCTTATTATCGCCTTTTTTAGTTGTCATTGTCGGTTCTATTTTAATCGATTCTTTCAATTATAAAACCGACTCCCTCATCACTGATCGACTACTTGTTATGGGTTAATATATTGGACGTTCATGACTATCAATCCTAGTTTTTACTAGGGTTTTCTCGGTTGTTTCTGAAGGTTAGACGTTATTTTCTTCTTGTTTCTGGATTGCGATCTGGTTGTGCTGTTCGTTAGGGTTTCGTTGCTGTAGTGTGATGTCGGATTTGGGAGAGAGGAACGCTGCCCTATTAAGGTCAGTTGCTAATCGTAAGGCTCGTTTGAGTGATAAACCTGCTGTTGCTTCTGGTGTGACAGATTCAAGTGATGCTGTTAGGGTTTTCAATAACCCTAACGTGAAGTTGGTGGGCCTGGATCATAACGTACCTGCTGATGGGTATTCTTCACCTACAGAGGTTGTTCATGCTTCTCCTAATAATGTGAATGTGATGAATAATGAATCGGTCATGGCTAATGATGTGACCCATTCTGATCCTTCGGGTCCTAATGTTGTCACTGGTGTCGACTATATTAATGCTCTTTTGGGTGTGTCGATTAAATCAGCCATGGACGTTGACTCTTTTATTACATGTGTTGAAGCGGGTAAATATCCGTTGTAGGATTCCTTGGAGAAGAATGTGCGTACGAGGATTTTACTTAAGTTGGAAGATTTGGTGAATGCGTACGAGGCTGAAAAAGTGCCTAGTGAGATTTCGACTTCTGAACCAGTTTGTGATGGTGTTAATATCTCTATTCCACGTAAAGTGGTGGAAACGGTTAGTTATCGCTTGGAACATACTCTTTATGGCTATTTTATTGGTAAAAGAATGGCGTTCCCTGTTGTCGAATACTATGCTAGGAGTAACTGGGCGAAACACGGTCTTAAAAAGATTATGATGAACTCCAAAGGCTTCTTCTTCTTTAAATTTGATACATTGGTTGGGTTAGAAGCTGTTTTGGAAGGAGGCCCCTGGATGATACGCAAATCCCCTATTATTCTCAAGAAATGGTCCTTGGATACTTGTTTGCGTAAGGAAGAGCTAACTAGCGTTCCAATTTGGGTTAAACTGCATGATGTTCCTCTTCAAGTCTTTGAAGAGGAGGGTATTCGATTGATTGCTAGTTTCATTGGTAAGCTTGTCATGCTTGTTTCATATACTACCTCTATGTGCAATGATTCGTGGGGTAGGAGTAGTTTTGCTAGATGTCTTATTGAGGTTAATTTTGATTCTGAATTTCTGGATACTATGACTATTGGATTCCCTTCTCTTACGGGGGAGGGTTTTTTTAAAGAGAGTATACATGTGGAATAAGAATGGAGGCCCCCTAGGTGCAATTTATGTAAAATATTTGGTCATTCGAGATCAATGTTCTAAACAGGTGGTGAGGCCTCCTACACAGGTGGTTACCCCTTCTATTGTTTCTACTTCCCATGCTGCTATGCCTAGTGTGGAGTTGGATACTGATGGTTTTCAAAAGGTGGGTAAGAAGAATAAAAAGAAGAAGGGTAAAGCAAAGGCTACTAATGGGACTCAATCTGTTGGTACTTCGGTTAAACAGTTCAAATTTGTTCCTAAGGCAGCTACTAGTGAACCTAAGAAGGGAGTTAATACTATAGGTAATGGACCTGTTTCCCGGGTAGCGGGACCCCACCCTAGATGAAGTTGACCAAGCCTAAGTATGTTTGACTAAGAGTATGTGGTTGTCTAAGGGCAAATGGTTATAGTGTTAAGTGTTAGTCTGTTATAGCCTAGATGCGGCGCATCCAGGAAGTTACATGCGGCGTATGGTAGAATGGAAAGTCGAACCGACTTGTTATAGTCCATGCGCCGTATTGGAGAAGGAGATACGGCGTATATAAGGGGTAGCATGGATGCGGCGTATCTATGCAGATAGATGCGGCGCATCGACCTTAAATAAGCAGAATTGACGGAATTGCCCTTGTAGCTAGAAACTTCCCCATTTATCTATAAGTTTCCACACTCTCCTGTAAAAGAGAGTGTGTTTCCTGTGAATGTCAAACCAAAAGAGAAAGGGAGGGAAAGAAGATGGGATTTGATATGTGATGTTGATGGTGAGGATTGTAATTCCCTAGCAAGGATCCTAGCATGTTTATCAAGTAAGTAATGATGTTTAATTAGAGTTTAATTGGTGATTAAGAAATTAGGGTTTGTAAACCCTAACTTGGGATTAAAGGGTAAATGATGTTTTAAGATAATTAAGAGGTAATGATGATTATGTGATGAGTTTATAATGGGTTTAAGTTAGTAAATGGTGGGATTGATTATCATATAATCAATATATGATTATATGATGATTAGAAGTGTTTAGAGGTTAGTTATGGTTGTATTAATCATGATTATAGTTAATGATTATGTATTATATGTTATGTATGATCATGTGTTTTAGGATGCGTATGAGGATGATGATGATGTTGATGATATCGATGATGATGATATTGATTATGTGCTTAGCGTGGAGCTAAGGTAAGTAAAATGATGATGGCATGTATTATATGGATGTCTAACATGTATGTGTTATGTGTGTTTTGGTGGCTAGTGATAAGAGATTGGATATGTGCTTATGTACTAGGATGAATATGATCTAAGTGGTGAATTTGGTTATGATGGTAAGTTGATGTTAGGTGGTTGTGCAAGAATTAGAGAGTGGAGTAGCTAAGTAAGTGTTTGGAGATATGTGATGCTTATGTGTTTGATTGAAGTATGATGGTATGTGATTATCGTTTTACTTACTAAGCGTAAGCTTATTCTTTTAGTTGTTAATGTTTTTGTAGGCTTAAGTGTGGCGGAATGGAAGGCTTGGATTGTAGCATAAGGATTTGGAATGGATGTGGAAGATAACAAGCATTAGGAGCTAGGTAGAATACCGAGCTCGAGTCAAAGTTGTACCCCGAGAGTCTATTTTATGAGTCGTATAATGTGTGTCAAAGTCGGGTAACGGTTTGGGGGTCTAACGAGTCGTCAAGTGTGTTTTAAGGGTTTGTAGCGAATGTTTAAAGGAGCGTTTGGATTTAAGCGTATTTGTACCCATTTTGGGGTCAAACGGGTCATTTGCCGTGTATTATGGTTTGTTATAGTTTTGAATGCTAAATGAGTGTTTTGGCATAAGTTATAATGTTGTATTGAGGTCAAAATGGTTTGTGGATAAGAGTTGAGTTTATGCAGGTTTTCCTGCTGATGTTCTGTCTAAATTGGTCGATGCGGCGTATCTAATAAATTAAATGCGACGTATCAGAAGTTTAAGGTGATGCGGCGTATCTAATATATCAGATGCGGCGTATCAGAGGTTTAAGGTGATGCGGCATATCACTTCAGGTTGATACGGCGCATGGTCTCTCAGTTTTGATACGGCGTATCCCTCAAAAGGGATACGGCGTATCGGTGGTCACAGAGGGATTGTCTGGTTGTGTTATAAAATGGTGTGAAATGTTTTGAAGGGTTTTCGAGTATATGTCCTTGCAAGTACATTTAAAGGGTTAAATGTTATAAGTCCTGGTTTTTAAATGAAGAATTTGTATGAGTCAGTTTTAGTCAAACGTTTCCGCGTCAAAAGTTTTTAAATTTTAGTCTAAACGCGTACGGGGCGTTACAGTTAAAGTCTACTTATAATGCTTCTAAGGTAGTTAATGTTACTACATCTAATCCGTATGCTGCATTGGTGATGGATGATGAAGATGGTGAAGATCTAGTGGTAAATGAGTTTGATGAATCGGCCAATCTATTTGCTAATATGGGGGCAAGTTCATCTCGCACGTTCTCTGCTGGCTAGCTGTTTTTTTAGTTCTTTTTCTAGATGCATCTTTGTTTCTAGTTTTGTAAGTGCTTTTGGCATGTCTTAAGCACTAGAGTTAGGTGGCTATCAAGCTTTTTAGCTTGAGGTTAATATGGTGCTTCAGCCATATTCCATTTGTACTTAAACATTTTTGGTTAATCTATTTACCAGGGTGTAGGATTACTCCCCTTTACCCAAAAAAAAAACTTGATATTTTCTTCAAAAATCATCAAGTTTCCTTCAAAGCTTTAACCATCACCAGGAGGATGCTTCCAAACACTTCATTGTTCATTCCTCAGTTTTATAATAAACCAAATAAGCTCATCTGCCATACTTTCATTCATTTCATATTCCATTTGAAGCCTACTTTCAAGCATCTTTCCTATTGTAGTCTTTGTGAGTGGATACTTTTTTTTTTGGGTAAAGGGGAGTAATCCTGCACCCTGGTAAATAGATTAACCAAAAAAAGGCTAAAGTACAAATGGAATATGGATGAGATACCATATTAACCTCAATCTAGAAAGCTTGATAAACACCTAACTCTAGTGCTTAAGACATGCCAAAAGCACTTACAAACTAGAAACAAAGAAATGCATCTAGAAAAAGAAATGAAAAACAGCTAGCCAGCAGGAAACGTGCAAGAAGAACTTGCCCTAGTATTAGCAAAAAGATTGGCCGATTCATCAAACAAATTTTCCACTTGATCTTCACCATCTTCATCATCCATCACCAATGCAGAATACGGATTAGATGTTGTAACATTAACTTCCTTAGAAGCATTACCAGTAGCCTTTAACTGAGACGACGATGTAGATGCATTAACCATATTAGTAGCTCCCTTCTTAGGTCACTAGTAGCTGCCTTAGGAACAAATTTGAACTGTTTAACCGAAGTACCAACAGATTGATTCCCATTAGTAGCCTTGGCTTTACCCTTCTTCTTTTTCTTCTTCATACCCACCTTTTGAAAACCATCAGTATCCAACTCCACAATAGGAGTATGAGAAGTAGAAACAGTAAAAGGACTAACCACCTGTGTTGGAGGCCTCACCACATGTTTAGGACATTGATCATGAGTATGACCAAATATTTTGCATAAATTGCACCTGGGGGGCCTCCATTCATACTCAACACGTATGCTCTCTTTATGAAAACCATCCTCAGTAAGGGAAGGGAAACCAATAGTCACAGCCTCCACAAGATCAGATCCAGAATTGACCTCAATGAGACATCTAGCAAAACTACTTCTACCGCACGAATCCTTACACATAGAGCTAGTGTATGAATCAAGCATGA
The DNA here is from genome assembly GCA_021014915.2 of Artemisia tridentata subsp. tridentata. Classification (NCBI taxonomy): domain Eukaryota; kingdom Viridiplantae; phylum Streptophyta; class Magnoliopsida; order Asterales; family Asteraceae; genus Artemisia; species Artemisia tridentata. The sequence continues at coordinate 246,280,228 of CP139504.1, forward strand.
CAAGCTTACCAATGAAAGAAACAATCAGGCTAATACCCTCCTCTTCAAAGACTTGAAGAGGAACATCATGCAATTTAACCCATACCGGAATGCTAGTCAATTCTTCCTTACGCAAACAAGTATCCATAGACCATTTCTTGAGAATAATAGGAGATTTGCGTAACATCCAAGGACCTCCTTCCAAAACAGCTTCTAAACCAGCCAATGTATCAAATTTAAAGAAAAAGAATCCATTGGAATTCATCATAATCCTTTTAATACCATGTTTCGCCCAGTTACTCTTAGCATAATATTCAACAACAGGAAACGCCATCCTCTTTCCAATAAAATAGCCATATAAGGTATGTTCCAAATGAGAATTAACCTTTTCAACCACTTTACGGGGTATAGAGATGTTAACGCCTTCATACAACGGTTCGGGATTAGAAGACTCATGAGACGATTTAAGGTCAGCCTCAAAAGTTATCCATAAACCATTTAATGCAACCATTACCTTGTCTTGAACTTCATCTTCCAACACATCCCATATTGGATATTTGCCTTCCTCAATTTTCTTTAAGAAATCCTCAATGTCCACACGATTACTAATCGACACACCACCAAACAAAGCTAGGATAAAATCGATACCTGTAGTAACACCAGTAGACCCAGAATCAATACCAGAAATCGCGGAATCAACGTGAGTAGTAGCCACGTTACCCAGATCAGTGGGGCATGCTGTCCCATCATATTGAACACCAACTTTAACACCCTTAACATGAGTTGCCTTCGCATAAGGCGTGTTACCAGCACTAGACACATTCGGATCAGAATTAGGGTTATCGACAACCCTTGTTGCTTTCCTTTGAAGAGAAACACCGGCGTTTCCCTCCAATTGTTTCAAACGAACGTTTCTTTCATTAATCTTAGCAGCAACTGAGCGTAAGAGCTCAGCATTCGACTCTCCCAAACTATCCATCACAACAGCCCAAACAACCAAAAGCACGTAATCACCAGATTAAGAACCCCAATCGCAGCAGTTAACAAAAAGATCACCGTCAATCCTTAAAACTGAGAAAAAACCCTAGTCAAACTAGGGTTTAGGATAAGCAATAAAGTATACAGATCAACCCATAATAATGTGCGATTAAATGAAAACAATGAAGAGGATAGCAATAAAGATCGATCGCATGCAAAACAATATAATATTGCTATATCAATTGCATGAAACAAACCCTTTTAGCGATTACAACCAGAATAATACAATCAACAGGTGCGGTCACTAGATAATAAATAATACAACCGACCCACAAAAGATGGGACAATTGAACAAATATTATTTAATGTTCGACTAATGAAGATTGTAAGGGATTCTTGTAAGTGGATACTTCTTTTCAACCAACATGTAGATATGCATGGCATCCATTATCAACTCATGAAGTCCACATGTATCTATCAACCTCCAGCTTATCACCTTCTGGTTATAGAAAGGTCTTCTCCATACTTCATCTTCTACATGAGGTTCAAAGATATTCTTCAAATCACCCCACAAAATATAATCTTGATCAAACACTGGTTGCTTCAATGGTCTTGTTGGTCCATACTTCTCCTTAACAAGCTTCCAAAGAGTCTCCAAATCCTCTCTGTTAAAACTTCTTAACATTTGATTAAATCTGAAAAATATATAAAACTTTCCATCAGCTCTTTTTATTTCATATACTACTTTCTTTATACTCTCTTTATACATTCTCCAACCAACAATATCTGGACGTTTTGTAGCCAAAGGTACAACATCAATAGTTGGCTCATCATCATCATCAGAAACCACTGTTATATACTGCTTAGTATCTTCTTCTGTACCTTTGTCTTCATCAGCCTTTTGTTTATCATCAACTGATTGCTTTTACTCTGTACTCATCAATCTTTGTTTTCTTAGAGACCTCCTGCTCTAACTCTGCTCCAGCTCTCTTAGAACTACTCACCACCTTCTCTGTTTCCATTGGCACAAAAATGTTCACCTTCTTTCTTGCCTGATCAAACTTATCTTTAATATTCTCAAAACTGAGATTTTTCAACTAATTTGGCTTCCAGTTGTCCATGTTTCTTAGATAAGCACACATCACTTTTCTTTGTTCAGATTTGGTGGGAGGTTTATTCCTCTTTTCTTCTGCCTTCTTAGCTGCAAAGAACTTTCTTTTCTTCTCAAAGAACTCAGCTAACATTTTAGACTTCTCTTCAATAGTATATTGTGCTTGCTCTTCTTGAGTCAATTTTTGAGCTAACTCCCAATCAGCATCACATTGAGCTTGTAAGTCTATCCATTCATTGATCAATGCTTGTTTTTGAGCTTCTTTGTCAGCTGCAGCCCTTCTTTGTTCAGCAACAAGCCTGTTCTCTTCTTCACATTCTGCAGTTAAACCTTCTACAACCTCTGCATCATGCTTTAGTTGTGCTGCTCTTGACATTTGTTTAACAGGTTGTTCAATCAACACACTCTTCCCTTTGCCAGTGTACTGTGCATGTTGTGGTTGTTTGATTGTTGTTGGTATGGGCTCTTGAATGACACCCTTCACTAATGTTTTTGATGTCTTCAACTCAATTATGGCTTATGCTAAAACAGTTATGACATTCATCAAATCAACACTAGCAGCAGAAATTATTTTTGTACCAGCAACATTAATATTTTCATTAGCAGCACTAACTGGTACTTCTTCATTATCAGCACTAACTTTTTCTGCATTAGCAGTAGAAACTACTTCAGCAACATTAACATCATCATACCCCATAGCAGCATCAAATTCAGTAACCTCCCCTTCAACCATGCTCTTATTCCCCCCCTATTTGGGAGCATCCTTTGTTAATACCTTGAGAACATCTGTAGAACTGGAAGATGTCACCCTTTGAACTTTCCCCACCTTGTGTATTCTTTTAAGCTTGTGGGTTCTTGACCTCTTTACCCCTTCTAGAAACCTAACTCTTAAATGGTGATGTTTGGGGTTGTTACCGATTCTAATATAAAATGGGGTTGTTTTGTATTTTATAATGGTTGTTATGCTATGTCTAATGTATGCTATATTTTTTTGTTTTCCATACTCTGATTTTCGTATACATAATGATTCTTGTGTCTTTAACCCAAATGTTTATAAAGTAGTTGGAATGTGCCTAGTAATGTGCCTAGAACCTTATTTGTGTTGCCAGTAATGTGCCTAGAACCATTGTTTCATGCCTAATTAAGTGTTTTGTGTTTGAGTATTTTTTGTTGCCTGTTTGTGAGTACACTGAGAGGTCTAAATCAATGAGAGCATTGGAATGTGCCTAGTTTGTGATTGGCCAGTAATGAGAGTACCTAGCAGACTTGTTTGTGCTTGGCCACCAATGAGAGGTCCAAATGCAGCCTATTAGAGTACACTGAGATGTCCATTGAGACTACAAATATAGCTTTTGAACTGTTTGTTTGTACCCTGAGAGGTCCAATGTTTAATTGCAGCCTAGTTGGCCACCAATGAGACTTGAAATGCAGCCTAGTTTGTGCAACATTGCTTCATTATTTGGGATACCACAAAAGAGGACCAAATATGAGAACACAATGGATTCTTCTGCAATGGTAAACCATCAAAAGGTTTTTATTTGATTGTGATATAGTTTAACATTTGAATCAATAAAACTGATCTAACAGTTGTTATTTGTAGATGTCATACCAATTTCTTCTGATTCAAGCAGTTTAGAATCAAATGATGGTGGTCTCAACATCCTTCCTGGCCTCCTTGCTTTGGTATCCAGAGCAACAGTCTGATGCAAGTACTGATACTTAGGAAGTGGAACCTATCCAAGCCATTGAACCTCCAGAGGAACTCCCATCTCAAGCTCCTATCCTGCCTCTCCATGTGCAAGTTCAAATACCAGTTGAAAAGGCTCACAAAAAGAAATTTACTCAGGATATTGTCTTGGGACTGCCGTGTAAGAAGAATCCTATAGGTTTTGGAGCACCTTCTAGCAACCATGGGAAAGGCAAGAGGAAGATGGTTTAGGGGTTTAGGATCTCCATTAACAGCTTGTTTGTTTTGTAAAGTAGTTCTAACATTTGGATGAATGTAATTATTAATGGTACAATAACTGGTAATTAGTAGTTTAACTATATCTATTTTATAACTTTAATGATAGTATTTTGGTTTGTTAAATGGTAGCAATTTGTGTTCTTGATGTGATGATTGCATAGTTAGATTTAATGGTAGCAGTTTCTGTTGTTGATTTGATGATTGCACATATTTATTTATTGGTAGCAGTTTTTTTTTTTCTTCTTTTCTTTTCTTTTACAACTCTTGCCACGTCAGTTATAGTCAAACCAAACCACAACTTCAATAGTCAACCGGCAATTAATCCCGCATTTAATACCTTTACCCGATCATTTGTAAACACACACAATAATCAATAAACTCTAATCAAAACACACATTCTTCTGGCAAACACAAACACGCAAACAATGAATCCAAATAACAAAAAAGGTATGTTTTTTAATGTTTTCACATATCAGTTGATGATTCATTGTACAATAATTAGTAACAGGCTTTTGATCTATAAATGGTGATGTTTGGGGTTGTTACCGATTCTATAATGTAAAATGGGGTTGTTTTGTATTTTATAATGGTTGTTATGCTATGTCTAATGTATGCTCTATTTTTTTGTTTTCCATACTCTGATTTTCGTATACATAATGATTCTTGTGTCTTTAACCCAAATGTTTATAAAGTAGTTGGAATGTGCCTAGTAATGTGCCTAGAACCTTATTTGTGTTGCCAGTAATATGCCTAGAACCATTGTTTCATGCCTAATTAAGTGTTTTGTGTTTGAGTATTTTTTGTTGCCTGTTTGTGAGTACACTGAGAGGTCTAAATCAATGAGAGCATTGGAATGTGCCTAGTTTGTGATTGGCCAGTAATGAGAGTACCTAGCAGACTTGTTTGTGCTTGGCCACCAATGAGAGGTCCAAATGCAGCCTATTAGAGTACACTGAGATGTCCATTGAGACTACAAATATAGCTTTTGAACTGTTTGTTTGTACCCGAGAGGTCCAATGTTTAATTGCAGCCTAGTTGGCCACCAATGAGACTTGAAATGCAGCCTAGTTTGTGCAACATTGCTTCATTGTTTGGGATACCACAAAAGAGGACCAAATATGAGAACACAATGGATTCTTCTGCAATGGTAAACCATCAAAAGGTTTTTATTTGATTGTGATATAGTTTAACATTTGAATCAATAAAACTGATCTAACAGTTGTTATTTGTAGATGTCATACAAATTTCTTCTGATTCAAGCAGTTCAGAATCAAATGATGGGGTCTCAACATCCTTCCTGGCCTCCTTGCTTGTATTATCAGAGCAACAGTCTGATGCAAGTACTGATACTTAGGAAGTGGAACCTATCCAAGCCATTGAACCTCCAGAGGAACTCCCATCTCAAGCTCCTATCCTGCCTCTCCATGTGCAAGTTCAAATACCAGTTGAAAAGGCTCACAAAAAGAAATTTACTCAGGATATTGTCTTGGGACTGCCGTGTAAGAAGAATCCTATAGGTTTTGGAGCACCTTCTAGCAGCCATGGGAAAGGCAATAGGAAGATGGTTTAGGGGTTTAGGATCTCCATTAACAGCTTTTGTGTTTTGTAAATGGTATTTGGTACTTTAATATGGTAGTAGTAGTTCTAACATTTGGATGAATGTAATTATTAATGGTACAATAACTGGTAATTAGTAGTTTAACTGTATCTATTTTATAACTTTAATGATAGTATTTTGGTTTGTTAAATGGTAGCAATTTGTGTTCTTGATGTGATGATTGCACAGTTAGGTTTAATGGTAGCAGTTTCTGTTGTTGATTTGATGATTGCACATATTTATTTATTGGTAGCAGTTTGTGTTCTTGATTTCATGTTGGTTTATGATTTAATGGTAGCAGTTTGTGTTAAATGGTATCAATTTGTGTTCATGATCTTGGTGTAATTGTGTAAATTTGAGTTCTTGATTTGATATGCAGTTTGTGTTCATGATCTTGGTTCAAGAACTTGCAATTAACATAATGATATATAACATTTTGAAATGGGCTGCATTTGTGTCCATGATATGTGTAAACTTGAAGTTTATTGTTGAATGTAAAGCTGTGTGAATTTTTAATTTATTCAAGTTTATGCTTTAATTAACAGGTTCAAAGGCAAAAATTTTAAATAATTAAATTGTTAATTTCAAATTAGAACTTGGAGCCAAAATTTTGATCCAAAATTTTTAAATCACCTAATTAAAAGCAGTTACCAAGAATAACGATTCATATTCTTCATAAACCCTCTTTTCTCTCCTAAAAAAAGACTGCAAAGAAAACACAAAAATCAAATCTTCTATCACCATTACTCTCCAAGCCAGAATCATTTTCTTTTACCCATTGTTGCTCAAGAGTCATGGAAATTCAACCCATTGTTGATCATCATCTTTTGCTTCCTTCTGATAATGAACATGATGATAACAACTTAGAATATGAATCCGAGAAGTATTCTGATGATGAAGATGCGCCTGGAACCAACCAATCAGATCGGAAACTAGCTAAGAGGGGCATAACCAGGCTATATAAGTTTCGCATGGAATATGGCAAACCTGGTGGAATAAAGCTCAAGGTAACCTTCGATGCGTTGAATAGGGTATCAGGGTTACACAGAGCACTGTTTTCGAGTTTTTTAGGAGATCTGGTTCATGAGCACATAGGTTTGAAGATTCTATCCTGGAAGAAGGTGGATAAAGAATCAAGAGATAAACTATGGGATGAAATCACGGTACATATACACTATTTTTTAACCCAGTACTACATAAGTTTATCTATGCAGTTACATTATGTGCAACTAATTAACAACATTGTGTTAATCTTTGCAACGATATTTTGATGTTGACTTGACATTCAGAAAATTGGTAATGCATCGTCTTGGTCGACTGCTAAGGAATTTCAAAATGAAACTCAGAGAAAAATACATATTGCCTAACCTAAATACACTTTCGAAACTGAATGAACATCTAAAGAACTCGTTAGAAACCTACCCGAGTTGAAATATGACCAACACTTTTGTGATGCTTCCAAAATTGGAAAACAAGTTCATAGTAGCCATAATGCTAAAAATATGGTGTCTACATCTTGGTGTCTAGAACTTTTGCATATGGATTTATTTGTTCCATCCGCTATACAAAGTTATGGAGGCAACTTCTACACTTTGGTCATAGTAGATTATTATTCAAGATACACTTGGACAAAGTTTTTGAAAAGTAAAAACGAAGCTTTTGATCAATTTGAAATTCTTAGTAAGAAAATTCAAAACCAACTAGATAGTCGTATTGTGTCAATAAGAACGGATCATGGTCATGAATTTGATAATGAAACACAATTTGGAAACTTTTGTGATGCCAACGGCATAACACATAATTTTTCGGCTCCTCGTAATCCTCAGTCAAATGGTGTTGTAGAACGTAAAAACCGGACTCTTCAATAGAACAATGCTTAATGAACAAAACATACCAAAAAAGTTTTGGTGTAACGCCGTTGACACTTCAACCTACAATTTAAATAGAGTATTAATTCGATCATTTTTAAACAATACACCATACGAAATATGTAAAGGTAAAAAGCCTACGCTAGGATACTTTAAAGTGTTTGGAAGTAAATGTTTTATTTTAAACACTAAGGATTATCTCACCAAATTTGACCCAAAGTCTTATGAAGGTGTATTCCTTGGATATTCTCAAAATAGCAAAGCTTATATTTTTTAAACAAAGAAACCTTAAGAGTCAAGGAATCGTTAAACGTAACATTTGACGAAAGTCCACCTCCCCCTAAGACATCACCTTTGGTAGATGATGACTTAGTTGAAAGTCAACTTGTCAAAAACGAAGAGAATATAAATAATGACAAGGAAGATGAACTACTAAACAAAGAAATTGTCAATATCAAAGAACCTAAAGGTCATCCATTAGATAGTGTTATAGGAAAAATAAATGAAAGAACCTTAAGATCACAAGTCCAAAATCAAAGCAACTTCTTTTGTTTTGTGTTAACCATTGAACCCAAAAATATAAATGAAGCTATAAAAGATGAATCTTGGGTCATTGCTACGCAAGAAGAGTTAAATCAATTTGTTAGAAATGATGTTTGGACATTAGTTCCTCAACCAAAAAGTCAAACGATAATTGGAACAAAATGGGTCTTCCTAAATAAAATGGATGAACATGGTGTAGTGTCTAGAAACAAAGCTAGGCTAGTAGCATAAGGTGATAATCAACAAGAAGGCATTGACTATGATGAAACTTTTGCTCCGGTTGCTAGGGGAGTCTATTAGAATTTTACTTGCATGTGCATGTGCACATGATTTCAAACTTTTTCAAATGGATGTCAAAAGTGCAATTTTAAATGGGTTTATAAATGAAGAAGTGTATGTCACTCAACCTCCGGGTTTCACCGATTTTGAAAAACCAAATCCGGTTTCACATTTTAATGACTCATTTGTTTGTTAACCTAAGTTTATATTATGATTAGTAAATATTTAAAACTTTATGTTATGTACCACAAAACTTCCGTCGCCATGGTTGCTCCATGTGTGAAAGAACCGCTCATCTTAGTGAAAGAACCAAAATAATGGTTCATGAACTCCAAAACGAGATGAGGTTCATTCTAAATCACATCCTCGAGCGTCTTAACGCTCTTTCTCATCCTCCACCATAGATGATCACATTAATAGTTTCACATCTTAGGAATTTTGATTTCTAAGTTATTTTTTTCTATTCTAGGATTTTTCTTTCTAAGTTATTTTTTATTTTTGCATTTCCTTTTACAATATCTCCATTATTGTCTCATTTTATGACTTTTGTCATAAAATATTTTACTAATGAATGATGTTTATTAATGTTTGTGTGTTGGTTGTGACTTCTTCTTGTACATTATATCCATGGTTGTTTGAACTATTTATCACTAACCTTTGTTTTGTAGCACTCAAAATCCATGCATCTTATACTTAGCACCCTAACTAGGGGGAGTATTGACCAAGGGGGAGCTAATCAAGCTCGGGCTTGCACTACATTCCGCTACGTTTTTCTTCTTTTTGTTTCGACAAAAAGGGGGAGAAAATATTAAACTCTAACTCACACATTTTATAGAATTTAAACATCTAAATGGATTTAAAAAGTTGCATAAATCTAGTTTAATATATATTTTTAAAGACTTGCACTTTATTTATCTCATTGCTTAAAAATATACTTTATGTTTTGTTTTAAAACCCTAAAATCCGGTTTTACATATTTGACATGCTGGTGTTCAAGTTTCGTGACCTGGTAAACGATCGTATTGGAAGTTAGTCATGATCTCATAAACCTATTGTGTGTATGACGCTATATTATCTGGTCTTGAGATATCGCTATGTGGAAGTTAGGGTTTCGTTGAAACCCTATTCTTGGCTGGTCTAGTGAAGTCGATTGTTGCATGATCTGCTGCTATGATTGGTCTATGTTGGGCACTGGAAGTTAAGGTTGTTTAAACCTTATTATTGTTTATTACTACAGGTCTTCGTGCATCTACTAATACGTTTGATGCATGCTGCTTCTGGGTTGTAAGTTAGGGTTGGTAATACCCTATGTTTTGTCTATGGCAGATTGTGTATGCCTCGTGTTTCATTCAATTTCTATTTGCATGTGGCAGTTGATGGTATGCAGATTCGTGCCATAGTGTGTAAGTTAGGGTGTCTTAACCCTATTTTTCGTCTATGATTGATCAAGATACACTGGGTTACATTCTTAGCTAGAGTTTTAATCCATTAAAGCTGTAGCAAATGAGGTGTTGGATCAAGTCGTAGTATTGGTTTGGTCCTTTAGGATCAATGGAAGTTTGTTGTAGTTGTTTGGTGTGGATTAGTGATGTTCAAGTACTACCATGGAAAAGGCTGCATCGTTGACGGTTATGGACATCTATGATGACTTTTGAAGAATCAAGTGGTTAACTTGAGTTTTTAATTTGTAATCTTATAGTCGTTGTATTTTTTATGTTCATTTATTAGTTATAAGAGTGGTGTGTCACTCTTATATATTTGTTAACTTCCCTCGACATGGTTGCTCCATGTGTGAAAGAACCGCTCATCTTAGTGAAAGAGCCAAAATAATGGTTCATGAACTCCAAAACGAGATGAGGTTCATTCTAAATCACATCCTCGAGCGTCTTAACGCTCTTTCTCATCCTCCACAATAGATGATCACATTAATAGCTTCACATCTTAGGAATTTTGATTTCTAAGTTATTTTTTTCTATTCTAGGATTTTTCTTTCTAAGTTATTTTTTATTTTTGCATTTCCTTTTACAATATCTCCATTATTGTCTCATTTTATGACTTTTGTCATAAAATATTTTACTAATGAATGATGTTTATTAATGTTTGTGTGTTGGTTGTGACTTCTTCTTGTACATTATATCCATGGTTGGTTTGAACTATTTATCACTAACCTTTGTTTTGTAGCACTCAAAATCCATGCATCTTATACTTAGCACCCTAACTAGGGGGAGTATTGACCTAGGGGGAGCTAATCAATCTCGGGCTTGCACTACATTCCGCTACGTTTTTCTTCTTTTTGTTTCGACAAAAAGGGGGAGAAAATATTAAACTCTAACTCACACATTTTATAGAATTTAAATATCTAAATGGATTTAAAAAGTTGCACAAATCTAGTTTAATATATATTTTTTAAAGACTTGCACTTTATTTATCTCATTGCTTAAAAATATACTTTATGTTTTGTTGTAAAACCCTAAAATCCGGTTTTACATACTTGACATGCTGGTGTTCAAGTTTTGTGACCTGGTAAACGATCGTATTGGAAGTTAGTCATGATCTCATAAACCGATTGTGTGGATGACGCTATATTATCTGGTCTTGAGATATCGCTATGTGGAAGTTAAGGTTTCGTTGAAACCCTATTCTTGGCTGGTCTAGTGAAGTCGATTGTTGCATGATCTGCTACTATGATTGGTCTATTTTGGGCACTGGAAGTTAAGGTTGTTTAAACCTTATTATTGTTTATTACTACAGGTCTTCGTGCATCTACTAATACGTTTGATGCATGCTGCTTCTGGGTTGTAAGTTAGGGTTGGTAATACCCTATGTTTTGTCTATGGCAGATTGTGTATGCCTCGTGTTTCATTCAATTTCTATTTGCATGTGGCAGTTGATGGTATGCAGATTCGTGCCATAGTGTGTAAGTTAGGGTATCTTAACCCTATTTTTCGTCTATGATTGATCAAGATACACTGGGTTACATTCTTAGCTAGTGTTTTAATCCATTAAAGCTGTAGCAAATGAGGTGTTGGATCAAGTCGTAGTATTGGATTGGTCCTTTGGGATCAATGGAAGTTTGTTGTAGTTGTTTGGTATGGATTAGTGATGTTCAAGTACTACCATGGAAAAGGCTGCATCGTTGACGGTTATGGACATCTATGATGACTTTTGAAGAATCAAGTGGTTAACTTGAGTTTTTAATTTGTAATCTTATAGTCGTTGTATTTTTAATGTTCATTTATTAGTTATAAGAGTGGTGTGTCACTCTTATATAGTTGTTATTTCTTAGTGTCCTATGGGAATTTTGCGTTTAGTAAGTGCCTATGTAACGGGCTGAGATATGGGATTTCAACCATATCCTTTGTACTTAAACGTTTTTTGGTTAATCTACTTACCAGGGTGCAGGATTACTCCCCTTTACCCAAAAAAAATAAAATCCGGTTTCACATTTTAATGACTCATTTGTTTGTTAACCTAAGTTTATATTATGATTAGTAAATATTTAAAACTTTATGTTATGTACCACAAAACTTCCCTCGCCGTGGTTGCTCCATGTGTGAAAGAACCGCTCATCTTAGTGAAAGAACCAAAATAATGGTTCATGAACTCCAAAACGAGATGAGGTTCATTCTAAATCACATCCTCGAGCGTCTTAACGCTCTTTCTCATCCTCCACAATAGATGATCACATTAATAGCTTCACATCTTAGGAATTTTGATTTCTAAGTTATTTTTTTCTATTCTAGGATTTTTCTTTCTAAGTTATTTTTTATTTTTGCATTTCCTTTTACAATATCTCCATTATTGTCTCATTTTATGACTTTTGTCATAAAATATTTTACTAATGAATGATGTTTATTAATGTTTGTGTGTTGGTTGTGACTTTTTCTTGTACATTATATCCATGGTTGGTTTGAACTATTTATCACTAACCTTTGTTTTGTAGCACTCAAAATCCATGCATCTTATACTTGGCACCCTAACTAGGGGGAGTATTGACCAAGGGTGAGCTAATCAAGCTCGGGCTTGCACTACATTCCGCTACGTTTTTCTTCTTTTTGTTTCGACAAAATGGGGGATAAAATATTAAACTCTAACTCACACATTTTATAGAATTTAAACATCTAAATGGATTTAAAAAGTTGCATAAATCTAGTTTAATATATATTTTTAAAGACTTGCACTTTATTTATCTCATTGCTTAAAAATATACTTTATGTTTTGTTTTAAAACCCTAAAATCCGGTTTTACATATTTGACATGCTGGTGTTCAAGTTTCGTGACCTGGTAAACGATCGTATTGGAAGTTAGTCATGATCTCATAAACCTATTGTGTGTATGATGCTATATTATCTTGTCTTGAGATATCGCTATGTGGAAGTTAGGGTTTCGTTAAAATCCTATTCTTGGCTGGTCTAGTGAAGTCGATTGTTGCATGATCTGCTGCTATGATTGGTCTATGTTGGGCACTGGAAGTTAAGGTTGTTTAAACCTTATTATTGTTTATTACTACAGGTCTTCGTGCATCTACTAATACGTTTGATGCATGCTGCTTCTGGGTTGTAAGTTAGGGTTGGTAATAACCTATGTTTTGTCTATGGCAGATTGTGTATGCCTCGTGTTTCATTCAATTTCTATTTGCATGTGGCAGTTGATGGTATGCAGATTCGTGCCATAGTGTGTAAGTTAGGGTGTCTTAACCCTATTTTTCGTCTATGATTGATCAAGATACACTGGGTTACATTCTTAGCTAGAGTTTTAATCCATTAAAGCTGTAGCAAATGAGGTGTTGGATCAAGTCGTAGTATTGGTTTGGTCCTTTAGGATCAATGGAAGTTTGTTGTAGTTGTTTGGTGTGGATTAGTGATGTTCAAGTACTACCATGGAAAAGGCTGCATCGTTGACGGTTATGGACATCTATGATGACTTTTGAAGAATCAAGTGGTTAACTTGAGTTTTTAATTTGTAATCTTATAGTCGTTGTATTTTTTATGTTCATTTATTAGTTATAAGAGTGGTGTGTCACTCTTATATAGTGGTTATTTGTTAGCGTCCTATGGGAATTTTGCGTTTAGTAAGTGCCTATGTAACGGGCTGAGATATGGGATTTCAACCATATCCTTTGTACTTAAATGTTTTTTGGTTAATCTACTTACCAGGGTGCAGGATTACTCCCCTTTACCCAAAAAAAATAAAATCTGGTTTCACATTTTAATGACTCATTTGTTTGTTAACCTAAGTTTATATTATGATTTGTAAATATTTAAAACTTTATGTTATGTACCACAAAACTTCCCTCGCCATGGTTGCTTCATGTGTGAAAGAACCGCACATCTTAGTGAAAGAGCCAAAATAATGGTTCATGAACTCCAAAACGAGAAGAGGTTCATTCTAAATCACATCCTCGAGCGTCTTAACGCTCTTTCTCATCCTCCACAATAGATGATCACATTAATAGCTTCACATCTTAGGAATTTTTATTTCTAAGTTATTTTTTTCTATTCTAGGATTTTTCTTTCTAAGTTATTTTTTATTTTTGCATTTCCTTTTACAATATCTCCATTATTGTCTCATTTTATGACTTTTGTCATAAAATATTTTACTAATGAATGATGTTTATTAATGTTTGTGTGTTGGTTGTGACTTCTTCTTGTACATTATATCCATGGTTGGTTTGAACTATTTATCACTAACCTTTGTTTTGTAGCACTCAAAATCCATGCATCTTATACTTGGCACCCTAACTAGGGGGAGTATTGACCAAGGGGGAGCTAATCAAGCTCGGGCTTGCACTACATTCCGCTACGTTTTTCTTCTTTTTGTTTCGACAAAAAGGGGGAGAAAATATTAAACTCTAACTCACACATTTTATAGAATTTAAACATCTAAATGGATTTAAAAAGTTGCATAAATCTAGTTTAATATATATTTTTAAAGAATTGCACTTTATTTATCTCATTGCTTAAAAATATACTTTATGTTTTGTTGTAAAACCCTAAAATCCGGTTTTACATACTTGACATGCTGGTGCTCAAGTTTTGTGACCTGGTAAACGTATTGGAAGTTAGTCATGATCTCATAAACAGATTGTGTGGATGACGCTATATTATCTGGTCTTGAGATATCGCTATGTGGAAGTTAGGGTTTTGTTGAAACACTATTCTTGGCTGGTCTAGTGAAGTCGATTGTTGCATGATCTGCTGCTATGATTGGTCTATGTTGGGCACTGGAAGTTAAGGTTGTTTAAACCTTATTATTGTTTATTACTACAGGTCTTCGTGCATCTACTAATACGTTTGATGCATGCTGCTTCTGGGTTGTAAGTTAGGGTTGGTAATACCCTATGTTTTGTCTATGGCAGATTGTGTATGCCTCGTGTTTCATTCAATTTCTATTTGCATGTGGCAGTTGATGGTATGCAGATTCGTGCCATAGTGTGTAAGTTAGGGTGTCTTAACCCTATTTTTCGTCTATGATTGATCAAGATACTATTCTTAGCTAGAGTTTTAATCCATTAAAGCTGTAGCAAATGAGGTGTTGGATCAAGTCGTAGTATTGGTTTGGTCCTTTAGGATCAATGGAAGTTTGTTGTAGTTGTTTGGTGTGGATTAGTGATGTTCAAGTACTACCATGGAAAAGGCTGCATCGTTGACGGTTATGGACATCTATGATGACTTTTGAAGAATCAAGTGGTTAACTTGAGTTTTTAATTTGTAATCTTATAGTCGTTGTATTTTTTATGTTCATTTATTAGTTATAAGAGTGGTGTGTCACTCTTATATAGTGGTTATTTGTTAGCGTCCTATGGGAATTTTGCGTTTAGTAAGTGCCTATGTAACGGGCTGAGATATGGGATTTCAACCATATCCTTTGTACTTAAACGTTTTTTGGTTAATCTACTTACCAGGGTGCAGGATTACTCCCCTTTACCCAAAAAAAATAAAATCCGGTTTCACATTTTAATGACTCATTTGTTTGTTAACCTAAGTTTATATTATGATTAGTAAATATTTAAAACTTTATGTTATGTACCACAAAACTTCCCTCGCCATGGTTGCTCCATGTGTGAAAGAACCGCTCATCTTAGTGAAAGAACCAAAATAATGGTTCATGAACTCCAAAACGAGATGAGGTTCATTCTAAATCACATCCTCGAGCGTCTTAACGCTCTTTCTCATCCTCCACAATAGATGATCACAATAATAGCTTCACATCTTAGGAATTTTGATTTCTAAGTTATTTTTTTCTATTCTAGGATTTTTCTTTCTAAGTTATTTTTTATTTTTGCATTTCCTTTTACAATCTCCATTATTGTCTCATTTTATGACTTTTGTCTTAAAATATTTTACTAATGAAAGATGTTTATTAATGTTTGTGTGTTTGTTGTGACTTCTTCTTGTACATTATATCCATGGTTGGTTTGAACTATTTATCACTAACCTTTGTTTTGTAGCACTCAAAATCGATGCATCTTATACTTGGCACCCTAACTAGGGGGAGTATTGACCAAGGGGGAAGCTAATCAAGCTCGGGCTTGCACTACATTCCGCTACGTTTTTCTTCTTTTTGTTTCGACAAAAAGGGGGAGAAAATATTAAACTCTAACTCACACATTTTATAGAATTTAAACATCTAAATGGATTTAAAAATTTGCATAAATCTAGTTTAATATATATTTTTAAAGACTTGCACTTTATTTATCTCATTGCTTAAAAATAAACTTTATTTTTTGTTGTAAAACCCTAAAATCCGGTTTCACATACTTTACATGCTGGTGTTCAAGTTTTGTGACCTGGTAAATGGTCGTATTGGAAGTTAGTCATGATCTCATAAACCGATTGTGTGGATGACGCTATATTATCTGGTCTTGAGATATCGCTATGTGGAAGTTAGGGTTTCGTTGAAACCCTATTCTTGGCTGGTCTAGTGAAGTCGATTGTTGCATGATCTGCTGCTATGATTGGTCTATGTTGGGCACTGGAAGTTAAGGTTGTTTAAACCTTATTATTGTTTATTACTACAGGTCTTCGTGCATCTACTAATACGTTTGATGCATGCTGCTTCTGGGTTGTAAGTTAGGGTTGGTAATACCCTATGTTTTGTCTATGGCAGATTGTGTATGCCTCGTGTTTCATTCAATTTCTATTTGCATGTGGCAGTTGATGGTATGCAGATTCGTGCCATAGTGTGTAAGTTAGGGTGTCTTAACCCTATTTTTCGTCTATGATTGATCAAGATACTATTCTTAGCCAGAGTTTTAATCCATTAAAGCTGTAGCAAATGAGGTGTTGGATCAAGTCGTAGTATTGGTTTGGTCCTTTAGGATCAATGGAAGTTTGTTGTAGTTGTTTGGTGTGGATTAGTGATGTTCAAGTACTACCATGGAAAAGGCTGCATCGTTGACGGTTATGGATATCTATGACGACTTTTGAAGAATCAAGTGGTTAACTTGAGTTTTTAATTTGTAATCTTATAGTCATTGTATTTTTTATGTTCATTTATTAGTTATAAGAGTGGTGTGTCACTCTTATATTGTGGTTATTTGTTAGTGTCCTATGGGAATTTTGCGTTTAGTAAGTGCCTATGTAACGGGCTGAGATATGGGATTTCAACCATATCCTTTGTACTTAAACGTTTTTTGGTTAATCTACTTACCAGGGTGCAGGATTACTCCCCTTTACCCAAAAAAAATAAAATCCGGTTTCACATTTTAATGACTCATTTGTTTGTTAACCTAAGTTTATATTATGATTAGTAAATATTTAAAACTTTATGTTATGTACCACAAAACTTCCCTCGCCATGGTTGCTCCATGTGTGAAAGAACCGCTCATCTTAGTGAAAGATCCAAAATAATGGTTCATGAACTCCAAAACGAGATGAGGTTCATTCTAAATCACATCCTCGAGCTTCTTAACGCTCTTTCTCATCCTCCACAATAGATGATCACATTAATAGCTTCACATCTTAGGAATTTTGATTTCTAAGTTATTTTTTTCTATTCTAGGATTTTTATTTCTAAGTTATTTTTTATTTTTGCTTTTCCTTTTACAATATCTCCATTATTGTCTCATTTTATGAATTTGTCATAAAATATTTTACTAATGAATGATGTTTATTAATGTTTGTGTGTTGGTTGTGACTTCTTCTTGTACATTATATCCATGGTTGGTTTGAACTATTTATCACTAACCTTTGTTTTGTAGCACTCAAAATCCATGCATCTTATACTTGGCACCCTAACTAGGGGGAGTATTGACCAAGGGGGAGCTAATCAAGCTCGGGCTTGCACTATATTCCACTACGTTTTTCTTCTTTTTGTTTCGACAAAAAGGGGGAGAAAATATTAAACTCTAACTCACACATTTTATAGAATTTAAACATCTAAATGGATTTAAAAAGTTGCATAAATCTAGTTTAATATATATTTTTAAAGACTTGCACTTTATTTATCTCATTGCTTAAAAATAAACTTTATGTTTTGTTGTAAAACCCTAAAATCCGGTTTCACATACTTGACATGCTGGTGTTCAAGTTTTGTGACCTGGTAAACGATCGTATTGGAAGTTAGTCATGATCTCATAAACCGATTGTGTGGATGACGCTATATTATCTGGTCTTGAGATATCGCTATGTGGAAGTTAAGGTTTCGTTGAAACCCTATTCTTGGCTGGTCTAGTGAAGTCGATTGTTGCATGATCTGCTGCTATGATTGGTCTATGTTGGGCACTGGAAGTTAAGGTTGTTTAAACCTTATTATTGTTTATTACTACAGGTCTTCGTGCATCTACTAATACGTTTGATGCATGCTGCTTCTGGGTTGTAAGTTAGGGTTGGTAATACCCTATGTTTTGTCTATGGCAGATTGTGTATGCCTCGTGTTTCATTCAATTTCTATTTGCATGTGGCAGTTGATGGTATGCAGATTCGTGCCATAGTGTGTAAGTTAGGGTGTCTTAACCATATTTTTCGTCTATGATTGATCAAGATACACTGGGTTACATTCTTAGCTAGAGTTTTAATCCATTAAAGCTGTAGCAAATGAGGTGCTGGATCAAGTCGTAGTATTGGTTTGGTAGGATCAATGGAAGTTTGTTGTAGTTGTTTGGTGTGGATTAGTGATGTTCAAGTACTACCATGGAAAAGGCTGCATCGTTGACGGTTATGGACATCTATGATGACTTTTGAAGAATCAAGTGGTTAACTTGAGTTTATAATTTGTAATCTTATAGTCGTTGTATTTTTAATGTTCATTTATTAGTTATAAGAGTGGTGTGTCACTCTTATATAGTTGTTATTTCTTAGTGTCCTATGGGAATTTTGCGTTTAGTAAGTGCCTATGTAACGGGCTGAGATATGGGATTTCAACCATATCCTTTGTACTTAAACGTTTTTTGGTTAATCTACTTACCAGGGTGCAGGATTACTCCCCTTTACCCAAAAAAAATAAAATACGTTTTCACATTTTAATGACTCATTTGTTTGTTAACCTAAGTTTATATTATGATTAGTAAATATTTAAAACTTTATGTTATGTAGTAAATACTTAACCTATGGAAAATTATCTAAATATAATTTGTTACCTTCCTCAATTCACACAAAATTTTTTTCCTTGTGTACATCCAATTAGTGACAAAAAATAATCACAAGAGATAAGACCAAATAAACTTACTAAATAAAATATATTGTGTTCCCCTTTTTCTTAGCTATTATACACGGCATTCCCAAATAAAACCTACTCCTTCCCCTTTTCCCTCATTCATATTATACGGCCTCCCTCCCTCACTTTCACATACCGAAACAAATCACAAAAGTTCCAAGTCAGTTTCATTCTCCATTCCAAGATTAAAGAGTCAAAGTAGCAGCCCTTTTGTGATCGTTTAGAGAGTTTGTAGCAGCTTGAGTTCTCATTGTTGTCCTTGTTTGTGTCTTGTTTATTCCAGCCCAAGAGGTAACCATGAATCCTTCTTTTTCATTATGTTTTGATCACCAAATAATACGTCACTTAGAACCTTGATAACTTGTTAATTTGTGTATGTCGAATTGTGGTTTAATTTCTCCATTCGAACCAGGTTTCATAAAAGCCCTAATGTGTCATTAAAATCAGTAATAAGAACCTAAGTTAGACATTAATTATATGTTGGAAAACCTAAGAATTAATTAGGGGTCGAATAGGGTTTAAGAGGGTTAGGGTTGTGTTGTTTCTGCCTCAACTGAATGCTATCCAGGAATTTGGGTCGGGTTCAAGGGGGTCTTAATTAATGGTACCAACGTGTTTTTGTATGATTCTTGAGTCTAATATTAAGTTTAAGTAGCCTACTTTCTGAATATATAAATTTTGTGGTCATTGGAGGTAGGGAGGGTAGTCTTTTGATTTTTACTAGATTAAGTGTCAAAACTGTATTTTGGATGTCTGAAAATCAGTTGGTGTTTTTGGTTTTTACTTTTAAAACCATAAGGAATTAAGAGGTCTCATTTGACAGGGATAATTTTTAAGATGTATAAGGCTTAATGGAATTTTGGTGGATTTTTCTGAAGTGTCAAAATGGGTTGGTTAAGGGCAAACTTTCTGGGTGTCTGTGCAGTTATTTTTCTGGGTAGGTCTGGAAAGATGAATTTTAAAGGGTACTTACACTTATTAATAAAATCTGCAAAAATTAAAGACCAAACATGAAAATCCTTTATGTATCTAAATATCCAATATTCTCAGAAGTATAATAATTTTTACACAAAAATTATAAGTGTGAAACATACATGACTTTGCTGAAATAGATTAAACATCATTAAAACTCTTACAACTCTTGCATAACACATCAAGAATCAAACTTAGCTACCTATCTAAAACCCTATATTCCTATGAAAACTTGATTCAAATCTTCCAAATCATGCATGCAAGAGTTGGTTAGCTTAGCCTAGGAATATCTTTAATAACCATAGATGAGATTAAAAAGACACAAGATACTTACCAAGATGATGAGATTGTGTTGTTTGAGTGTAATAAACCAAGAACAAGACTAGGGCTTTAAAATCTTTAATATATTTAGTGAAAAGTTAGATCAAATAGGTGTTTGGGACCTGTTCTTGGTCGTTCAAAAGGAGGAGGGAGGAAGAATTTGGTGAGTTTGCATGTAATAGTGAACTAGTTGGTGATATAAACTATGTAGTAGAAGACAAGTTTGAAACAATGGGACAAGTGTCCTAGATGACACACCACAAGGCTTTATAGCTGGCCACATGGGGAGGGAAAAAGGGTGAGTGGGTTTTCTTTAGTTTTGGTACAAGATTATTAGTTACGGTGTGTGATTTAAGGGCTAACGGAGCTATATCAGTAACGTTTTATGCATAAATGTAAAAATAAATGTCTAGAAAAATAATGTTTTCATAAAAATATCACATTTAACTTAAAATGACTAAATTTGATGTTTTTTTTTTGGGTAAAGGGTGAATTCACCCTGGTAAAATATATAACCACAAAAAATACAATAGAGTACAATGGAATGTGACAGAAATGTCACATTAACCTCAAGACAAAGCTTGAACAACCACTAACCCCTAGCACGCTTGTGACAGGCCACAAAGCGGAACAAACTCAAACTATAAATAACTTTAACAAGAACACCAATGGGGAAAAACCACTTCAACGAGCATGAATCACCAAACCAAATCATCCTCTTCGAATCGGGAGGAAGAGGAACCAATTGAGATTGTCTCCTTAAAAAAACCTTCCCAAGAAAAAAACCCTGAAGAAGGAAAAAAGAGAACAGCTCGCAATTGGCACTCCCGACTCGAGCCATCCACATCCCAAAAAGCCGAACTAGAACCCAAATACTTCAACGAACCCCAATCCTCCAAAAGAAAAATATGAGAGAAGCAATCCATTAACAAGTAGTCCGGATGAGAGAATTAGGCAACTTCCAACGATGTAAAAAAGCCTCCACTTGAGTCGTCCTTTTAAATCTGCATGTAAGAAGCTTGAGACGAACAGTAGATTTGATAACATCAACAGCTTGGTCTTTAGACCTCTTCTGATTCTTGAAAAGCCGGTTATTCCGCTCCTGCCATATGAAATATGTAGAAGCCGCAAAAACCAACTTGGCAATAACACTTCTAGCCGATCTCTTCTTGGACATAGGAATGACAAAATCCAAGATATCATTAAGAGAGGACGACACATTGGATAACCCAGCAAAAACCTTCATATGAGACCAAACCTGCATAGAAAAAACACATTCAAAGAAAAGGTGGTCATGGGAGTCAGGCTGCAAATCACACAAGGGACACTGAAGCAGGTTTAAGTTAGTATTGCTACTAACATCCCATTGCCTCAGCATATCTTGGGTCTTCAATTTACGTTTAATGACCAGCCACAGATGAAAAGCATGCCGGGGGATACATTGGGAGAACCACACGACATTAAACCAAGCTATCTCATCACCTCTCGGTCTAATGCAGTCCCAAACCGTAGCAACAGAAAAATCTGTTTTTGTACCATCATTTAATCTCCAAACTAGACGATCCATAGAGTTAGGAATAAGAGGGGGAGCCGCAATAGAGAACAATGTAGGGTATTTTAAAACCCATTCAGAAGGCCATGCCCAATTACCATTAATAATAACATCCTTGACTGTAGCCGAGATATCAAAACCAGCCCTGTAAATATCACGAGTCGAAACAACCTGCGAAATAGGACTTAAGGAACACCATCGATCAAACCATGCCGAGACCATATCACCAGGCCCAACTTTATACCATATAAACGGTCTTATCAAGGGACGAATCTGAAGAATCTTCCTCCATCCCCATGACATATTACCACGAATAGGAATAACCCAAAAATTACGACCTCTCAATTTGTAAACATGAATCCACTTAACCCAAAGGGATTCCTTGAGCATAAGAATACGCCAAATATGAGACGTAATAAGAGCCGTATTGAAATGATCAAGCCTTCTTAAACCAAGCCCACCTTCAGATTTGGGAAGACAAATGACTTCCCAAGCAACTTTAGACTTGCCCTTATGCATCTCACCATGACTTCCCAAGCAACTAAATTTGATGTTTCATGTATTTCCCGAGCCTTTCAGAGTGTTATAAAGTCGTTAAAGCTTAAAACGCGAGCCGAAAACGCGTAAAACGTAAAAAGTGCAAACTTCGCGTAGAAATGGAAAATTAAAATATTCCATATGAAAACAAGTATTTGGGGGAAATAAATCATATAAACAGGTAGACTATGCATAGTCTAAATTAAATTACGAGTTTAAGTGTACGCGTCACGACGTACGCAGGTAACTTTCTTGGCAAAGGTTAATTTACTTAAAATAGAATAATTAAGTAAGTAGTATAGTAAACATAATGAACTGAAATTTTGAAATGTCACACCCACTATCTAGTTTTTGGTCTCAAACGCCGGATCCCTTCGATTTAACTAGCCGGATCCCTTTTGAAAGGGATCCGGAGGAACCGGCCAAACAGAGCTATGTTTTATACCCCTTTACATCTCTCTCACCTTCCAGACCTTATTAGATTAGTTGCTTATGGCCTATTAGTCTCAATTGAGCTATCCTTAGTCTTAGTAGATCCCATATGTTCCTATGCATGACTTAGGATCGTTATAAGGTGTTTTTGATTAATCATTTCTCACATACTCACTATTCTTCCACTCTGGTGCTTACACCTTCTTTACCTCACCTCACTTGACTTGTTCTCATATTATTCACATTTATTTTGAATATCCTTTGCCCATTTCTTGCTCAAAATACTCCAAAATCAATTTTTTAATTTTGATAATTTTTGAGAATTTCTCTATTTATTTTCTCTCATCACCTACTGATCCTTATATCTAAAGATAACTTCTTAAGTCATTTAAACTATTACTTGATCATTTATTGGCTCTCTTTAGCTCTCATTTCTCCATAAAACTCATCATTAGTCACTTCTCATCATTGGTTTAAGTTCTTAGGACTTCTACCATTTAAGTCACCTTCTTTCAATCATAACACCAACGTATGTAGGCTAGAGCTCTTAAATACTTAACCATCTCTCTTATTCTTGTCTCATTAAGCTGGATCCCTTGGCTGGAGCTAGCCGGATCCAAGAAAACATAGCAATTAAAAACACATCTTTTCATTTATAACTTCTCCTTTATCCATTCTAACACTCAACACTTCTTTAATGATCCTCCTAGAAGATTGTAATCTCAGTTAGTTGACCTTTGTGAGGATTTTTGTGGTTTAGGCTTTAATTTCCTTATATGATCTTTTACCATATAAAACACTTGTGTTTCTGCTTCAATCCCACACCTCAACATCACCTTTCTCTACTGAAATCTCATTCTCTAAAGCAACTTTAAGCATGACTAAAGTACCTAGTGCTCGTTCCTCGACTAAAAGCCCTCCTAGAAAAATCACCCGCATTGTGTATGAAATCTCATCAACCGAATCTTCACCCATTAAGAAACCCTCACCTAACTACATACAAACTCCACCTTCCATTGAACCAACACTACCATAACTTGCTCCCATTGAGCCAAAATCATCACTTGCACCTCAAAACACTCCCATCTCTAAACAACCAACACGAATTTCACCTATTAAACCTCGACAACTATCCTTTGCTACACCTCCTACTTCTCCACATCCATTCAGGAATCTGATGGGGGTTTTGTAAACCTCTAAGAAGTTTTACAATCCTACTAGGCAGTGTACCTTACCGTTGTAGTCTAGTATAGGCAAGACATGGGGGATTGATCGTTCTTCTAGGGGAATAGTGTTGTGAAGGCCGAAGTGTATGACGATATAGGTCTAAAGGTCAGGGATGATTCTTTTTGAGTTTTTATATTTTTTTTAGAAAGAAAATTAAAATCTCGGGGTTTGAAAGAGTGGGCGTTTTAACTACTAATTATTTAAAACTAATTAAACTAAATTAAACTAATAAACAAGAAAAGTAAATTGGTAACTCTTATGGTAGGATGATGTGTTTACTTAGATTTCTTGTCTCTTATTGATTAGTCGAATTGTCACGTCCTTATCTAATTGGCGCGTTGTATTCCTATGTTGTCGTGGGGTGGTGCCAATGTCCCCAACTCTATGAGTGTATAAGTCTCCTTTAGAAAACCCTAGATCTACAAGTGACAATTAAGTCATCTCCTTAGGATCTCCTACTATCTACAAGCCACACCGCACGTGATAAATACAACGAATAAAACCACCAGTGCAATCTAGGGTATAAAGGCGTTAAGTGGGATGTTCAAGCTAGTACATATAGAGTTAAGCCAGTTTTCCTATTCCTAACGCAATACAACCAATTCAACAAGAGACGACAATCAATAATTAACAACTAGGTTTCATTAGATCTAAGCAAACACTAAGTAATTAGCCTAGCATGTTAAAGTGAAGAGAAGAAATACAAAATCAAACAACACATAGACATATTGAATGATTAAGGATGAATTACTTATCTTCAACAAAACATGGACAAAATAGCAGAATTTCATCCAGGTTTTCACCTCTCCAAAGTGTTACATGAATAAAGGAAAACATACGAAAATATATATAGGTTTACATCTGTTACGGCGTCACGTTATAGGTTGTGACGCCATCAGCCCGCCGTCATTAGGGTTTCGTCTATTGCAAGTCACCGTTGTGACGCTGTCGCTAGTCTCTTCTGACGCTGTCATTATGGTCTTCACGCCGTCAGCCTTTAAAACTTTTGGGCCGTCACATATAAGTTTTACTCTGAATCAAGGTCTTCAAATACAAGTGACGCCGTCAGGTTATATAGCTCTTCAAAAGTTCTAAGCCATCGCTTGTAAAATTTGCATAAATTTGATCTCCAATTTGCAAGTGACGGCGTCACGTGTAAAGTGTGACGCCGTCTGGAGCCCTTTTCCAGACAGATTCGCGACTTTGTCGTTTTCTTCACTTTCTTGTCGATTTAAGTCCAAAACATACTGGTTTTTCGTCTTTTGCGTCCCAAGTACCTAAATTGCTAAAAGAAACGATTTAGGGCAATATTTGATCAAATACATATGACTTTAGGGCTTAAATGACCCCTTAAAAAGGTACCAAATAAATCCTTATCAAATATCCCTACACTTGGGATTTGCTTGTCCTCAAGCAAATGTGCTTTTATCATAATCAATCTACAAGTTAGGGTCATTTAGCATTGGTATAAAAGTAATTAGTACACACATTCGTTCCACAACAGTCATAACAGCATGGAAATCATACAAGCACCTCACAATAAGTGTTTGGATTCTCACATCTCTCGGGTATATAAGTTATATAACATGAATGGAAACGGGAAAATAAAACACTCTCTACCTGTCATAGCACATAGATTACCATAGGCTTGAGAACGGATCAAACCTCCACCACTTTGGCGTAAGCACCTAGGATAATGTTGGGAATTAAAGCTTCTAAGAGTTGCTGACGCTCATGTAATTAAGACTGCTCAGGTATTACAAAGAAAAAGTTCTAAGTCATTAATGTTGCTAATACAAGTTTTACTACTGCTGGTGTATATTACTACTGCTAGTAATGCTGCTGAACTTCAAAGAAATACACTAAGTAGTTAATGTTGCTAGAAGAAAAGTTAGTGCTGCTAGTACTAACTTACTACTGCTGAAGAATTAATGCTTCCAGAGTTAAAGATTAGTGCTGCTGATTATTTATTAGTGCTGCTAATTAGATTAAGTCAGTTTATGTGTAAGATAAGTATAGTAATACCGTGTAACACGTTTAGATAAATATAGAAAAGTTTTATCTTGTATAGAAAGTCATTGTAAGCCGACTAGGACTCCTTAGTCTATAAAAGGAGGTCCAAGGGCATTGATATAGATACGTGTTTTTCATATAACTTCAAGGTTGTAAACCCTAATACTAGGAGAGTATTCGTATTATTCATTAATAATATTGAAGCTGTTTTGTTTGTTAATCTTGTATTTACAATTGTTTTACTGTTACATTACAAGTTCTTATTAAGGTTAAAGTCTAGATTCCGCATAGACTTTAGCATACTCAAAGACAGTTTCTACATAGTTGTTTTAGATTTATCTAAAATAACTTAACCTTTACAAGCTAAGGGGTTCGATCAAGTGCATAACTGGGATCAACAGATAAACTATCAAAGAGGGCTTTTAAAGGGTTGTAACGTTAGCTGTAGGGGTATGAAAAACACGGCGTTGCTAAGCCAAGACTCGACTCACTAACTTCTAACTCTTTTTGTATTTTTTTCTTGACTCTTTCTTGATTTAAACAAAAGATAAAAGACGGGATGGTAGTCCGTATGTTTTTTTCTTTTTATTATTTTTTTCGATTTTTTTTCTTTTTCATTTTTTTCGATTCTTTTTTTTTTTTTCAAAACACTCTTGCCCTACCATCCATAAAATATACATCCATACAAAAGGGATTTATAGTTGGCATCCCTACACATGAACTTTTAAATAAATAAAACTAACTAATGACCCGAATTGCAAAGATCAAAACGCGTGGAGTAATTTAAAACATTAACATACATATGGGGGTAATAAGATTTGAATTTCTTCCCCATTACTCCATAATAAATAGTACTTAACCCATGAGTCCCAATCGTCCAAAAACTGTATTTACAAGATATGACTTGTTAGAAACCATGTAATCAACTAGACAATTAACAAAGGGTTTACATAAATGTTGTAACAATAATGCACTAAATATGAGTGCATACAAGGTAGGCTAAGACGATTTGTGTGTATATTTGGGGGTGGACTGTAAACAATGTTCTTCATTAATATTTCGGAATCCACCGAAATATCACGAGAACCGCGAAAACGATAGGCTCTGAGGGGTATACTAGGGGTATCTTCTACTAAAAATTAGTACATAGCAAGGGTGTAGGAGAATTACTTGACCGGTGTAGCCAATGTAATTATAATAAACAGGTTTATAACAAGGGTTATCCTAATGCCTCTTATCATTTAGTAAATCCTAACTACACGAATGTAGTCCCAATAGCGATCTTGGGATGCATCACAAACGCAAGTTCTAGAATCTATATACTACCGGTACAATTATAAGCATTAAAGATGAATGGTTTTTCCTAAATATCTAAAGGCGAACCTCACATTTCGGGTTAGAAATTTTTGAGTGGTAGGGTTTTTGTGCTAGCTATATAATTCCTATCCATGAGACGCTAATTAAAACTAAAGTTTCACTCGTATATGTCATAAAAATATTTAAATTTGGGGCTAAAATTACCTTCACAAGTATCACTTTCAGTTTATTACACAATTATTAGAAAACAAGACAAATATCAAGCGAGTTCTAGTTTCTAAGGGGTCCCTTTTTACCCTTCAAACACTTAAATTGAACATTGTCGCCAATGAAATGGGCAGTCCGTATTGGTATCAGAGCTATTCCCATGTTCCGATCTTTCCATTTTTTTTACCCATTTCTTGGGTAAAGTCTCCCAACTATATTTGAAAATGAATTGGTTATCCAGAAAGATAAAGAAAGCTTTCTTGGTTATTCCTCTCCGTTCGTATCTCTTTCTCCAATTTTGGTCTCGATTAGTTCACAAGATTGAATGGCTAATTCTCCTCTGGACCCTTGATTCGATTGTTTTCCAAGAATGATTTCAGTAAAACTTGATCTGAATCGTCTTCTCTTAGTTATTCAGCCATCGGCACGGAGTCCTATGCTGGTGAGTCAGACGCTGGAAATTCTCACTCGTGTACGAACAAAACGGAGAAAAATGTTCTTGAAAAGTACCAAAGGTATGATAACGGGAAAAATAAAAGAGATGAAAGAAACTAATACTCCCCTGATTAGCTCGGCATGGACTATGTTGAAATACGGTTAAATCCTCCTCCAAAGAAATAAACTTGATAAGCTTCACTTCCAATGTATACTTTCATCTTCTTGTCCAATATAACCTGTAAATCACTAAGAAAACGAACACGAAACCTCGCATAAAATCGGCGGTAAAAACTATATATAATAAAAGTAAATCCTAGAAAGCAAGTAAGATATAATGCTTGCAAAATAAATGTTTACAGAAACCTGGTAATTTTAAAAATTCTGGAAATTTTCAAAAATTAAGTTTCGACAGAAAAACAAAAATCTGGAAAACTGTTCTGCTATAGTGCCTGACGCCATCAGGATAGACTTGACAGAATTTTTGCGTTTTGTTTCTGGAAAATTTATGGAAAAATCTAATAATTAAAACCTGAAAATTATGTAAAACATTCTTTGTGACTCGATACAAGCATTTGACTCAAACAAACTCACAAACACGATAGAACATATGCTCATCATTAATTGTAAACTTTCATGTTCGAATTTCATTCTTTGAAACAAATTTAAACTTTCCTACACTTATGTTTTTGTAAAATATCATTATATGTAATTAAGACGAGATTAAAAACAAAATAAAGCAATTTCACAATTTTATTCGAAACATGAAAGATAAACAATGATGATAAAACAAATATATGACACATATAAAAACAAAACCAAACAATCAAACAATTAAAAAGCTTGGGTTGCCTCTCAAGAAGCGCTTTTATTTATTTACGAGTCTTGTGGCTAGACTCAAACTCATGGCCTTATCTATTATCATCAATGCTCACATATCCAAGCGTGAGCCACCTAATGGTTGCATCATCCTTCTTATGTTCATCACTTAACTCTAAACACCCCTTAAAATATCTATTCGATCAAGTGCATAACAGGGATCAACAGATAAACTATCAAAGAGGGCTTTTAAAGGGTTGAAACGTTAGCTGTAAGGGTATGGAAAACACGTCGTTGCTAAGCCAAGACTCGACTCACTAACTTCTAACTCTGTTTGTGTTTTTTTCTTGACTCTTTCTTGACTTAAACAAAAGATAAAAGACGGGATGGTAGCCCGTATGTTTTTTTCTTTTTATTATTTTTTTCGATTTTTTTTCTTTTTCAATTTTTTCGATTCTTTTTTTTTTTTTTTTTTTTTTTTCAAAACACTCTTGCCCTACCATCCATAAAATATACATCCATACAAAAGGGATTTATAGTTGGCATCCCTACACATGAACTTTTAAATAAATAAAACTAACTAATGACCCGAATTGCAAAGATCAAAACGCGTGGATTAATTTAAAACATTAACATACATATGGGGGTAATAAGATTTAACTTTCTTCCCCATTACTCCATAATAAATAGTACTTAACCCATGAGTCCCAATCGTCCAAAAACTGTATTTACAAGATATGACTTGTTAGAAACCATGTAATCAACTAGACAATTAACAAAGGGTTTACATAAATGTTGTAACAATAATGCACTAAATATGAGTGCATACAAGGTACGCTAAGACGATTTGGGTGTATATTTGGGGGTGGACTTTAAACAATGTTCTTCATTAATATTTCGGCATCCACCGAAATATCACGAGAACCGCGAAAACGATAGGCTCTGAGGGGTATACTAGGGGTATCTTCTACTAAAAATTAGTACATAGCAAGGGTGTGGGAGAATTACTTGACCGGTGTAGCCAATGTAATTATAATAAACAGGTTTATAACAAGGGTTATCCTAATGCCTCTTATCATTTAGTAAATCCTAGCTACACGAATGTAGTCTCACTAGCGATCTCGGGATGCATCACAAACGCAAGTTCTAGAATCTATATACTACCGGTACAATTATAAGCATTAAAGATGAATGGTTTTTCCTAAATATCTAAAGGCGAACCTCACATTTCGGGTTAGAAATTTTTGAGTGGTAGGGTTTTTGTGCTAGCTATATAATTCCTATCCATGAGACGCTCATTAAAACTAAAGTTTCACTCGTATATGTCATAAAAATATTT
>CP139504.1:246310475-246329663 GCA_021014915.2 Artemisia tridentata subsp. tridentata
TCTTGTTTGAGGCAATCATTGCTAGATATGGTGGGAATGAAGCCACCAAAAAGACTCAAAAGACTCTCCTAAAGCAGAATTTTGAAAGCTTTAGTGCAACAAGTAATGAGTCTTTGGATCACATGTTTAACAGGCTGCAAAAGATTGTTAGCCAACTTGTTGTTCTTGGTATTGACATACCTCAGGAAGATTTGACCTCCAAGTTCTTGAAAAGTTTACCTGCAGAGTGGGCTATGCATGTGGTGGTCTGGAAGAATAAACCAGACATTGAGACTATGAGCCTGAATGACTTGTACAACAATTTCAAGATTGTTGAGCAGGATGTGAAGAAAGCTGGAAGTACTAGTTCAAGCACTGGGAACATGGCCTTTGTGTCATCTCCCAGTAATTCAAGTCCAGTTGAAGAAAAGGTTGTTGTGGGAGTTAGTACTCCTAACCCCAATGTTAGTACTGCTAGCTCATCAAGCAATACTACTGGTATTCTGAATGATACAACCTATTGTGCCTTCCTGACAAGCAAGAATGATGGGTCAATGCTGACACATGAAAACCTACAGGAGATTAATGATGATGATTTGGAGGAGATGGATCTCAAATGGCATATTTCCCTTCTTAGCATGAGGGCTAAGAAATTCTACCAAAGAACTGGCAAAAAGATCACCATCAGCAACAATGATACTGCTGGTTTTGACAAGTCCAAGGCAGAATACTACAACTGTCACAAGTTGGGGCATTTTTCAAGGGAATGCAGGAGACCTAGGCAACAGGATGGCATGAACAAAGGTGAAGGCAAGCCTAAAGCAGTGGAAGATCCTAAGACTTCATCAAAGGCTATGGTGGCTATTGATGACTTAGGATTAGATTAGAGTTTTATGGCAGATGATGAGGAAGCACCTACTGAGATGGCACTTATGGCCTTCTCTGACTCTAAGGTACAATCTACTAAATGTTGTTCTAAAACATGTACTGCTCTTAAAGAATTAGAAACTTTAAAGAAACACTATGATGAGCAAAGGATTGAACTAAACAAAACTAATTATAATTTGTCAAATCATAAGAGGTTTAGCAGTCCTAGAAGAACAAATAGTGCATTATAAGAACAATGAATCTGTTTTTGCTGAGGACATAGCTGTTTTATAGAGAGATTTGTCACTTAAGAATGTTGAGATAAATTTGCTAAAAGCAGAATTAGAAAGAATCACTAAGGCAAAAGACAATATCCAGTTAACTGTAGACACTTTAGAGTATGTATCAAAAGGTGTAAACAAAATCATTGAGTGTCAGATAGTTAATAAGGCTAAGTCTGGGTTGGGGTATAAAACATGTCCACCTCCTCACAGAGGAATTCCTGCACCCCCAGGAATATACCTAGAGTATACAGGTTTATCAGAGTTTCAACAACCTAAGTTAGAGTATGGTTGTAAGCCTAAAGAAACTATAACTGCTAATAAATCTGTAGAAGTCAGTGAACCTTTTGAGAGTGCAAGTGACACTTCACTCACTGAGGACAAGGTGTCCATTGAGGATTGGACATCTGATGATGAGGAAGATCAGGTTATGGTTAAACCTGATGTGGTTAAATTAGAAGGAACCAGTGTTCCTAAGGTGGTTAATGATGAAACTGTTAAGCCTAAAACAAATGTTAAACCAATTAGGAAAACAGTTAGGTACTGTGAGATGTATAGGTCCACAGACAAGCTAAGAGGTAACCGGAACTGGAATAACCTCAAGTCTCACCAACTAGGTGAAGACTTTGTTATGTATAACAAGGCTTGTTTCACTTGTGGTAGTTTTGACCACCTTGAGGCTTTTTGTGATAACCATCAGGGGAGAAAGATGGTTACAGGGAACAATAGGGTATCTGGGAATACAAGTCATAAGGTGAACAGGTCTCACTTTCACCCCAATGCTAATAGAATGACACCCAGAACACTTTTATTGAAGTCTGGCCCAAAACCAATTAGTACTGCTCGACCAGCAGTTAGTACTGCCAGACCTTTTAAAGCTGTTTACCCTAGACCAGCAGTTACAAGTGCAAAACCAACATTCAAATATGCACAACAGACTGCTAAAAGGCCTTTTCAAAAGAAAGAAGTGGTACAAAAACAATTATGGAAACCAAAGGCACAAACTACAAAGCCAGCAGTTAGTACTGGTGACTCTCAAAACACTGCTAGGGATAGAAGGGCTAATGTTGTTAAGGCCTCAGCATGTTGGGTATGGAGACCAATCAAACCCAATAGTGCATCAATTGTTTTGAAAAGATTTGACTATATTGATGCACGAGGCAAACCCAAGTCAGTGATGGCTTGGGTACCCCAAGGAAACTAATTTCCTTATTTTATGTGCAGGGACATTCACAGGATGATGGTGAAGATCAAGGTTATGCAGACAGTGGATGTTCCAGGCACATGACAGGCAACATGTCCTATCTTTCAGACTTTCAACCAATGGATGGAGGATATGTTACCTTTGGGGGAGGAATAGGAGGAAGAATTACTCAGAAACCATTGCTTAAAGATGCTGATGGAGAATGTGTGGATGTGCACACTTACAGATCTATGATAGGGTCCTTGATGTATCTTACATCCTCAAGATCAGATATCATGATTGCTGTATGTGCCTGTGCAAGGTTTCAAGTCACTCCCAAGGCTTCTCATTTAATTGCTGTCAAGAGGATCTTTAGATATCTTAAGAGTCAACCTAGGTTGGGTCTATGGTATCCCAGAGAATCACCTTTTGACTCGGTGGCATATTCAGACAGTGACTATGCTGGTGCAAGCCTGGACAGAAAATCAACAACTGGTGGATGTCAATTCCTTGGTTGCATACTTATATCATGGCAGTGTAAGAAGCAGACAATTGTGGCAACTTCTACAACTGAAGCTTAGTATGTAGCTGCTGCAAGTTGCTGTGGTCAAGTGCTTTGGATTCAAAATCAACTGCTTGACTATAGGTACAATTTTATGAACACCATGATATATATTGACAATAGCAGTACAATTTGCATAATTAAAAATCCAGTGCAACATTCTAAAACAAAACACATAGAAATTAGGCATCATTTTATAAGAGACTGCAATGAGAAAAAGTTAATTCAGGTTATTAAAATTGATTCTGATCATAATTTTGCAGATCTTCTCACAAAAGCCTTTGATGTAGGAAGGTTTCAATACTTGGTAGCAAGTATTGGAATGCTTAACCCTTAAAGTTTTAAAACTGTGTATTCTTGTATGTTAAAATAGATTGTACTGCTAGGATTGTCAAAAGATACTACTTTGTATAAATTGTACTGCTAGTACAAATTTGGATTGGCTGTTAGAACTGTTAGTCATATGTTTATACTGTTATGAAGCAAGTGCTTTGCACTTTCTTTTCTTGGTTTTGGACTAACAATTGCAGGTATGGAAGTTTAAGCACAAAGGAATTACAAGTGCATAGTGTGAGCAGCAGATGGTGGTTAAGTTGCTGACATAATAGGTTGATGATGGACAGAGTTTAGGAATTTATTAACAAAGGTTATACCTAAGTTAACTGGTTCTTGAAAATTTCTTTCTTGAAACCTTATTATGATGTTTTAAATTGAATTGATGGCTTAGTTATTCAGAAAATAACTGACATAACTTACTTTCTACCATTTTATACTTTTGTATAATGAGTTAGTCTAAGGACATCTGGTAGAAAGAACAGCGAGCAAACGTGAATCTAACACTTGTGTTAGAGGCAACAACTGCCACGAGCTGGAAACCCTGTCAAGAAAGCTCTTTGAATGAGTTTATCTGATCACAGGCAGTTATTTATAACTGAAAACATTGGTTCTCACACAACCAGAGGTTGCATTAAACCGAAATCATGATTAAGTGTCTGTCTTTACACTTAATCCTTTCAAAATGGTTGTTAGCAGTATGGTTTTTAATTAAAATTGAGTTCATACTGCTGAGTTAAAATTTTTCTAAAAAGTTTGTACTGCCAGGCTTAAAGTTAGTACTGGTAGGCTTAAGTGTGTACTGCTGGATAGTCGTTAGTACTGGTGCGAATCAATAGCTTTTAGAAACTAGCCGTTAAGAGTTTGTTGAGATTTTTACTGATCAAATACTTATCTTAAGGGTTTTTCTTTTGGATATTTTTACTCTTAAAATATTTTATTACCTTATCTTCAATCAGAAGTTATCTTTTGATTAAAGTCGGTCCAATAGAAACCCTAACAAACCTCTCATAATATCTCAATTCACTTTCTTCTTCTACTTTCTGCTCTAAAATTACACTATTCACAGCAGTCAAATAAACTTTTACCGAAAAATAATGGCTTCTTTATCCTTTGCTGACAAACACAATGAGGTCGCTTATTTGGAAAAAGCAGAGGATGAACCAACATTCCATCAGATAGTGGACTTTTTAAATGGTACTCATATAAGGTATTCTTTACTCTTAAATCCCACTATCTATGTCTCCCACATCAATCAGTTTTGGCAGACTGCCACTGTCAAAACATTTGAAAATGGTGAGAAAGAAATAAATGTTAACGTGGATGGCAAATCCATCACTATTACTGAAGCATCACTCAGGAGGCATCTCCAATTGAATAATGACAATGGTATTAGTGCTATGCCAAACACTGAGGTTTTTGAAAACTTAACCAGGATGGGGTACACCACTCAATCACAAGCTTTAACTTTTCAAAAGAGTCGTTTTACCCCTCAATGGAGATTTTTAATTCACACCATCCTTCACTGTCTTAGCCCCAAGAAAACCTCATGGGAACAGTTCAGTAGCAATATTACAACTGCTCTCATTTGCTTGGCTACTGACAGAACCTTCAATTTTTCAAAACTCATATTTAAAGGCATGGTTAAAAATGTTGATAGCAAGACAAATTTTTTTATGTATCCCAGGTTCATTCAAACAATTTTGAACATGAGGAAACATCAACTTCTTCCACAAAAAACTGTTTATCAAACACCCAAACTTACCTACAAACTTTTTAGTAACATGAAAATTGCTTCAAGAGGGTATAGTGGGGAAGAAGTTCCACTTTTTGATACTGTGATCCAAGTACAGGGTGAAGGAGCAATAAGCCCAGTTGCCTCCCATCGCACACCCACACCATCAGAACATTCATCTTCACAACCATCTTCTTCAACACATAGGACTACATCCAGAAAGGACTCTGATGTACCTCGGCACAGAGTTCCTACCCCTCCCAATGTAGCAGATGAGGCTGACTATATCAGTATGGAAAGGGCTACTTCTACTGTCTCTGGCTTAGAAGCTGGGTAGGACAGAAGTAACATAGCTAAGACCCAATCCATTGCAACACCAACAGTACCTAGTACTCTTGGTGGAATCCCAAGCCAAATGGAAACTATGGGTGGCTCAAAAACTCACCTTATGGTGGATTATGAGTCTTTGCCCCATGATGCACCTGCCTGAAGGTAACACATCAGGAAGTGCTGAGGGCAGCCATACACTTAAGGAATTGATGATCATTTGTACAAAATTGTCTGAGAAAGTAAACAGTTTGGAAGCTGAGCTCAAAAGTCACAAAAAGACCTTTGGAGTAGTCTACACTAAGTTGGTTTTAAAAGTGAAGAAATTAGAAAAAAACAGTCAAAACACTTCAAAGGAAAAGATCAGCGCAAGTGGTGGAATCAACTAGTTCATCCACTTCATCTAGTTCATCAGAAGGTCCAAGTGCAGATCAAGCAGAGGAATCTTCCAAACAAGGGAGGAAGATTGCCCAATTGGATGATGATCCTCATGTTACTTTGGTTCATGAAGAGTTTGATACTCAGGAGAGGCAAACAAAGCAGATGGATCAAGGTACTGGTGGTTTTGCAGATGATACTGGTAGTGCAGATAAAGGTACTGCTAGTGTATTTGAAGAAGGTACTGCTACTACTGCAGTATATATAAGAAAACCAAGGATTTCAAGAGCAGATAAGGGCAAGGCAATAATGACAGAAGAAGAACCATCCTCACAGTTGTCAACCAAGAAAAGTCAAGCTCAGATTGATTTAGATGAAGAATTAGCTCAAAAAATTCATGAAGAAGAGCTAGCAAAGGTAGCTGAAGAAGAAAAGATTGCTCAAATACTAACTGAGCAAAAGCTATTGAAGGAAGTGCAAGAAAAAGCTGCTCAAGAAGCTGCTGATAGGGAGCTAGCTGCTAAGCTTCAAGAAGAAGAAAGGTCTAAGTTCACTACAGAAGAGCAAGAATCAGCACTTGATGATTTATTGCAGGAGATCAGAAAGAAACAAAGCAAAAAGAAAACTTTTCAAAATAAAATTCCTTCAAGAAGTGAAAAACTAAGGTATATGAAGAATTACTTGAAGCATCAAGACACCTAGAAAGAAGAGCATTTCAAGAATAGATCTTATGAAGAAATTCAAAGGATCTACATTGATACACATAGGAGGATGCAGATGTTTCTCAGAGGTGATCTTGAAAGGAGTGAAGGAAGAGGAGAAAAGAGACAAGCAGAGCAATTGGAATCTGAGGAATCCAAGAAGCTAAAGAAAAATGAAGAAAAGACTAATGAACCAGTTGAGGAAGAATCAGCTGAGGAAGAGGAAGAAACTCTGACTAATGAGCAGATCCATGGAATGATGGTAGTTATCCCAGAAGCTTTAAATGTTGATCCCATTCAAGCCAAACATCTAATTATTGATTGGGAAGTATACTTAGATGGAAGAATCAAGGGATGGAAAATTATCAGGGTAGGAGGAAAATATGAAGTTTATAAGTTCTTTGAAGATATGATAAAAGCTTTTGACAGAGATGATTTGGATAAACTATGGAGCTTAGTTCAAGAGAGATTCAAAATCTCAGATCCTCCAGATGATAAAGACAAAGAACTTTGGGTAGAACTGAAGAGAATATATGATCCTGATACAGGTGAAGCTATATGGAGATTTCAAGCTCAAGACATCACATGGAGACTGTTTGATAATTGTGGTGTTCACAGAGTTTCTACTAAAGCAGGAGTGGAAATTTATATGTTAGTGGAAAAGGATTACCCACTAAGAGCAGTTACCTTAATGGCTATGCTGTCATCAAGACTTAAAGTTGAAGAAGACTCAGAGATGGCAAAAGAGCTAATCAGAAAGATATTTCAGCTTTCAGAACAAAGAAAAGCCAGAAGACTAAGATTGACTATGTAGTGTTTGGAAGAGTCCTCACAATCCTCATTTAATTCAGAGAAACTTGTTGATTCAGAATAAATCACAAGTTTAGGGGAGGATTGTTGGGAATTAAATGTTCTGACTTAGTACTGCTGGGAGAATTATACTAACAGTACAAACTGCTAAGACTACTGAAGAAACAACTAATAGTACAAACTATAAGTTAGTACTGCTAGTATGTATTGAAGGTACTGCTGCATGGATAAACGTTTAGAAGATATGTATTAAGGATAAGTATGGAATAGATCTTTTGTATATCTTAATTAGTTAGAATTATACGGTAGAATACTTATCTTGTACAGGATTCCTTAAGTCTATAAAAGGAGATCCTAGGTTATATAGAAAATATTCGGATCATAGAAGTTTTGTTAAGATTCAAGGTCATTGTAACCCTAGTGATATTGAGATCACTCGTATTATCATTGAATAATATTGAATCGTTTGGTGTTAAACTTTATGTGTTCATACAAGCATTACTGTTCCATTAAACAAACTAAAACTCTTCTAAGTGTGGTTAAGTAGATTCCACATACTTAATTGCATAAAATCAAAGTATCATAAACACATTATAAGGGAGTAACATCCTAAGTGTTTTATAAGCTCCTCTCATGTAGATTCTGAATCCATGTCTTCAGTAAGATCAGAACAATCTTGAGTCTAAACAGGCTCTTCTTGATCACAGCTTCTAGATCACAAGCTCCGATACCACTTGTTGACCCCAGTTATGCACTTGATCGAATTCCTTAGCTTGTAAGGGTTAGTTATCTTAGATAAATCTAAAATAACTAAACATAGAAACTGTCTTGAAGTTTATCAAACACAATGCAGAATCTTGTATTTAATCTTAAGAAGAACTTTGTATATCAAATAGTAAACAATAACACAAGTATATCAAACTAAACACTTCAATATTATTGATATAATACGAATACACAAAAGTATTAGGGTTTTACAACCTTGAAGTTCTATAAAAAAATCATATTGATCTCTCTAGTATTAAGATCTTACTATCTTTATACCCTAGGACCTCCTTTTATAGACTAAGGAGTCCTAGTCGGCTTACAATAACTTTCTATACAAGATAACTATCTATTCTATATTTATCTATTACTAAACTTTCGTTACAAAATATTCTATAAACATAAACCGACTCTAATACTCCAGCAGTACTAACAAACACTCAGCAGTACTAATACTTTACTCTGGCAACATTAAGTCTCTAGCATCATTAACTCTTTGTTCTGGTAGCATTAACTTAGTACTAGCAGCATTAACTACTTAGAGTATTTTCCTTGAAGTCTGTCACCATTCTTAATGTACTCTAGCAGTCTTAACTTCCATAAGCAACATTAATCTTTATAACTAGCAGTAGTAATGAGTTGGAGCATTTTCCTTATAATACTTGAGCAGTCTTAATCACATGAGCAACATTAACACCTTGAAAGCTTTAATTCCCAACAAACAAGTGGTATCAGAGCCTAGGTTATCAATTTAGGTTGTTTTATTTAGTTGGTGTTTCGTGTCTGCTCTTCGTTTTATCAGTCCAAAGTCTAAAAAGTACAAGTGTTTTCTAGTATCCTAATATCAATCCGAATATGGTATCTTTTGGGTGTCAAATCTGTGGTTGAATCCAAAAGCTTATTGTGTTAAAAATATTTATAGATTCATACCAAGATTGTTATGGTTTAATCTCGTTTTTGTGGTCAAGATTCAAGTTTTATGGTCGGATTCAAGGTTTTAATGGTTTTCAGATCCAAAAAATCTTCTGGTGTTTTTGCTCGCAAAATAGTGTCGCAGGGGTCAATAAGCTCACAAAAAACAAGGGTTTTGTTGCGATAGGTCATTGTGAGTATATTGCTTGCGATAGGAGTTGCGACAGCAATCTTGCGACAGAAGAGTTGCGACAGATGAGTTGCGACAGATGTGTTGCAAAACTTAAGTTACCTACTATTTTACGAAAGTAAACTCTGTCAAAATTTACACTTGAGGTGCGAGACTTAAGCATCGCAAACTTGTTTCTATATCTCAACACATTCCAAGACTCGTATTATTTATGAGCCTGGATTAGTTGTGAGACTAACCACAATCTCCTGAGATACCATAAGATACCCAAGAGACCGGCTTTGAATGTTTGACCAATATATGACCTTTATTTAGTCCTCGAAATAGTCAAAACAAAAGGAAATGAGACAAAAAAAATAGATATCTATTCTAAACGATTAAACAATCAAGTATCTCTAAAACCAAAAGTCAAACTACAACTATCTCAACCCAACTGTTAACACCTCATACATCACATACCACATCTCAACATGAATCATAAACACAGTCAAGCTCACCTCTCTCCCCAACCCACAACAAACACTCGAGAAATAAAAAGGAGGATCAAGATCTCAGATTTTTGCTCAACGTATTTACAGATCTATAAAGATCTTCATGTGCTTGAACATAAAACATCACAGATCTTGTAAAACAAAACAAAACACAAATCATCCAAAACCTACTCGAGACCTCCATAGAGAGATCTTGAAGACATACTGAGCTATGGTTCTTGTTTGAATTAAAAGAAATGAGTTGTGTTTGTGCTTCAGGGTGTGAGACTTAGAGTTATAAGGATGGATTTGATTTATCTTTGATGGTGTAACAAGGTTGGAACCGATGGAGTCACAAGGTTGTAAGTTAACTGGGTTCGTGTACTTGATAAGTAGATATAAGGATGGAACGTTGTAACTATGTTTGTGTTAAGTGAACTGAGATCAAAGGAGCTATAAGGAAGATGATAGTATTTTCTGCGTTTTGTGTATGTGGAGTGATAAGGGAGAAAGTTGTGAGTGCGTTTTTTATGAGGAAGATTAGAGTTATAATTGGGATAAGTGGCTTTATATAAACGTTTTTTTGGTGTTATATACTAGTAGTGCAGGATTACTCCCCTTTACCCAAAAAAAAGTGGCTTTATATAATATCCTATTAATTAGGGTTGTTAGTATTGCTGGATTTGCAATGGGCTGGGATTATCTAATGTTAACTATAATGGGCTTAAGGTTGTATTAAACCAAAAATTGAGCTATCAAATTTACTTGCCGAATAGTGTTTTGGTTTGTGTTGATTGGACTATCAATGAGGTTAGGCTACTAGTTATTAGCCAAAATGTTGAGCTTAAAAATGGATTTAGCCAAAAATTTGTTTTATTAATATATTGGAATATAGCTATACGAATTTAAGGCTATAAACGAGTTGTTTGGACTTGACTTTTGACAAAAATATTGGACTTGGAAGGTGGACTTGGACAGATAAAACTTACGGGATTTGACTATTTTTTTTGGGATAAGTTTGTGCTACGAGATCGGTAGGAATTGAGAAATTATGGTAGCTTGGTTGGTTGGTTAATTCACGCGTTCATGTACGATGTTTGATGATCCTTGTTCGAGCGTATTCACAGTGATTAGACTTGGCTATCTAGTTATTTAAGTCACAAAATAACTATCACTTGAAGGAGTTACATTGTAGTGCTCAGTGTCACACGAGATGTGGATAGTTCAAGACACGGATATATACAATAAAGGATGGAAGGTTGGGTATATACCACTACCTATATTTTAAGGAATTACGTTGTTGTGCTCAATATCGGTTCTTAATCACAAATTTAGTGCATGTTTAAGTCGCGGATTTGTCTTTTATCAAGCTTCATCAAGAGATCGTCGTTTCTCGAGCTTCTAATGGGATTGTAGTTCAAGATCTTCTCAAGAGGTGGGCATACTTAAAGACACGAGGTGGATGTTTAGAGACGTGTTTTAACTTTTACTCCCTCTAAAGTTGAACACATTTCATCAAGTGGTTTAGGCATATTACGTGCTTTATTGAATTCTTCATTTGCTAAACCATTGATGAGGAGACAAAAGAGGGGTTGCTTCAAGAGAGTTTTAATCACCATCTTCTTCGCACTAGTTTTTGGGCCTACACACATATTCATGCTACACTTGATAAATTACAACCATCACGAAATCTCAACTATGGAAAAAAATGTCATTGCACGCCATTTTTTAGGGGGAGAATAGGCGTATGGTAAGCGTATGCCTTCTCTTTTTTCAAGAAACGCAAAAATGTCATTAGCATGCCATTTTTTAGGGGGAGAATAGACGTATGTGACTTCTGTTCGAAACGAGAATCTTTCAGATATACAAGGCCCATGTGAAGTGTTCCCTTTAGGCACCGAAAGATCCATTTCATAGAAGTAAGAAGGCTTTCGTGGGAGAAGAAATGTGTATGCTGGGGTTATAGATCACGATGGAATCGAGCATAATCATTCGTGTCGGGGAGATTAGTGTCTACCGTGCCAAAATATTCCGTGATTTGTTACTTTGTTCGAGTTCTATAGCCACCTCTAGGATTCAAACTTGGTGTTACCATTTAGTACTCCAGTTGATTGGTTAATTCAGATGAAGAAGAAGACGGTTGATATCAAGACCCTCAAACGTGATCATGACTTTAAAGTTTTGAATCTATAAAAGGGGATGGTCAGTTTAAGGGGGAGCTGATTCAGAAACTTCACAAGTCTTTGAAGAAGCTCGGTCTTGAGTAGTTTTTTCTGATTATTAATATAATCTTTTTTTAACTCAAGATCACGATGGCCTAATTGAGGGGGAGCAAACTCAATTAGTCATCACCTCATAGCCGATGTTTATTTAAAAGAGAGAGCTTCAAGGTTATCTTCAGCGTTATTTGAAGACATCAATGTACACTAATCTAGACTACCTATATTTAGGGGGAGATTGTTGGAACACAGAAATACAGATAGTTTACTAGATTAGATATCCTACCCTGCGACACTT
Source organism: Artemisia tridentata subsp. tridentata (assembly GCA_021014915.2). NCBI lineage: Eukaryota > Viridiplantae > Streptophyta > Magnoliopsida > Asterales > Asteraceae > Artemisia > Artemisia tridentata. The sequence goes on from CP139504.1 coordinate 246,322,486, forward strand.
GTATAGTCGCGGGGGGAATAAACATATGCTAGGAAAAGGTTGTGATACCCTTGTACTAGTATAAATATCCCCCACTAGTTTCACTAGTGGGTGTGTGTTCTCAATAATAAAATTATCTTTAGTCACCACTCTCTATTCCTCTCTCTAGTCTTTCTCTCTCTACACCACCACCATGGGTGTGTTTGGCTATTCCGGCTGACCACCCAACAACAAGATATCGTCAACCTAAACTAGAAATATTGATCCAACATAATGTTTATGTAATAGGTTCTTTGTAACATGGGCTAGCTATCTAGTTTATAAAGCTTGTCGTATAATATTAGGCCTTTATGTTAGTGTTAAAAGGTTCGGCCTATGTAGAAGGCCCATGGGCTGCGCCTATTGTTCTAGAAATAGCACAAAGGAGTTGCCCTAATCCTTGTGCCTGTATATACTCAATGTATCCCTCATTAGAGGTTGTTGGTTCTTCTATGCAATTACATTTTCTCTTATTCTCAAGCATTCAAGTTCCTTCCATTCCTCTATCTCTTTCTTACTTTCTCTCACTAGAAATACTTGTGTTTACAAAAATCATGGTTACCTAACATGTGGTATCAATCGCCTAAAGATCATTGTGGAGTGTTTTTAGTGTAATACGTATCATACTTATTCCAATAGTTTTGGTTTTTCGTTTCATTCGACACTAAAACTTTGATTCTTACACTTATTCTCGAAGCTTGTAAAGTTTTAAGGATTCTATAGTGTTTAGAAGATTAGTTGATAGCTTAAAGCTCTTTTAGGTTTAAACTCGTTTTTATTCATAGTTATAGTTTTTAGAATCTATCGAACTTTCTCAAAACTCAACAAAAACATTAAAGCTTTAAACTTTATTGTTATTTAAGTGTTTTTGAAGGTTTTTGGCCAGAAGAAATCGTTTAGAAGCTTGTAGTTTGTCATCAAAATCTTTTTCTTACAAACTTAGTCTTTCAGGGTTTATCGAACTTTTGTTTAAGGGTTTATCGAACTTTGACTTAAGGGTTTATCGAACTTGGACTTAGGGGTTTATCGAACTTCTACAAAGATCTTCTTCTTCACGTTTCAAGGTCAACTCAGTATTTTCCTTGCTTGTATAAGCTGTGAAATACTTCGAAAAAATGAAAATCTTCTAGCTTGTATAAGTTTGATAGATCGTGTAGAACTTGCAATCTGCTATCGCAGTTGCGCATTTCTATCAAACTTACAGTATCTTATCGAACTTACTGTCTGTTATCGAACTTGCAACATAAATCTTATCGAACTTACAACGTCAAGACTTATCGAACTTGGAACAAGAGAACCTTATCGAACTTGGAACAAAGCAACCTCATCGAACTTGGACAAAATTTAGAGTTGTCAAACTTGCATCTGTTAACAGTGTTATCGAACTTTGAACTGTGAACAGTATTATCAAACTTACTTATAAACAAAAACCAAATTCTCATCTACTACAACACACTTCTCAATTGTCTACAAGATCCATCGCAACACAAGTCAATTTAACAATCATGTCTCAACTACCATATCCTTATTACCCTAATTTCCCTTATTACCCTCATCAACAAGGACAACTATTCCCTCCTTCACACCAACAATACCTACCACAACAACCTCCTCAGCAACCAATTCCTACGCAACAATTCCCACAACAACCAAATTGGTTTGCTCAGATGTGTGACGCAGTCACTAGTCAATAATCTATTCATGAAGTTGGTTCAGATACTCGACCTCTAATGCTTACACCAGGAAACTATGTGCAATGGGCAAGCAGATTCCTAAGGTACATGGAACTAAAGAAACCTCATGGCAAGTACCTTAAAAAGGTGATACTAAAAGGACCCTTTCAGATGCCAACATAAATTATTCTGGGAGATCTCACAGCTGTTCCACCAAGACCAGAAACTATAACTAACGTTCCACTAGCCCGATTAACTCCAGATCAACTACTTCACCTTGAAGCAGATGAAATTGCTATGCAACAGATCCTTCTAGGAATTCCAAATCCAGTCTACAGAAGTGTTGATTCATAGACAACGGCTAGAGCTATGTAGGAACATGTGCATCTCTTGATGGAAGGCACTGAACTTAACAAAGTTGACATGGAGTAAAAAATGTATCACAACTTTGATGTGTTCACCATTGAACCTGGGGAATCACTTGAATCATACTATCATCGTTTCACAAACATTGTCAATGATTTGGAAAGAAACATGATCCATCTGCCAACTATTGCTATTAAAACAAACTTTTTGAATTCCTTAGGACCCGACTGGCACAAATATGTTACTTTTGTTTGTCTTGTCAAGTATCTCCATGGGGTGAAGTATGGATTGCTATACGATTATCTAAAACATCATCCGACTGAGGTAATGAAAGACAAAGCTGCACGTGGCACACATGGTTTTCCACCGCTACCAATCACTGATCCAATGGCACTCATGGCCCATTCATATCCTGCTCCTTATCCCAAGTCAAATCATGCTTTTGATCAACAACAACGCAACTTTGCTTATGCTCCACGAACACCTAGTTATCAAATTGTTCCGTATGACAACTCAGATAACATGTACTATGCACAAACAAATGACTAACTAGATGACGCATTTGACAACTTGGATCACGGAATGTCATTGTTAGCAAACGCTTTCTCCAAATTCTCTACTCAGTCAAACAATCGTCTTGAACCTCATCTAATCCAAGGAATCAAGCAGTTGTACAAGGTGGAAAAGTTGAAATACAGAACAGAACCAGTGGTCGTCGCATGATAACTAGTGGTTATGGAGGTACTTCAAGAAATGGTCAAACAACTTCAGGAATTGTTACTAATGCAGGGAATTCTCAAAGGAAATTTGACACTGTGGACACAGGGAACTCAAAGACTACCAGCACTACTCCTCATTTCTATAACTGCAAAACAAGTCATGCTTTTGGCCTACAAGGATGAAGCAGGAGGCAATCTCAACGAAAGTCACCAAGGGTTTATGGAAGACACTCTATCTGATGATGAATATGAAGATTTGGAGGCAAATGCAGCAGTTGTCTTGATGGCCAACATGCATGAACATCACATCAGTGAAACAGAGACTGGACCAGTCTATGACACAGATGGTCTATCTCAGGTACCTGATCATGATATATGCCTCATAAATGATATTGTATCTGCATCTGAACATAAAGAGTAGCAATCTGTTCAATCTCACTCATCATTTACTCCCAATGATGATGATCAAAGTAACCCTGTAGTTACATTTGATGATCAAAGTGACGATGACAATAATGAGTATGTTGAATAGAGTGAAGCTTTGCCTAGTCCAGATTCAGAATTTATTGACTCATTAATTCAGACCATGCGAACTCAGATTGCAAAATGAAACGAAATAAACAAAAACCTAAAAACGGAGATTACCTCATTAAATGCTGAACTTGAGAGTTGTCGAAAACGTATAAATGATTTTGGTACAAAAACCAAAAGAGAAGAAAGTTTTGAAGTGGCCTTTCAAAAATCTTACTTTAACGAACAAAACATACAACATCAAATGAAAGAGCTCTTTGTTTCAAATAATGAATTGGTTTCAAAAATTGAACATGAAAAATATGAACTTCAAAAACATATTGAAAGTCTTCAAACTGAACTTTCAAACACTAAACAAACATTTTCAAAAAGTCAGTCAAATTTTTCAAAATTCAAACAGAAATCAAAGAAACGCATTGATGACCAAATCAGTGAAATCATTCGCTTAGAAAAACGGCTAAAAGATTTTGGAACTGTTGTATACAAGATTGGTCACTCGGTCACACAAATACAAATAACAACTCTACAACCGAGTTCGTATGACTCATAATGTTTTGCTCTAGGTTAGAATAACCAACGTTTTCTAAACAAAGCTCTCAAGAAAACACCAAAATTGTATAGGGCACAATGTGTTTTTGATCCAAGCATGCATCTTGTTTGTAACACCCCCATCCGAAAACGAGTCAAATGTCATGTTTATGGCATCAACAGAACCATACGCAAGCGGAAGACTTTATTAATATAATTAGGGTTACATAAGTTCTTGAATAAAACTAAGGGAATAATAAGTCTAAATCATAATGAATCTCAAACTAAATACAAATCCAACCTTATCTGTATGAAAGGTAAATTCCAAAGTCTAGTCCAAAAGCAAATGGGAACTATCATCAGGGTTGTCCACTATAAGAGCTCTTATGCACTCTTCACTCAAATCCCAGCTTCCCTCTTATTACCTGCTGCAGAGAAAAGAAAATGCAGTTGGGCTTAAAAATTTAAGCTCAGTGAACAGATTTAAACAAACGGATAACTAACAAGAATAAGTATGTGAGAAGGAACCATAAGAATCTGATGAACAAAGAAATCATATGTCATAAGAGTTAAATGAATGATGAGTCAAAGTAAGAGGCTTGCATTTCCAATTGTTGAGAACTATGTGAGGAATACGTGGGCTAAGTTTGGCTTACAAAGAGTAATGCTGAATAACGGATTCTTTATGTTTCAATTTACAACTAAAGAAGGTATGGAAAAGGTTTTAGAGGAGGGACCATGGCTGATTAGGCTTGTGCCCATTATTTTGAATGTTTGGACACCTAATTCTAAACTTAAAAAAGACGAGATCACAGCAGCCCCGGTTTGGGTTAAGATCCATAATGTTCCTGTTGTAGCTTATTCGGAAGTGGGTCTTAGCCTCATTGCTACACAACTAGGTCGTCCTATTATGCTGGATGCCTATACAAGTTCCATATGTCTTCAATCTTGGGGACGTAATTCTTATGCAAGGGTTCTTATTGAAGTCTCTTCGTTGACAGATTTACTTGACTCTATTGTGGTTGCCATTCCATTTCCGGATGGGTCTGGTCATTCTTTGGAGACGCTTGAGGTAGAATACGAATGGAAACCACCAAGGTGTGACACATGCAAGATTTTTGATCATGGTGATTCTGGTTGTCCTAAAAGGGTGAAACAGGTTGAACAACCGGTGGTCGATGAAGATGGGTTTGTTCAAGTTAATACGAAAAAGGGGAAGAGTAAACAACAAGGAAAAAAACAAATTGATGGGTTGAGGTTTCAAAAGCCTAAACCTAAGCTGTTTTACTATAGACCGGTTAATAGGAATAACGTGAATGGTGCTTCTACGTCCCAATCCAATATTATAGACCGGTTAATAGGAATAACGTCTTCGTCCAATGATGCTAAAGTGGATACCTATAACGTGACTAATGGGGCTGAAAAAGGGCAAGATATGCAATCTGAGTCTAATGTAGAAAGGAAGTTTTCAAATCAGCCTACAAATTATCAAGGTAATAAAACGGTTATTAATGACAATTTGGAAGGCATTCCTTTGAGTAATCCGTTTGATGCTCTTGATGATGAAGTTATTGGTGCGGGTAATGATGAGCTGTTGGGAAGTGGTGATAATGTTGAAGAGGGATTAGAGGTTGTGGATAGTGATGATGAGGATGTTGATGAATATATTGAAATGCTGGACAAAAAACGAAAGGAAGCAAGCACTTCCTCTGAAGATGTTTCTGATGTATAGCATTGCCTCATGGAATATAAGGGGAATGAACCTTTCCCCTAAGCAAAATGAGGTTCGTCAAATTATTAGTGAAAATAAGCTTTCTGTTTGTGCTATTCTTGAGTCTCATGTTGCTAGATCGAGGTTGGAGGGGCTGTGTAAGAAGGTGTTTCGGATTTGGGATTGGACTTCTAATGGTCATTTATGTACGAAAGGGTCCCGGATTATTTTAGGATGGAACCAGGAGGATGTTGATTTAACGGTGATTGCTATGGATGATCAAGTTATTCACACTTGTATTCGGTTTAAAATCGACAAGAAAGAGTTATTTTGCTCTTTTATTTATGCTCATAACCGTTACACTCATAGACGTCCTCTTTGGCGTAATCTTATTACGCATAAGCATTATGTTCGGAATCGTCCTTGGTGTCTTCTTGGAGATTTTAATTCAGCGCTGCATTTAGAAGATAAATTGGAGGGTTCTTCGATTATTGATATTGCTATGCGGGAATTTAAGGAATGTGTTGAGGAGATTGAGGTTTTTGATGTTAATCGATCAGGTTTGCAGTTCACTTGGAATCAAAAGCCGCGTGGGACAGATGGTACGCTTAAAAAGATTGATCGAATTATGGCTAATCTTGAATGCACGGATGGTTTTGTTGGTGCCCATGCTATTTTTCAGCCTTATCGTATATCAGATCATTCTCCGGCGATTCTTACAATTCCTACTTCTCATAAGTTTACTCCGAGGCCGTTCAAGTTTTTTAATATCCTTGTTCAGAATCCTCGGTTTAAAATGCTTGTTAAGGATTGTTGGAATGTTGATGCTAGTGGGTTCCATATGTACAAAGTGGTTAGCAAGCTTAAGTCTTTGAAGAAACCGCTTCGTAAGCTCCTTTTTGATGAAGGGAATCTCCATGAGAAAGTTATTAAACTTCGTCATGAGTTAGATACGGTCCAACGTGCTCTTGATGCTGATCCGTTCAATATTGATATTCGAGAGGAAGAGGCTACGTATCTTAATGCTTATAATGATGCTATTTTGTTGGAGGAGCAGTTTCTTAAGCAAAAAGCTAAGGTGGAATGGCTTCGGGTAGGAGATTCTAATTCGGCTTACTTTCATAAGGTGGTGAAGAGTCGGAAAGCTAGAACTCGTATAGATGTGATAACCAACAGTGATGGGGTTCGATTTGATGGTGAGGAGGTGCCTAATGCTTTTGTTAGTCATTATGCTTCATTTCTTGGCCAAGAGGGGTATACGATTCCTTTTGATGATACTGATTTATTTATGACTACTCTAGATCCTACTCTTGCGGAGGATATGGTTCGGGATATAACATCGCAAGAAGTAAAGGATGCTTTGTTTTCTATGGGTGATGACAAATCTCCTGGTCCGGATGGATTCACGGCGGCTTTCTTTAAAGGAGCTTGGGATATTGTGTCTAAGGATGTTACTATGGCGGTTCATGAATTTTTTAACAATGGCAAGTTGTTGAAGGAAATGAACCATACTATTCTTGCTCTTTTGCCTAAGGTTACTTCTCCTACTCGGATTAATGATTTTAGGCCTATTTCTTGCTGCAATGTTTTATTCAAATGTATTAGCAAGATTATTGCTAACCGTATCAAGAA
>CP139504.1:246329763-246362064 GCA_021014915.2 Artemisia tridentata subsp. tridentata
CCTGTTGTAAGGTCGCAAAACCACGCATCACACATCCTGTCATAGAAAATGGAATATCGATCTCCCAAAAGTGAAATGGGTGTATGGTGTAACACCCCTAAAAATCGGTTGCAGCGGAAGCTAATGTTACTGGGGTGCTACTCAATTGGTATCACAACACAAAGTACAAAGAACGATTTTTACCGCAACTGTTTAGAAGAAATTTCATAATTCAGAGTAATTAAGTTTACATTATTCAAAAATGGTGCGGAAATACAGGCCCATAAAAAGAGGTAAAGTGGTCCCCAAATGTATATCAGAGTTGTCTATGACCGTGCCAATGCCAAGTGCCTCCAAAGATGAGTTATGCAGCAGTAAAGGTCAAGCACCTGAGATAAACATGCTAAAATGTCAACACAAAGGTTGAGTGAATCCACAAAGTTTAGTAGTAAAGTAGTTGATCACAAGATTTCAAGTTTAAAAGCCAGTGGGTTACGTTGTTATACACCCAACATGAAAGTAGTTATTATTGCACTAAGCTCATGATACCAAGACGTTAACTGAGTATCAATAGTAATTGATATAAGTGACAATGCCCCCGAGTAGGTAATTGCTAGTTCCCTATGTGTATTCAAATATAGTGCGTCTGGTTACCATTCCAGCTAACACAAACGGGGAAGTCAACCCCAATAGATCTATCCACAATATTCACGTTCACTCACAAGTGATTAATGATTCATGATGGTGAGGGACTTGTGGCAATAGTAGTACTTAGGCAATAACACATTTGGATAAGCATACAGTTTCAAGCGATTGTCATCATAAAAAGTAGTAGCATGTATCTCCCTCAAGGAATTTATAAAACAGTTAAACGAATAAAAGTGGGGCTATGAACTCACCTCAGTTGTATAGTAGTCAAGATATAGCAATATCAAGTGTGTAATGAAACGGCTTCAACACGCGACCTAGATAATATGGAAAGTCTTAGATCTCGACGGTTTATGTTCATGACCTTAATGTTCAAAAGGCAATGTTTGAAAAGTATTTTTATCATCGTTACTTGTGTGGCAAATGCTTAAAGTTCAAAAATAAAGTTATATATTCTTATAACTTGTGTGTATGTAATCGTTTCTCGATGTTACGAAGTTTATAATGAAGTCGTATATTATTTAATCAAAAGTTAGTGATGATAGGTAAAATATTTATTTTAAATATTTTAATTTGGTGAATGATAAGTTATTAAAATGTTTGTATTATTTATTTTTAAGTTATTCTATTTATTATTCATTAAAAAAAGGGATAATTACCAAAATAGACCAGGCAACCAAGTGGTTGGCGGTTTCCGCCCCGAAATCGGAAACTTCTGATATTAGACCAGGGCAACCTGTACTTTTTGGGCAACTGAAATCTGCAAGTGACAAGTGTCACTTTTCTGACTATTTTTTGGGCAACTTGTGTATTTTTTGGGCAACTGGAGGACACTTGTCATCGTATGGGTCGAGATGCCCAGTTGTCTGGTCTAATATAATAAGTTTCCGATTTCGGGGCGGAAACCGCCAACCACTTGGTTGCCCGGTCTATTTTGGTAATTATCCCTTAAAAAAAATTACGTGGTTATGTATATTTCGATATTGTCATTTTTATATCTTATATGTAAGTTTTTATACAGTTCTCACGATATAAGTTTGTAAATTATAAGTTATTCAAAAATATCATGAAGTTACTAAATAAACCCTTAAGTTACGTAAAAGTTATACTTTTTACCCAAAACTTGTAAGTTTTTCATTTTTTGTCCAAAAGTATAAATTTATATTTTTTTATTAATACTTTCTGAAAATGACAGTTTACACCCTGAGGTTAGTTATCTCAGTTTTAAAATTAAAAGTCGCAATTTGCAGTTTTTACCCCATACTTTCCAAAAGTTACACTTTTCACCCAAGTTTCGTAAAATTTGCATTTTTAGTCCAAAAATCCATAAGTTAAAAAATTTTATTTTTTTCTTAATGGAGTAAGTTTTTCTTGGCTTATTTGGGCTTATTGGAAATGCTTATTTTATAATGGTCTTAATGAAATGGTTATTGGGCCTTAAGGCCAACGAGGGTCCATTTGGTTTTAAAAGACAAGGCACAAGTTTTGCTAAAAAAATAAAACTACTAAAGGCTCATGCCCAGGTTCGAACCTAGGCTCATGCCCAGGTGTTATAGTTTACCATTTAATCATAATTAAAGGAGTTCTATCTATTTATTTTAGCTACAAATTCTTCTCAGTATACATTAAGTCGTGAGTTTGCTTACTTCTCAATGTATACCGGGTTCGTGATTCACCCTTCCACCTTAAACTGATTTCCTTCTTTGAAAACAATAAGATGCAAAGCTTATAATTTAAACTTATGTTTACAAGGGACGTCCAAATAATCTCAAATGAGTATCGACTCATTTGGGTTTATTCGACTCGACTTCCAAACGTGACCAAAGTTTGACCAATTTCATGTGACGTTTAAATGAGTTAGTTCTCGTTATAAATAAGCACTTCTCGTATTAGTTTATAAATAAGCACTTAAGTTTCGCATTGGGCCTTATGGCTCGTTATGAGTTTGAAATGTTTTACGGTTTATTTTAAAGTCCGATGAGATAAGAAGCTATAAGCTTTGAGAATAAGTTACGACTTGATAAATAAGCTGTACGAGTCACTATCTATATAGTAAGTCGAGTAGTACATGTCCATGCGAGCCAACACTCAAACTTTACGTTTCTTTTACGTTTTCATAAGTTGTTTAAGTTGTTTAGGATCTTAAAGGTTTTCAAAATACGTTTTAACGTGTCAACTGGTTCCATGCAAGATCATATGAGTTCACCAAAAAGTTACGACTTGATAAATAAGAAGCTATAAGCTTTGAGAATAAGTTATGACTTGATAAATAAGCTGTACGAGTCACTATCTATATAGTAAGTCGAGTAGTACATGTCCATGCGAGCCAACACTCAAACTTTACGTTTCTTTTACGTTTTCATAAGTTGTTTAAGTTGTTTAGGATCTTAAAGGTTTTCAAAATACGTTTTAACGTGTCAACTGGTTCCATGCAAGATCATATGAGTTCAATTTTTTTACCACATAAGTCTTGACAACACCACCATAATTATTTTACATATGCATGGAGTCGTATATATAATATTTGTATGCGTACGACATTAAAGTTTTAAAGAAACTTAACAACGAAGCTATGCTACATATCGAAATGGGTTCGGAGACTTACGTCACCAAAAAGGTGGTGAGGAACGAATGAAAAAGAGAACGAGGGGCAATGTAGAAACCAAATCGTCCAAGCTTAAGACTCGTCGCGTACAAAAACCAAGAAGGACTTTAGGACTTGAAACTAACCCACGACTTGCTTCCTTTATTTCTTTTCACTTGGCAGTAGCATGGAAAGAAGATGGTTTGTGTTTGTGTTTTGTGTAGGAACTCGTTAGGGAATGCATGGGGTATATAAGGAGAAATGAGAACATGTTTAAAATGAATTCAATCTTTGTTGGTAATTTTATCGGCATAATTTTGGGAGGACAAAGAGCAAGGGACAAATGTTTTGATGTGAAGTTTCAAAGGGATTTGACAACTCTAAGTAATGATGGTGTACTGTGTCGATATGACGGATTTTCTTTTTGACTTGGCTTAGTTCCCTTCAAAGAAAACGTGTGAGTGTCATAGGAATGTTTGGGTGCGTTTGATGTTAAGTAACAAAAAGGGTGGGTCTTGGTTTATTCGTGTGACACAGGAGGAAAAACAACAACAAATATATAGGTGTGTATGTTTATTTGTCCACGTTAGGGTGTGTTTGTTATTTAGTAGACAGTGTGTTTGTTCTAGTGCGACACCATGCCACAACGATAGAACAAAAGGAAGAAAAAAATACAATGTAATTGGGTTTGTTTGTTTATTGGGCTCGTTGGGTAGCCAAAGCCCAAAAAAAATATGGAGTCCGTTTGGCTTGTTATAGAACGAGCCAAGGCCTAAACGAATATAAGGGTGTGTCGGGTTAAATTACAAGGCCAAAAGAAAAGAAAATCGGGCGTTAAATTTAGTTACGTTTCGCAAAAGCCCAAAATAAATTGTCGGGTTTGATTAGTTCGTTATTTAAACTATCGTGGTACGCGTGTGAGCTTGTTCCATTGAAATGTAAATCGCGTCACATAGTTATGATTTGTAATTTCACTTGTCAAAAAAAATTAACTCGAAAAAATGGTTAATTAACTTTAAAAATGAATTACTTCGTGTTTAACATTAATAAATGACCAGGTAAATTTTCGGGATATTACAGTACCTACCTGTTAAACAGAATTCCGTCCCGGAATTCTTAAACTGTGGTATTTTTTGATGTTGTCTCGTTAAGATTCCTTTTTTTTAATGAACAGTAACCCCAACGGTTATGAATAGTAGCCTAACGGCTACGAATAGTAGCATAACGGCTATTTTTGTTTTATAGATACCCCATTTTTAACTTTCATTTTTTCATGCAATACTAAATTTTTCAACTACATTCCTTTCATCAATACTCCAAGATGTCACATGTTATTACCATTGTTGCAATTGTGTATGTTGTAGCCATTGCTATCTACTTGGCCATCGTCCCAGATGAAGAAGGTTACGAGTTGTCACATATTTTTTTTTTTGGGCAAAGGGGAGTAATTCTGCACCCTGGTAAAATGTATTACACCAAAAAATGTTTAAGTACAAAGGATATGGGTGAAGTCTCATATCTCAGCCCGTTACATAGGCACTTACATGCAAAGATCAACAAACCAAACCACTATATAAAAATGACAGGCCATTCTTATAACTTACATAATAACTTAAACAAAAGGAACTACCAAAAATGATTAAAATTACATAGGACAATACAATACTACTCAGGTAAACTACTTGAGTCTTCTAAATCATTATGGCGTTCCACATTCACTTCCACGAAGGTTTCGAGTTTTTGGCCGGGATTTTAGCGATTCTTGTTCCACTCATGGTTCTAGCGATCGGCGTAGATATATTTTGGGGGTAATAGTTAGTATTGCGAGAAAAGTATTGTAATAAATCCTTGTTTTATTTTAGTCCTTATGTAATTTTATCTTATCTCTATGGTAATAAACAAATGTGTTACAACGAATCTATTTGTTCTCTTTATTTATGAAACTATTTCTCTTGATATTTTATTTACCGTACCCAATAACCCATTTATATTCTTTTAATGTACAGAATATTCAAAATGTGGCACCCAGTCGTGATTCTTGCTCTTGTGGGTGTAGTGGTGTTTTTCGCTAGCTTGGCAGATCAACCGTTCAACGATTCCATTCCTTACTTGGTGATCTTTGTAACATTAGCACTACCACTGTTAATTATATCGTTATGTATTAATATTCGTGGATTCTTATGTAATAACATTTTACGTCGCTTATGTTTTTCCTTTTCTATAATATTATATTTAAAGTGTTTTATCTTTAAAAATATTTAAGGCTTGAATATTCTAGATCATCCTACTTAAGGGTTTTCGACACAACACTTACACTTAACAAGTGAGTTACAAGGTAATGTAGTAAGAGGTGACATAAACATTTCGCGAGTACGGAAGGAAATATTTATACTCATCTTTGGAGATGAGGAGTAAAAGAAAAAGTCAGAGGAGATCGCCATAGTGTTCAAATTGGTGAGTATACGGGTTAATGTAAACAGGATGAAATTCTTTATAAGCGAGTTTAACATGGTAATTTTTCATATCAACCTTCCTATTACAAGCCCTGCCCATGCAAGACTTGTAATACTTAGATTCACACAAAATTTTATGTAAATAAAACCGTGACGGTTCTCGGAAGAGAACTTGATGAATGTAGAGAAAGTTGCCGAAATTCAGCTTTTGTAAAGAAGAACTTGTTAAATAAAGTTTTAGACGACAACACAGAATCGGTTCCAAGCTTTTGTAGATGATAAATCAGTTTGTTTCTTAGCAATCCCATATCTTGTATTTCTATCAGGGAAATCGATAGACTAAGACGGGTTTCATGTAAAACAATATTACGTAAGGTTGAAAATATCAAGGAAGCAGGTATAGTTGGGTATGCATATCTATGAAGGTTTAAGGACAGGATCTAGTTTGTAATGCTTGGTAGTGTTTGGTGGCTAAATATCAAGTGCAGTTTATAGATATGGTACTTAATTCACTTGGGTAGTATTGGGATGTATCATGACTTATATCGTTGTAACTCGTAATGGTAATTATAAGTCTTTATTATATGTTAAGTAATGTTTAAATAGTTATGTATCATTTGCTAAGCAAATCTCTATACATGGTGCTGGTAAAATGTAAGCATGGGGCGTAAAGTAGTAAAGTGTAAATGGTCCATTTTGAAAGTAGTATTGCAATGAGAAAACTGTTCCATTTAAGAGAAAAGTATTGAAATGAGAAAGTATTGTGATGCTAGTGTGTTGTGTGTAGACCTTTATAACTTTTATTATATTGAATGCTCATAAACACACACAGAAATTTTACCGTTCTCATAAATCAAATAGAAAATCAGCCGGACATAACCCTATCATAACTACTCCCAGTATTCGCAAAATTTACCTCTGAGTCGGACATAGGTGATCAGACTATGTCCCACTGTCCCTGGTTGAATATAGGTGATCAGTCTATATTCACCCGAGGTTCAATGAACTTTGAAATACTCAGCTCAGTTATACTAGTACTATGTCCCTTACTTTTAAAAGTTGTCTAGAAAGACTAAGACTAGTGTCCATACTCGAGCACGAATGATTAGATTACATAGAGATAAGGCGTAACGCTATGACAAGTACGATACGTAAGCATAAGTATGTCGAAGATACTTATAGTAAATAGTGAAAATAAATGGATATACTCATCCAATAGTAAGATACACATCTCATCAAATATATTAGTAAACAAAATCACAAATGAGGCATCAGCTTGGCAGGCAGGCACGTGGCGGTCATAGGGTTAAGTTTCCGCAAAAGTAGTTATAGTCTATGTTTTAAAAATACCTAGTTCTCCATAACCAAGGCTCTGATACCAATCTGCAACACCCCCAAAAATCGGTTGCAGCGGAAGGTAATGTTACTGGGGTGCTACTCAATTGGTATCACAACACAAAGTACAAAGAACATTTTTTACCGCAACTGTTTAGAAGAAATTTCATAATTCAGAGTAATTAAGTTTACATTATTCAAAAATGGTGCGGAAATACAGGCCCACAAAAAGAGGTAAAGTGGTCCCCAAATGTATATCAGAGTTGTCTATGACCGTACCAATGCCAAGCACCTCCAAAGATGAGTTATGCAGCAGTAAAGGTCAAGCACCTGAGATAAACATGCTAAAAAGTCAATACAAAGGTTGAGTAAATCCATAGAGTTTAGTAGTAAAGAAGTTAATCACAAGATTTCAAGTTTAAAAGCCAGTAGGTTTACGTTGTTATACACCCAACATGAAAGTAGTTATTATTGCACTAAGCTCATGACACCAAGACGTTAACTGAGTATCAACAGTAATTGATATAAGTGACAATGCCCCCGAGTAGGTAATTTCCAGTTACCTATGTGTATTCAAATATAGTGCGTCTGGTTACCATTCCGTCTAACACAAACAGGGTGGTCAACCCCAATAGATCTATCCATAATATTCACGTTCACTCGCAAGTGATTAATGGTTCATAATAGTGAGGGGCTTGTGGCAATAGTAGTACTTAGGCAATAACACATTTCGATAAGCATACAGTTTTGTGGGCATGGTACGTGGTACTATGGGCAAGTTGTTTAAGCCTGGTTGTTTTGGTGTAGGGATTGAGGCTATACCTGATCATCACAAGTGTTCTGGAGCTTTGTTTTTCACACCTGTTTATGTAACACTACTTGTCGCGGGTTGCTTTGATTAATTCTCCTTGAAGGGTACAAGTATTGGTTGTTATTGATTTGTAAGGCTTCTTCGTGTAAGTTTACATCTTCTATGTTGGATTCATATGAGTCTATTGATGATCATGTTCACATACCGGATATCTCACCGGCTGGAGGCTCTTTGGATGGCATCGAAGATGATGTGGTGTGCTATGATGACTAAGAAGACTCAGGTGTTTTTACCTGAGTAGGGCAAACATTTTTTATCTTTATTATAGTCATTGTAGGTTGTAAGTTTCTTTTGTTAGTTATAAGAATGGTTTGTCATTCTTATATAGTGGTTTTGTTTGTGCTAGTAGTAGCATGTAAGTGTCCTTTTGGACTGAGATGAGGGAAGTCACCCTCATCCTTTGTACTTCAATATTTTTTGGTGTAATGAATTTTACCAGGGTGAAAAATCCCTTTTACCTAAAAAAAGTTTAATGGTGGTTCTTCGAGAGACGTCAAGGTGCATGGTCGTAAAAATAAGTAGTTAGTTGTTTATATTTATGGCATGTCATAAATATATCTTTTTGTTTCTCTTGTTAGCTAGTTGTTTATGTAGAAACTAGAAGGAAGGGTTGAATAGTTTCCCCATTTACAATTACATTTTAAGACTTTTAGTTCCTTTTTGAAAACCATTTGATTCGAAGTTATGTGATATCTATCGAATGTATATGAATACAATAATAATGGGTAAAGTAAACAAAGTAAAGATAAGAGATAAAGGAAGAAAACCACCAAACCGAGACACGGAGATTTATAGTGGTTCAGCACGAAGCTCACTCTTCGCCCTACTCCACTCCTCGAGTATCACACTCGAGAGTTCACAATCACTATGTCAACACACTCCCTCCAGGCGGAGCAAACCGTACACCAACGCTTACACCAATTTACGAATTTAAGCGGAATATCGAGTCCTAATCTGTAACACCCCAAAAATCAAGATTTGCAGAAGCATAGATATTTGGGTGCTACTAAATTGATAACCACAACACAAGATATAGAGAACGGATTAAAAATCCGTTTTAAAATACGTAGCATTTTCCAAGTTAAATTGTCATATATCAAATTCAATTCAAATACAATGAAGCCCATTTAATAAATCGGTCCCAAACTCAGAGTTTAACGCATCAATAAAAACATTTCCAACCAATTTTATGACCACTGCCATGCCCTGTCTTCAATAAACACATTCTCAATTACTTGAGAAAAACACGCTAAAAGTCAGCTATCGCTGGTGAGTTCATGGGTTTAAAGTAAATAGCACATATGGACCTTAGCAAATAATTCAGCAAAACAATTTAGCAAACACACACTATCCTGCTATGCAAACACTAAGCTCATCCAACCGAACTAGACAACAATATGCCTAACTGGCATAGCAAATAAAGGGTGCCCGCGAGTGTTAATCCCCAGACACTCGACAAATTTTGATATGGTATACGTTCGCATTGACTATGCCGAGCCAACCGAACGGGGGAGTCACCCCCAATAGATCTATTTATATCACACGCGTTTCCCAGCAGGAATTGACGGTTGATGATGGTGGGCGCAATGAGATTCAACAAACTTAGGTTATCAGCATACAAGTGTGTATAAAAACAAAGTTTAATTTGGTCCATGAAAACAGTTTTGCATGTTTCTCATCCCAAGGTTTATAAAAAGCAATACGTATAAAAAAATGGGGCTATAAACTCACCTTAAAAATAATAGCAATATGCTAATCAACAACAACACAGTGCAACCGCTTCGACACGTGACCTAGATCAGTATGGTAAGTCTTAGCGAAATATTCGTATTTTGAATGTCTTAAGTCAAAATGGATTCGGCATGGTATGATTCGTGGTGTTTGCTGAGTCCCATCTCGCGTATTGTGTCATCTCGTGATATTCATCGTGCGGGATTTAGTGCTAACACTACTGTCCGTGATATCATTTCTCCTAATGGATGGGAGTGGCCGGCTGATTGGTTGATTAGGTATCCTGTGCTTGCCTCTATTCCGGTTCCTCAATTGGTGGATCATTCGGATGATTGTTTAAGATGGCGTGACAGTCATGGGGTGTTTAGGCCGTTTTCGGTTTCGTTGGTTTGGGATTGCATTAGGCATAGGGATGATAAAGTTGAGTGGTATCACTTGGTGTGGTTTTCTCATAGGATTCCAAAACATGCTTTTCATCTTTGGTTGGTTATGAAACGGCGTTTACGGACTCAAGATATGCTTCGGAGTTATAATGGGTCTACCTATGACCTCTTGTTGTGTCCTCTTTGTAAGATGCAACCGGACTCTCATGATCATCTCTATTTTGAATGTCCGTATTCTAAGCAGGTTTGGGAGTTGGTTAAGCGGTTTGCTGGTCTTGATTGGTTGCCTTCTTCGTTGGATGCTATAACTAATGCTCTCATTGTGTCGGCGAAGTCTAGGGCTGTTCGTAGTGTTGTTTCTAAGCTTGTATTTGCAGCCACGACATATGTTATATGGCAAGAAAGGAACAACCGGATTTTCAAGCAGCAAATAAGGTCTGAAACGCAATTAGTGGATTTTATTAAGTCTACGGTTCGGTTGAAGCTGCTTACTTGCAGGTTTAAGAAGTCGGCGAAAGTGATTGATCTTGTTCGCGTGTGGAAGTTGCCATCTTCTCTTATTCATTCATGAGATCGCTTCTGGTTTTGGTTCTCAATTCTCCAAGGGTGATGATTTCCCCTATAAAATTGGCTAGTCCTGAGCAAACGGCTACAGGTAAAGACATCTTAAATCCGTTTATAGTTTCTGGTTTGCTTATAAATCAGATGGTTATCAAGAGTACCATAGCTTTTGAGCTTAATCTCTTGGCTAGTCCTGAGCAAACGGCTACAGGTAAAGACAGCTCAAATCCGTTTAGAGTTTCTGGTTTGCTAATAAATCAGATGGTTATCAAGAGTACCATTGGTTTTGATCTTAAACTCTTGGCTAGTCCTGAGCAAACGGCTACAGGTAAAGACAACTCAAATCCGTTAATAGTTGTTGATTTGCTAATAAATCAGATGGTTATCAGGTGTACCATAGTTTTCGGACTTAAACATTTGGCTACTCCAGTAGTGAAGGCTATTGGTAAAGAGACATCAAATCCTTTAGTTTCGATGATTCGCCTCTCACAGGAGTTAATTCTTCTGGAAGTGATGAGAATAGTCTGTAACGATTATGTTTTGATGTTCTATTGGTCTTTTGTTGCTGCAAAGTTATGGTTCGATGCTAGATGGTTCTATTATCGGATTTTGGATTCTTGGTATTGTGCTTTTGCTGGAGGGAAGCTGGACGTTCATGGGATTCAAGATTCTTCTTGGTTTTATTCCTAGTTTCTTTGTATAGCTAGGTTTGTTGTGCTTTTGGTCTGTCATTAGCACAAGCTTTATGTTAGTGTGGTTGTTTCAAGCGTTGCTTGAGGTTAATGTGGCATGTCAGCCACATTCCATTGTTCTTAAACCGTTTTTGTTGTGATATATATTTTTTGCCAGGGTGTATCCCTTTTACCCAAAAAAAAAAAAAAAGAATGTCTTAAGTCAATTGAAAAGTTTACGTGTGACCAGTGCTCGTGTATTTCTTGCTTGCTGTGCGGTAATGTACTTTTCAAAATGGTTTATCGCATATAACTCTTTGGTGATGGCTCATGGTGAAAGTGTACGGTGAATGTACGTGCGACGAAACTTCCGTGCTTTGCTTATCGCAAACTGCGTAAGTAATATATATATTATCGTATATATATATTTAATAATTAAATGTTTAATTAATTAAGACTTATAATTAATTAAATAAGTATTGAATAATTAATATGATAATGGTGTTAGCGGGGTATTATTATATTATAAATTATTATAATTATTTATAATATAATAATAATTATAGAGAAAGTTATAAGTATTAAATTTTTGAGAAATTAAATAAGTGCGAGTGCATAAGTGCCAAAAATATATTTGTAAGTGGTATGAGACCTAAAAATATTAATTTAGGAGAATTAATATTTTTAATAATAATAATAACCTGTTTCATCTTTTAGTCGGTTTTTGTCCGAAAATATTCTAAGTGTCAAAATTTTAGAAAAATCGGGCATGACCCATTCGTTTATTCAAGCTTTCCCATTTTTCTCAAGTGTTGCAAATTTCCTCAAAAATCCCTTTTTATTAACTATATTTGCAAAAATAGTCCAAAGTGTACATTTATCGATATAACTATACTTTTCGTTACTATTACTTCGTAATTATAGTTTTCGATACAAAAGCCAACGTTTAGTCAAAATTTCTTCAAAAGTCAACAAAAAGTCAATATTCATAATTGTGGGCCGAAATTCCTTTTAATTGACTTATTGGGCTTAAAATGCCAAAACGAGCCCAAAATGGTTTTTATCGATATATATCGTTCTATTTACAAAAATAATTCTAAAGAGTCTAAAAATGTTCCAAAATTCCTTTTTGTCTCCCGAGATGTTTATTGGGCCGAGTAGGCCACATTGAGTCCATTAATCCATTTTTAGTCCGATAACTAATTAATCCTTTTTAGTTATGTTATATTTTACGTTAAATATCAAATAAGCCAATAAGCACTTCCAATAAGAACTTGGGTCCAAAACAGCCCATGTAGGTCGAGTACATGATGGGCTCGGCCCATTTATGTCAAGATAACATTTAGTCCAATTCATGTAGTTTAAAATCAATAAGCTAGTGCTTATTACATTAAGCTAACTAAAATAAGATAATAAGCAAAATCTTCACCACTAGAGCCAAAATTTTATGTTTTTCAAAACCCCAATAATTATTTATTTTAAAACATGGCCGATCCATATATATACTCTTAAAAGTGTATATTTCGTCTTAAATACGCGTAATTAGCACTAATCTCTTTCGTATCATCAAACTAGTACCACAAGCAACAAGATTTACCACACAAGCAAGAAATATCATAATTTGTATGAAAAGTGAAAAAAAAGTCGAGCACACCATATGTACACATCAAACCCTAACTTTTTTATTTTAGTAAATCATACACATTTAACACTTATTAACACTTTTAAACTTCAAAACAACATGATATGAACAAGATTTGAACAATTTTTGAAAATCCTTACAAAGCTTTAAAGAATGTCGAGAGGTTCAAGAGTCCAAGAACACACCAAATTGCACCAAATTTACCCAAGACACGTTCCAAATAACCCAAAACACTTGAAAGTACACCCCGATTACTTCTAACTTCAACAAATTTTTGTGGATATAAGATTTTTAGAAGTGGCCGTGAGTTTTGAGGGTGAAGGGAAGAGAGGAAATGTTAGATGATAGAAATGAGGAAATGTTATGGAGGTTCTTTCTCTTATGTTGCATCGCCAGGTTCGCTTATCTGATTCCTTTACTTTTCATCACAAGTGTTCTAAATTGAATATTATTAACCTGTGTTTTGCTGATGATCTGTTTCTTTTTGCCCATGCTGATGTCAATTCGGCCCGTGTTATTATGGATGCGTTGGAGGAGTTTAAATGTGCTTCTGGTCTTACTCCTAGTTTGCCAAAGAGTACAGCTTATTTTTGTAATGTTCTTGATCATGTCAAGATTGCTATCCTTCAGGTGCTTCCTTTTGAAGAGGGTCTCCTTCCGGTTAAATATCTTGGAGTTCCGCTTGTTACTACTAGGCTGGTTTTTAGAGATTGTAAGGAGTTGGTAGAGAGATTGTCATATCGTATAAAAGATTGGAAGAACAAATCTCTATCCTTTGCTGGTCGGTTACAACTTATCCAATCGGTATTGTCTTCTATGCATGTCTATTGGGCCTCGGTTTTTATTATCCCTGCTCGGATTATTTTTGATCTTGAACAGCTGATGAGAGGTTTTCTTTGGTGCCATGGTGAGTTTCAGAGAGGTAAATCTAAGGTTGCGTGGGAAGTTGTTTGTTTACCTAAAAAGGAAGGGGGTCTTGGAATTCGTAGGCTTGATCAGTTTAATAATGCGTTGATTTCTTTGCATATTTGGAATATTGTGTCGAATAAGGAGTCTCTTTGGGTTAAATGGATTCATGTCTACAAGCTTAGAGATCGTAGCTTTTGGGATTTTCCCTGTCGTGGTAATATGTCCTGGAGTTGGCGGAAGATTTTACAGTTGAGACCGCTCATTAGGAAATTTTTTTGGTATAAGTTAGGTAACGGCGTGAAGGCTTCTGCTTGGTTTGATACATGGTGTGATGCGGGTCCTTTGTCGCTTATTGTCTCTTCTCGAGATATTCATAGGGCCGGGTTTTCTTCTATGTCGTTGGTTTGTGATATTATTTCAGGGGGCGGATGGGTATGGCCCTCCCAATGGGGGAGTCGATATCCTGCCCTTAATGCAATCGTGGTGCCTCAGTTGGATAGTCATTCTTTTGATCGCCTTGTTTGGCAGACATCGGATGGGAGCTTAAAGGAGTTTTCGGTTTCTGTCGTTTGGGATTGCATTAGGCCGCGTGGTCAGTTGGTTGATTGGCATCATGTGGTTTGGTTTTCTCATAGTATTCCCCGTCATGCCTTTCATCTTTGGTTGGTTATTAGAAGGAAGTTGAAAACTCAGGATAAGCTTAGTTTTCAAGATGATCCTAATAATCCCTCCCATGCCACGCTGCAATGTCCGCTTTGTGAGTTACAACCTGACTCTCATGATCACCTTTTCTTTGATTGTGTGTTCTCTTTTCAGGTGTGGGATTCTATTAAGGAATTTGCTGGCCTTGGTTTTATTCCTTCGTCGTTGGATGCTATTGTCAACTTCCTTTCTGTTTCGGCGAAGTCTAGGTCATCTAGAAGTGTTGTTACTAAGTTGGTGTTTGCGGCATCCTCTTATGTTCTCTGGCAGGAAAGAAACAATAGGATTTTCAAGCAGCAGAAAAGATCGGAAGCTCAAGTTGTTGACTTCATTATATCTACTGTTCGGTTGAAATTATTATCATGCAGGTTTAAGAAGACGGCGAAAGTGATGGATCTTTTGCGTGTTTGGCAGTTGCCTCCTTCTCTTTTGCGCTCATGATTGTTCTTTTGGAGAGTTGGTGGTCGTTTAGTGTTAAGGTTTCTTTGGAAGTTGCTTTTGGCATTCTGGATTCTTTGAGGGAGATTCAGCTGAGAGCTGTACTCTTTTTTCCCTACTCCAGGGTTTTCCCTCAGGGTTTTTTCCTGGAGAGGTTTTTAAGGAGGCAGGCTCAGTTGGTTCATCAGTCTCCCTCGAGGCGGTTTATGGATTGGTGCGGTGATTCCTGTTGTTTGCGCTGGTTTTTTCCCATTGGTGTCTTAGTTTCTGTTTGTTGTTTGTAGTTTCGCTTTGTGGCATGTCACAAGCGTTTTTGTAGTTGTGGTTGTTCAAGCGTGGCTTGAGGTTAATGTGGTAATTTAGCCACATTCCATTGTACTTAACTTTTCTGTGATTAATATTTTTTGCCAGGGTGAAGCCCTTTTACCCAAAAAAAATGTATAAGTGTGTGCAAATTTAAGGTAATAAAAACAAACCATGCTTATGTCATTATGCACTAAGTATCTTTTAATATTAAAATTTTTGTCTCCATGTGGGAGAGGTGGGCTGCCAAGGACAAGAACAAAGGGGAGGTAAATTATTTTCGCTCCTCGTTGGTGTATCGTGTGTCGGTTTGAGCTTAAATGTTATCGTAAAGTCCCGGTTTGACCTTTTTTGACACGTATACGCAAAATAAAGTTTTTATTGACGTTTCCGTCTGAATAATAATAAAATATTATTATTTGCTCAAAAATGCATTTATTTGACTGCTACCATATATATTGTGTTGTCGGTACGCGTGTGGGGTTGCTTTTCAGTAATTACGAGAAAGCTCTCAGTAAATTACGAAACTTGTCAGTAACTATCAGAAATGGAATAATTTACGCTTACTGACAAAAATAAACTTTTTCAGCAGTGACTGTAAGCTACAGTATGCGGGACAGCTCCCAAAAATGCTCACAAATGCTCAAAAACATGCAATCGCGAATAGAAATGCTCAGCTTAAAAATAATAAATAACCATTTATTATTAATTCAAAATGTGAAAATTACCATTTGTCATAGTCTCCCCAGCTAATAGGGAAATCCGTCCCGAATTTCAATTTGCGTTACTCGATGAGTTCGAAAAGAGATGTATAATAACCTGAACCCGAAACTAAGCATGATAATTTGAGAAATTACAAAACACTAAATCTATAACCTAAATTATATAGAGAACTCAACTTATGCATGGGACTATATACAAGAAAATCACACGTCTTAAATGTCTACACATAGGCCAAAATATATAAAATTTTGTACACCACCATAAGCTATGGATTTGTCTAGATACATTTAAAGATTTAAAAAATGTGAAGTGGTCATCTTGACCTCCCTTGTTGCTCGGCCAAACTCCAGCTCAATTCCCCCTTATCTACTCCAATATATAACCAGAACTATACACTTAAAAACACACTCACAAAAAAAAACCCTACAATAAACCTAAGTGGTGGCAGTTGAGTTCTTCATTTATTCGAGTGGAAAGGTGGTACAGACAAGGCGTGCAAGGGCTAAACAAGAGGGTGTTTGATCGTGGTATATACTGGGTTCAAGAAGGTTGTGTTTAGGTTCGAACAGGTTTCTGAGTTTGGTTCTTTTTGGGTTCTGGTCTTGTTCTTCCATTCGACAAGGTATCCTCCCTTGTGTTCCTTGTTCTCCCTCGACTTATATACATAAGATGTTAATATTTGTAACCTAAAATAGGCATTGATCAATCTAAAATATATACTAATGAAGGGTTATGTGAGCACATAAAATGATGAATATTAACACATGAAATGGTGACACATATGTATTTCGATATATATGGTTTTTATTCTGCTTTTGAATCAGTGTATATGAGCCCATGAAATCTGGTTTTGAAACATGTTCTCGATCTCTAAAGTATAAGTTAAAACCTAGAAACTAGTGTATGAATGCTGGAGTTTATGTACATGTCGATTTAGGGTGTAAATGGGGCTGTTCGAATTAATTAAATACATGTTGGGTTTAGATCTCTTTTATGCATGGAACCTAGATGTCATACGTGGTAAAACTTGAAGGATAACATGCATGGCGTGTCGAATTAAATAAGGTATAAAGAAATGGAAAACTAGGGTTTATGTGCTTGTTATTTCATGTGTTGAAATGGTGTGTTTGTGTGGGTCGAATGAACTAGAAAAGAGTGTGTTGTATGTGCCGTGTATGAATTGAAAGGAGCTGCACAATAGGTGTTGTGTGTGATGAAAAACCTGGACTTGTAAGTGTTAAAAGGGAAGAGTGCATGCATGATTAAAGGGTCGTATAATGTGTGTGGTGTATAATATAAACCTGGGAAATTAGTGTATAAAATGATGATATATATATACAAGTCGACCTGAAGTTTATTGGCTGTTTGAATCTGAAGCATTGCATTGTTGTTTGGACCTGTTCATGCATGTGAAAACTGGTTGTTATGCGTATAAGGAAAATGGGAAATGCATGCATGTATAGATATAATGAGGTCAAATAGAATGGAAAGAATAGGGCTGGTTGAACTGATTATTTTATGTGATTGAAATGGTGTCGTGTATGTGTGTTTAGTGTCGAATCAAGGAGTTAAACACTAGGAAAACTAGGGCTTGTTGGTTGTGTATTTTATGTGGTCTTTATGTATGATTGTGGTGTGTCGAATGGTTGGGAAAAATGGAGTCATAGGTGTGTTAAGTGTGGCGAGTTTAAGGTCTGTTACACAATGATAATTAGTGTCGAATGGTGGTTTTGTTTGGGTCGAATGGGGTAAACTATTGGGGTTTGAAAGGTGTTGTTTTGTGTGGTTTTTGGTCACGTTAACGGTTAACAATGGGGGGGGGGGGGGGGGTAAGGAGTCAAGTTAGGTTGGTTTAAAAGGGGACAAATGGTGACGTTTTGGTTAAGTGCACAAGAGGGTGTGTAGGTTGAGTTGATGTCGAGTTGTGTTTTCAAATAAACAAGGTGATTCATTTGCATGGGTGTGTTCATGAGTGCATGAAATCTATAAACTAAGAAAGTGTTACATAATTCTATAATTAACATTTTAGACCCTGAACTTTGCTAAAATGACACTTTAAACCCCAAACTGTTATAAGTTATCATATTTAACCCTAAATTATCATATTGAACATGTTAAACCCTAAGGTTATTTAAATTGTAAATTGTAACCTAAAATTATAAAACTTATTAATTAAGGAAACTTACTAAATCGAGAAAGTTACTAATTATGGAAACTTACTAATTCGAGAAGTTACTAAATATGGAAACTTACTAAATATGGCAAGTTACTAAAAATAGAAAGATGATAAAAATGGAAAGTTTCTAAAAATAGAAAGGAACCCTAAATGTGGAATCTGAATAACTATAAGCAGTAAACTTATAAAATGAGCTTGTAAGTAATACATGATTATTAATTTGTATAGGTTCTGTGAAGAAGGAGTAGTTCCTATTTCGAGTGCTTTCCTATTTTGTTTGAGTTGCTTTGCATAAGGTACAGATATTCTACCCTTTCTCAGTAAGGGTTCTGATCTCATGACTTTTCGATCCTTGACTTTGATTCGTTTGCTTTTCTATGATTCCATTAATATGAGCCTTTGCTATGATTCCCTTGATATGATCTGTTTGGATATGATATGATTATGGATATGCTTTGATATGATATGTTTTGCTCTGTTGCCCGAGCTAACTAGCCATGGAGGTACCATGGCCATGTCATTGAGGCAAAAATGGCATGACACTTTCTGTGGAGGTGTGATTGATCCACGGCGTCCCCTTTTGATATGATATGATATGATATGAGATCTCTTAGCCATTATTATATGTGTGTATACCTGTCTAGTACAGGGTACATATATGATTTGTTTTGTAGGGGACGTATGGATGCATCCTAGGTATTTGTGATATGTTTATGATATGGTTTTGGTAGTGATTGGTTTGTGCGTGCCATGCACCCCATTTCAGTTTTTGAGAGGTCGCTCCTCTATGGTTACTTATGATTTGATAGATATATGATATGATATGATTATGTGGTCTATTCGAGTGTCTCGTTTAGACAGGCTCGTGGCTATCCTATGTGATTCTTTGGTCTATTCGAGTGTCTCGTTTAGACGTGTTCGTTGCCTTTCCTGTTTGTATTCTTTGATTCATTATGACTATCTGATTCGTATTATCTTATTTCTTCATTTCATTTGACTTATGATATTTGTTCAGATGATCTTTGATCTCTCATTCTTTTGACAGATGATATTCTTTTCAGCAGGAGCTTGTGTTTCCTTTTCCCTATACTTATATATGTTTGATTATTCGTTTGTTATATATATCTGTTCACTGGGCTTTTTAAGCTCAACTGCATTTCTTTTCCTGCGACAGGTTTTAGGTTGGAAGCTGGGTTGAGTGAAGAGTGCATAGGAGCTCTTAGTGGACTACCCCGACGATAGATTCCCTTTGCTTTTGGATTAGACTTTGGAGTTATCTTCCATTTAGATTTGATTCAGACTTGTATTCTAGGTTGATAGTCATTATTGTTTAGACTTATTATGTCCTTAGTTTCATTTTGAACTTTTGTAACCTTAGTAATTATAAAAGTCTTCCGCTTGCGTTTGTTCTATTGACACCATAATGTGACATTTTGACCCTTGTCGGGTTGGGGTGTTGCAAGATGAGGATATTTTCACTTGATTTCATCCTCTCGCTCCCAAGTGTACTCGGGACCTCTGCGAGAGTTCCAACGGACCTTCACAATTGGGATACGTCTCTGCTTTAGCCGTTTAACTTCCCGGTCCATGATTTCAATCGGCTCCTCGATGAAATTCAGTTTCTCGTCAAGCTGAATCTCATCCAAGGGAATGGTAGCGTTATCTTCAAATAAGCACTTTTTCTCGTCGGTAGGCTACCAAATCTCGAAAGGTCCAATATAGCGAGGGTTCAGCTTCCCACGCTTACCAAATCTTATCACGCCTTTCCATGGCGAGACCTTTAACATCACTTTGTCACCCACTTGGAACTCAAGGGGTTTTCGCCTCTTGTCGGCATAGCTCTTTTGACGGTCACGAGCCGCTTGCATTCGGCTCTTGATCTGCACAATCTTTTCAGTAGTCTCGTGGACTTGGTTTGGTCCGGTAAGTTGACTTTCTCCGACCTCAGCCCAACATATTGGTGATCTGCACTTACGACCATAAAGCGCCTCATACGGTGCAGCCTTAATGCTGGTGTGATAGCTGTTGTTGTAGGAAAACTCGGCTAAAGGCAAATGCCTATCCCAGCCGTTCCCGAAGTTAATCACACAGGCTCTCAGCATGTCCTATAATGTCTGAATGGTCCTTTCACTCTGACCATCAGTCTGAGGATGACAAGCTATACTCATGTCAAGGTCGGTTCCCAATGCGTCCTGGAGCGACTTCCAGAAGTTAGACGTGAACCGGCTGTCTCAATCAGAGATGATAGAGACAGGCACACCATGCCTTGCGACAATTTCCTTCACGTACAGTCGTGCAAGTTTGTCCATGCTATCATTCTCTTTTATAGGGAGAAAATGAGCTGATTTAGTGAGACGGTCAACGATCACCCAGATCGTGTCGTAACCGCTCGACGTCTTAGGCAGCCTGGTGATAAAATCCATAGTGATGCGCGCTCCCATTTCCATTCTGGAATTTCAGGTTGAACAAGCAGACCGGATGGTCTCCGGTGTTCAGCCTTGACCTTCGAGCACGTTAAACATTTACTGACATACTCAGCTATATCGGCCTTCATGTTTGGCCACCAATATAACTTCTTCAAATCCAAGTACATCTTGTCGGATCCTGGATGGTTGGAGTATTTGGATTTGTGGGATTCGTGCATGATCAAATCATGAATTCCTCCGTATAGCGTGATCCAACTCCTGTCCCCATAACACAAAACTCCATCGGATCTTTTTACGAAGCCATTCTCACTTTCTGTCATTCCGTAAACCTTCTCACGTGGTCGGTTCTCTTCCTTGACTGCCTCGACCTGAGCCTCTAGAATTTTCGCTGGAAGTGGCGAACTGATCGTCATTCCTAATGATCTGACTCTGAGAGGTTTGATCCACTCTTTTCTGCTGAGGGCATCGGCAACCACATTTGCCTTGCTTGGGTGGTAACGGATCTCACAATCGTAGTCGCTAAGCAATTCCAACCATCGGCGCTGTCTGATATTCAGCTCCTTCTGGTTCAAGATGTGTTGTAGGCTTTTGTGGTCGGTATACACCACACACTTAGCGCCATAGAGATAGTGCCTCCAAATTCTAAGTGCAAACACAACTGATCCTAACTCTAGGTCATGGGTTGTGTAGGTCTTTTCATGGGTTTTCAGTTGTCGAGAAGCATATGCTATCACCTTCTCTCTCGCATTAACACAGCTCCTAAACCTTTGTGTGAAGCGTCACAATAAACAACAAAGTCTTCTTCACTACCTTCAGGTAGGGCCAAAATAGGTGCACTACACAACTTTTCCTTAAGGAGTTGAAAAGCTTCTTCTTCCTTATCTCCCCAGTCATATTTCACATTCTTTTGTGTTAGCTTAGTCAAAGACTTCGCTATCTTGGAGAAAACTTCTATAAACCTTCAGTAATAACCGGTAAGTCCTAAGAATTGGCGCATTTCGGTGGGTGTTGTGGGTGTCGCCCAATCCTTTATTGACTCGATCTTGGCGGGATCCACGTGAATGCCTTGACTATCGATCACGTGACACAGAAACTGCACAGTTGATATCTAGAATTCACACTTTGAAAACTTGGCATATAACTCCTCCTTTTTCAATAATTCCAGAATTAGCTTGAGGTGTTCCTCATGCTCTTTCTCATTCTTAGAATATATCAGGATGTCGTCAATGAATACGATTACAAATTTATCCAAGTACGGCTTACACACCCGATTCATGAGGTCCATGAATACGGCTGGTGCGTCGGTTAAGCCGAATGGCATAACTTGGAATTCGTAATGTCCGTATCGGGATGGCATAACTTGGAATTCGTAATGTCCGTATCGGGTCCTGAATGCAGTCTTCAGGATGTCCTCTTCCCGAACCCTGAGCTGATGATAACCCAATATTAGGTCAATCTTGGAGTAGACAGAAGAACCTTGAAGTTGATCGAAAAGGTCGTCGGTTCGAGGGAGTGGGTATCGATTCTTGATGGTTAGCTTATTCAGCTCTCGATAGTCGATACACGTCCTGAAGGATCCGTCCTTCTTCTTAACAAACAAAACCAGAGCTTCCCAAGGTGAAGAACTCAGTCTAATAAATTCTTTTTCCCGAAAGTTCAGCCAACTGGTTTGACAGTCCTTGCAATTCCGTCGATGCTAAGCGATAGGGTGCTGGATTCACTTCTAAGATTTGGTTTGGTGAGTAATGGTGTTTCTAAAAAACCTCATGTCCTAGCCAAGCTAGTATCCCCAAGATAGTGTTCCAAAGATAAACAACTGTTCCAAAGATAATGTCTCAGGTTGCACCGTATGGTCTTAAGGCTTCCTTTGGTTTACGAGTCAACTTTTGGTAAGTCTCTAGACCCTTAAATGTTTGGTGGTTCACTCATTGCTTAATTCCATCTAGGGGTCCTTCTTATATTGCTAGGATCTTATTACCATAAGGTATGCGGATGAGTTTCCCATCGTGGGTGATTACAGCGTGGTATTTCGACATACAGTCTATACTGGGGATGACGTTGGAGTCTCCAGGTTTTGTGGACCTAGGGTCGCTGTTGGTTGAGGAGTTTTGCAGGTCTAGAGTACGACCTTGAAAGATGGTGTTGATTGCTACCTGTCAGTTTGTTGGCTCAGTAAGATTCGTCTTATAGACGATGCAGTGTCTCGGAATCAGAAAGGGTAGTATATCGTGAGATGTTAATCGGCGGGGTCATCTTATGTTGGCTAGTGGTGTAAGTTACCCTTTCGGCTTTTGACGTGGTATGAAGTAAGACTAGTTCTAGGTGGTATCTTGGCATCAAAGCCTATTCGGTTACGGTGTTTCCTAGTACGGATGCCCATGACTTGCACTACTTTTATGTGCTCACACACACGAGTTTCTGATTTCTTGAAAAAGGAAATAAAAGATTCGACTTTCATAAAAATTTTAAGGCAATAATCTGTCTTCCTAAAAATGAATTAAAAAAACTCTCTCTTTAAATGGCGACTAAAAACCCTAACCCTATGTAATCGATCTTCATCAATCTGCCAAATCCCTTGTGTTTTCTTGCATTAATCTGATTAAGTTATTGATTAACATTCATTGTTATTTGATTCTTAATTGAATTTCTGTTTTGTTTCACAAGATTTAGTAGGTTGGCTGCAAATCGTTTTCTAGGGTTTTATGCTTATCCGATTTGAATCCCCCTCCTTATCAATAATCGACTTTTCTGATCTCTCAATTAACTATTACGATCTGATCCTTATGATTTGATCCTCCTTGTGTTGATCCTTTCATTAAATCGATTGTAGGCTGTTTTCTTTAGTGATCGATCAGTTCTGTTTTGTTAGGGTTCGGTGTCCTTTTATTGTTTATTAGGGTTTTATTGCTTCTTTTGATCAACTTCCGATTATGGGATAATTTTATGTATGTTGATGATTATAAACTCTAGTTTACACTAGGGTTTTACACGGTTTGTTCCTAAAGAGCAGACGTTATAGTCTTCTTGTTTTCATTGTATTTGCTGGTTTTGTTCACTTTTGTTTTTGGGTTATGTCGAATATGGGAGAGATGGGAGTGGAGGAAAGTTATGGTGAGGTTTTAAGTTCTTTAGCGAAAAAAGTGAAGAACATTGATGGTAAAATGATTCCATCCAGCAGATGTCACACCCCCAAATATCTGGTTTGCAGCGAAATGGAATACCTGGGCCGTGACTGCCATAGCATCACAGTTACAGTTACAATGAACGACCTAAAGTGTTGTTTTAAAAGTACATCGTTTGATTTCAAAAACATTCAGCGTTCACACAAGATACCCCAAAAAGATAATTCAAGTTTGCGGAAATAAGTTTGTTACAACCAAACTATAGTTTAAAGTGCATATAAATACAAGTGAGACGCGTCGTCACCGCGACTCTATGATATGTCCACATGCAGGCCATGATGCGAATGCCTTAATTACCTGAAAATACATTGCTAAAACGGTCAACAATAAAGTTGGTGAGAATCATAAGTTTATGTAAATGATAAGTCTCTACGGTAACCACAAGTATAAAGTGAAATGACAAAAATGCCACATAAAATACTACATTGGCTCTTAAGCTCATGACCCCGAAGCTAGACTGAAATGAATGCCCCCAAACTGAGTGTTTTGCCAGTCACTCTGATATGATACAAATGAAATGCTTTCGTAGACTAGTTGGCGCTACCAACCCGAACGGAGGCGTCACCCTCAATAGATCTATTCACTCACTCTCGCTTACTCCGTAATTAACGGTTCATGATAAATAAAAGGGGACTTTAACTGGGCAATGATGTAACTTAAGCAATGTAAATGAATTTGATACTTTGGTCCGTATGAAAAATGGTGCAATGTATTCTCCCCCGTAAGTTTAGAAATAAAATAATCAATTGAAAACGGGGCTATGAAAACTCACCTGATGCAATAGTTATGATGACAAAAGTGGATACACTGAAATGAGGCACGATCTCTAACCGCAACCTAATATGAATGATATGATCTAATGTAAGTCATGAATTGATGCTACACATGCAAATACGTATGTTATCGATACCACTCGTGAAATGTGGAAATAATATTTATCGTCGAAAAATATATTTTTGACGTCTTGTTAAGTCATAAAACATTTTACGTGTATATATGTTGTAACGACATCCCACGATCGTCGTTTGGTGATTTATTGAAAAATAGAGTTTTTCGTAGCAAATAAAACACTTTGATAAATTTCTGAAAATGACTAAGTAGCCTCGCAAAGCTAGTCGTAAGTTGGTGAATATTGAGTGTTAGGAAACGATCTTCGTGGTTTTAAAAAGCTTGTGACAACATCTTAAATTCGTATCATCGAAATTTTGTCCATACGAGTCCCGATCATAAAGAAAAATAATAGTTAAGTTAGATAGTCGGGCTAAATTTGTTTTTTTTGTGCAGTTTTCGGGTATATTGGGAAGGTCGTATTTTAATCGTTACAAGTCCAATTGACGAACGGCTGGTCAATTTAGAAAGTAGGCCGGGAGTACTTAATTTTACTTCAGGGGGTTAATGTCTCAAACTAACTCGATCAACGAGAAAAACGGCTCTCAACATGGTTACTCGTAAAAACAGTTTGACACTTAGAAACATCTTTTGACAAAAAGCTGATAAAAATGTGTTGTGAACGTCGGGTTTCAAACGCTTGTATCTCGGTCGTTATAAGCTCGTTTTCTACGTTCTTTATGTCCTCGGCTTCGTCTTACAGCGAACTAATATATTTTTGATATGTCGGCTCGTCTAGATCGTGTTCAACGCCTCGTTTTAACCATTGAAAATCGTGTAACAGCTTGTTATTTTTCATAAAATATAGTTTTCGTCGTTAAACTTATAATTAACGTATCTTTCTCGTCGTAAGCTCGTTTTTACTCATTCCAGCGGCCACGGCTTCGTTTTTTAGTGTATTTTCTAAATATGTAAGCCAAAATAACCCATGATCTACTGAAATTTGCAGAATTTGCAAAAATGGACAGACCTTCATCTATATTTTGTTAAAACCATTTTTACTACTTCAAGACTTGAACAAACCCCTTCCAATCAACACCAAAGCTATTCTAAACCTACCATACACCTTCCTAGGGTGTCATGAGTTCCTAATCTTTACCAAAAATGATGGATCTCATAAGATCACTAATAAAATTCTTTAAATTCATTTTAGTGACAAAAATAAGTGGTAAGTGGTATATAACATAGATATATTTGCATGCTTTGCTACAAGCTCATAAAAATGAATTAAGTAGGAGTGTAAATGAGTAGAAAAAAAATACTTAGAAAACTTACTTGAGGATGATGAGTTTTTGAGGTAAATCACTTAATTATTTCAAGGTTTTTATTTCAAAACCCTAACTAAAATCACTAATAGATTCTTCAGCTTAGACCTGTTATCCGCAAGTTTATATGGTATAAATTAGGGGATGGTTCAAAGGTTTCAGTGTGGTTTGACACTTGGTGCTCGCTAAGTCCTATTTCTCTTATTGTTTCTTCTCGTGACATTCATCGTGCTGGGTTTAATTCTAAGACTACTGTTCGGGAGTTTGTTACTCATAATGGTTGGGCTTGGCCTAATGGATGGATGGTTCGTTATCCCACCCTTGGTCCTCTATCTATTCCTCAGTTGGTGGATCATAAGGAGGATTCTTTATGCTAGCGTTCCAATGATGGGGTATTTAGGCCGTTTTCTGTTTCTTTGGTTTGGGAGTGCATCAGGCCTCGGGATGTTAGTGTTGATTGGTATCATCTTGTGTGGTTTTCTCATCGAATTCCTAAGCATGTGTTTCACATGTGGTTAGTGATGAAAAGGAGGCTTCGTACACAGGATATGTTGCGGAATCATACTGCTAATGATCCGTTGTTGTGTCCTCTTTGTAAGATTCAACCGGATTCGCATGATCATCTTTTCTTTGCTTGTTCTTATTCTATGCAGGTTTGGGACTCGTTGAAGATGTTTGCTGGTCTAAGCTCGTTGCCTTCTTCGTTGGATGCTATTGTTAATGTTCTTATTGTGTCGGCGAAGTCGAGATCTGTTCGGAGTGTTATCTCTAAGCTCTTGTTTGCTGCCGCGGCTTATGTTATATGGCAAGAAAGAAACAACCGGATTTTCAAGAGGCAGACGAGATCAGTTGCTCAGGTTGTTGATTTCATTAAGTTCACGGTTAGGTTGAAGCTGCTTACGTGCAGGTTTAAGAAGACGGCGAACGTTATGGATTTTGTTCGCGTATGGAAGTTGCCCCCCTCTCTTATGCATTCTTGATGTCATCCATTTGTATGGTTCGTTGGCCTTTGCTTGTGGATGTTTGCTCCTTGGAAGGCGCGTGGGGCTTGGGGTATTGTTCGTTGGAGTTCCAAGTGAGAGCTGTACTCTTTTTTCCCTTTGCCAAGGTTTTCCCTCTGGGTTTTTACTTGGAAAGGTTTTTAAGGAGGCAGTCTTACTTGATTCATCAAACTCCTTCGAAGAGGCGAGTGGACAATTGTGGTGATTCATCTTCTATTCGTTGGTGGTTTCCCATTGGTGCTATTGTATTTGTATGGTTTTAGTTTTCTTCTCTTTGTGGCATGTCACAAGCGTTTAGTTGGTTGTGGTTGTTCAAGCGTTTGCTTGAGGTTAATGTGGTTCTTCTGCCACATTCCATTGTACTTAAACTCTTTTGTGATTAATATATTTTACCAGGGTAATTCCCTTTTACCCAAAAAATAAAATCACTAATAGAACTTGTAAAATACTTGAACTTGAAATCTTGATGAATTTTTCTTCTTCTTCTTAGTTTCGCCGAACCACAAGGACCATGGAGAAGGTGAGAGGATTTTCTTTGCTAGTTGATTTTTGTTAGTTACTTGTATGTGTTAAATGAGAAGATATGGGAAATATGTAGTGATTATTAGCTAGATAACTAGCCTTGGTCTAATTGTAGTCAAAGTGGGCTAGGAGGAGGGGGCGGCAAAAGGGGGAAAGGGGGGGATGAGATGATGGCTATTAATTAGTCTTGTACTTTGTGTGTAATTTAGCTAGATTTAGTTAGGATATTATGCTATCGGGTATTGAATTAGCTAGAAATAAATTTTAATGGAACAAAATAAAGTATGATGAAGTTGTAAAAATTATAAAATCACATTTCTTGCAAGTATCGGGTGTCCAAATAATTATTGTGTTGAAGTTTCGTAAACCGTCGTAGTTATAAGCTTTTAACGGAATATATAGTAAATAATTTCAAAAAACCGGGTAAACTAGTAATATAATTTTTATATCACTGTAATGAGTGTGAAAATATATTAGGATCATAGTCGGGAGTGTCGGGTATATTGTTCGTAGTAAATGATTGAGTGATGGCGTTTATTTAATAAATAAATATACGTGAATAGAAATTATGCAAACCCGTGAATGACCTAACATGAAGATGATGTTACTGATGATATGTAGACTACTCTAGGCTATATGATGTGTCCTTAGTGATGTTTCATGAATACGCAGCTAAACCATTACGGTTACGCGA
This sequence comes from Artemisia tridentata subsp. tridentata, assembly GCA_021014915.2. Lineage (NCBI taxonomy): Eukaryota > Viridiplantae > Streptophyta > Magnoliopsida > Asterales > Asteraceae > Artemisia > Artemisia tridentata. Next base: position 246,357,851 of record CP139504.1, read on the forward strand.
ATTTTGATACCCGTAAACCTAGTTTACGAAATGATGAATGATAACCATGAATAGTGATTTCCCTCCGGGAATGAATTGTGTTTCATGAATAGTAAATTTTTTGAAAACATCTCAAAGTCGCAAACTGACTTAAAAAATGATGAATAGTGAAATGATGAATAGTGAAATTATGAGTAGTAATCCGTGAATAGTAAATGTTGAAGTTTGGAAAATGACCTGAAATTACGATTTGTCACAGTCTTCCACCCTAAAAGGAATTCAGTCCCTGAATTCAGTTAGTGTTGGTCTCTGGAGTGGATTTGGTGAAAAGATGTGGATATTTGAGTCGCATCTGGTCTTCCCGCTCCCATGTAAACTCGGGACCTCTTCGAGAATTCCAGCGAACCTTCACGATAGGAATTCGACTCTGCTTCAACTGTTTGACCTCACGGTCCATGATTTCTGCTGGTTCCTCCACGAAATTGAGCTTATCGTCGAGTTGAATTTCGTCTAATGGAATTACGAGTGATTCATCTGAAAGACACTTCTTGAGGTTTGAAACATGAAATGTGTTATGTACGCTGTTGAGCTCTGACGGAAGCTCAAGTCTGTATGCCACTGGACCAACTCTATCCAGAATCTTAAATGGCCCAATGTACCTCGGGTTCAATTTCTCGCGCTTTCCGAATCGTATCACGCCCTTCCAAGGCGAGACCTTCACCATAACTCTGTCGCCAACTTGGAATTCTAATGGTTTGCGTCGAACGTCAGCGTAACTTTTCTGTCGGCTTCTGGCTGTTTGGAGTCTTTCTCGGATCTGGATTATCTTTTCTGTTGTCTCGCGAACCATGTCTGGACCAGTGAGTTGTGCATCACCAACTTCGGCCCAGCAAACAGGGGACCGACACTTTCGACCATAGAGTGCCTCAAATGGTGCTGCTTTTATGCTGGTGTGATAACTATTATTGTAAGAGAATTCGATCAATGGCAAATGGTTAGCCCAACCATTTCCAAAGTCAATCACACATGCCCTGAGCATATCCTCCAATTTTTGAATCGTTCTCTCGCTCTGACCATCGGTCTGAGGATGATAGGCAGTGCTCATGTCTAATTTGGTTCCAAATGCATCCTGTAGGGACTGCCAAAAGTTTGAAGTAAATTGACTATCTCTGTCGGAAATGATGAAAATTGGTGCACCGTGCTTTAAGACTATTTCCTTGACGTAAAGTCTGGTAAGTTGATCCATAGAATAAGTCTATCTGATTGGTATGAAATGGGCTGATTTGGTGAGACGATCAACGATTACCCAGATAGCATCGTAACCGCCTGATGTCTTGGGAAGTTTAGTGACGAAGTCCATTGTAATGCGTTCCCATTTCCACTGGGGAATTTTTGGTTGCTGAAGTAATCTTGATGGTTTCTGGTATTCGGCTTTTACCTTAGAGCAAGTAAGGCATTTGCTAACATACGTAGCTATTTCTGCTTTCATATTTGGCCACCAATAAAGTCTCTTGAGATCCTGATACATCTTATCAGAACCTGGGTGAATAGAATACTTCGATTTGTGCGACTCATGCATAATCAACTCTCGTATCCCGCCATAGAGAGTTATCCAGCTTCTATCCTTGAAGCATAATACTCCGTCTAATCTCTTTACAAAGCCATTTGCATTCTCTGGCATTCCATAGAGTTTCTCATTTGGTCGATTCTCTTCCTTGAGTGCCTCCCTTTGAGCCTCGAGGATTCTTAATGGTAGAGGTGAAATGATCGTCATTCCTAATGATCTGACTCTAAAAGGCTTGATTCGTTCTTTCCGGCTAAGGGCATCTGCCACAACGTTGGCTTTTCCCGGGTGATATCGAATTTCACAATCGTAATCACTAAGCAATTCCAACCAACGACGCTGCCTCATATTAAGCTCCTTCTGATCAAGTATATATTGTAAGCTCTTGTGGTCGGTAAACACTACACATTTAGTACCGTAGAGGTAGTGCCTCCAAATCTTGAGTGCAAAAACCACGGCACCCAACTCTAAGTCATGAGTGGTGTAATTCTTCTCATGAGTCTTGAGTTGTCGAGATGAATAAGCTATCACCTTCTCATTCTGCATTAATACGGCTCCAAGTCCTTTATGTGATGCGTCACAGTATACCACAAAGTTATCGATCCCTTCGGGTAGTGCCAAAATTGGCACACTGCAAAGCTTTTTCTTCAATAACTGAAAAGCGGGCTCTTGTTTCTTTCCCCACTCATACTTCTGGTTCTTCTGTGTCAACTTGGTCAAAAGTTTAGCTATCTTGGAGAACCCTTCAATGAATCTTCTGTAATATCCGACAAGTCCTAAGAATTGACGAATCTCTGTTGGAGTCTTGGGCGTCGCCCAATCTTTAACAACCTTGATCTTTGTAGGGTCAACCTGTAATCCTTGGCTATCAATGACATGACCAAGAAATTGTACTCTTCGGATCCAAAAATCACACTTCGAAAATTTGGCATACAATTTCTCTTTCTTGAGTAGTCCTTAGATCGTTCTGAGGTGTTCTCTGTGCTCTTCTTCGTTCTTCGAGTAAATCAAGATGTCGTCGATGAATACGATTATAAACTTATCCAAATACGGCTTGCACACTCTATTCATGAGATCCATGAATACCGCAGGTGCATTGGTTAATCCGAACAGCATTACTTGACACTCATAATGACCATAACGAGTTCTAAATGCTGTCTTCGGGATATCTTCCTCCTGAACTCTAAACTGATGGTAACCTGATCTCAGGTCGATCTTTGAGTAAAAACTAGAGCCTTGCAACTGATCAAACAAGTCATCGATTCTGGGAAGTGGGTAACGATTCTTCACCGTTAACTTGTTCAGCTCTCGATAGTGTATACACATTCTGAAGGATCCATCCTTCTATTTCACAAACAAGACCGGTGCTTCCCAAGGCGAGGAACTTGGCCTAATGAATCCTTTGTCTAAGAGCTCTTGCAACTGGTTAGATAACTCTTGCATTTCTGATGGTGCTAGTCGATAAGGTGCTCGTGCGACTGGTGCAGCTCCTGGCACCAAGTCAATCTGAAATTCTACTTGGCGAGTAGGTGGAAGTCCTGGTAAGTCTTCGGGAAAGACTTCTGGAAAATCTTGAACAATCGGTACATCTTCAAGTCGTTTCTCATCCGCCTTCTTTTCTGTTACATGTGCTAAGAAAGCATAGCAACCCTTCTTTATGTATTTCTCGGTTTTGATGCATGATATGATATTGAGTCTAGTTCCGCTTCGTTCGCCATGAATGATCAGGGTTTCGCCGTTGTAAGGAAGATGAACAACTTTCTCATCACAAATGATTCTCGCATGATGTCTGGATAACCAATACATACCGATAATGACGTCGAAACTTCCAAGTTCTACAGGCATACGGTCTATATTGAATGGGTGATTTAGGAAATTGAGAGTGCAACCACGGACAATAGTGTTCGTGCCAACTAAGTTACCGTTAGCTAGTTCAATGTGGTAAGGAGTGTCTAGTGTGGTTGGTTCGATGTTGAGTAGAGGTGCAAATATAGTAGAAACAAAACTTCTATCGGCTCTTGAATCAAATAAAATGGATGCATAACAATTATTGATAAGGAACGTACCCGTGACAACCTTCGGGTCCTCTTTGACATCTTCTCCTCCCATAACATAAACTCTTCCTTTAGCTGTTCCACCTTGGTTCCCGTTTCCTTGATTCTTTCTTTTTGGACAGTCACTCTTGAAGTGTCCTTTCTCTCCACAACCAAAACATGTCACTAGGGGTCTCTGATTATCAGCCACAATTGGAATCTTGCAATCCCTGGTCGAATGACCAACCTTCTTACAGTTACCACAAGGGTTAGGACAATTCCCAGGGTTATGATGACTTTGACACTTGTTGCATTTGGGTAAGGTACCATTGTAACCTTTCTTCTCAGTTGGGCCTGCAACATAGGCCTTACCAACTTCTTGTCTCTTTGGTGGTTGTTGAGTAGCATTGCCACCCTGATTGTTGTCCCACCTTCTCTTGTTGTTGTTGTTATAGTTGTTGTTGTTTCGGTAGTTGTTGGAGTTGTTATTGTTGTTATTACGGTTATTGTTGTTAACAGTAGTTCCCTTCTTTATTACTTGAGCCATAAGCTTTTGAGACATCCTGATAGCTTCGTCAAGTGTGAGTGGATCAAAAGAAGTTACATCCCCACAGATGCTGTGTGGTAGCCCACCAATG
>CP139504.1:246362087-246425541 GCA_021014915.2 Artemisia tridentata subsp. tridentata
CTGTTCCAATATAACCTTAGGACCAGAAGCATTATTCTCCGCAATCTTCAATTGAACTCCATTCATAGCTGCCTCAAAGTCCTTGCATGCATTTAAAACAACTTGCTCTATTCCACTCGGTTGACTACCATCCATAGTATTACCCACGTTAGGACCAATAGTAGACGTATTCTTAGTAGAATTAACAGTAGTAGTTGGTCCAACACTATAACTAGTACAAACGTCACCAGCAGACCCACCTTCAACAACCAAGTCTTTAGGATCAGTAACCAAATTAGGGTTTGTATCAACCCCATAAGTCACGTTCACATCTTGACCAGCAACTCCAAGTGACTTGAAGACTTCATTAGCAGCATTAATAGTTGAAACAAAAGCTGTTTCACAAGCAGTCGACACATTAGAAGCAGATACGTTCGCATCAGATTCAACACTAGGGTTTCTCAAAACCCTAGCAGCTTTCCGTAGATTGGTAACACCGGAGTTACCCTCATCTTGTCCCTTCAAACGGTTCATCCGAGCAGCCAACTGATCCACATCAACATTAACATTCCCAGCAGAAATCTTAGCATCAGCCGCATTCTTAGACTTAAGAAAACCCTTATTAATCATCTCTCTAAACCCACGTACTCAAAAGACCAGCAGCATGCGTAACCAGTAGAGTAAAAACAGTAAACCCTAACTAAGAAGTTAGGGTTTAAATGATAAAGCACAAATGACTATCCAGCTCCCATAATGATCGTTCCTATAATATGAGAAATCGATTCCATATATGCAGTGCAATCGAGGTATAATAAAGATTCTTGAATAACCACCGACTCACAATGCTCAAATATATCAATATAATAACGCAAGTGAATGAAAGCACATGCAGAAAAAGACAAGAAGCGAATCAAGAGAAAACCTCAAAAACGTTAAACATAATAAAATAAATCACCGACCCACTAGATCAGAAAGAACCAATAGGGATGATCTAATTAAAAAGGTTAACGATTTGAGATAAGAATGTGTTATTCGATCGCTTTTCGCTAAAGAGAGTCGGAAGAAAATTTTTGAAACGTGAGACCGGGAATTCGTGTGTTCCGTATGTTGTTTTCGTATAGAAAGGTTTGACGTTTTGGCACATAGGGAAGATCTAGTTCGCGATATGTTAGTCCTTAGATTCATTCTTATCCGTACGATTAGCCTACCTATTCCATTAGGCTTCTGATGCGTTTTGATACTCCGATATGTGCATAGTTGATCGTCGATACGAATATGAGACTCTTGAGACGTTTGATAAATCGATGAAGTTTTATCGTTTAGCACTACCTTCGTATTTGCCTCATGTGTATATGTGTCTCATAAATCTCTAAGTGAGATTACAACTATCATCTGTCATGTATTTGTTTCGTATCCGTTGGATCAGAATTGTTATGATTTGTGTTCTATTGGAGAGCCTGGGGCTATCTTAAATTGTCGGGATCGAGTCATGAGAAATAAAACTATTCTGTTTGTAAATATTCTTTTGGAAGAACCTCTCCGAGCGGGAGGCTAAAGATTGTCACTTCATTCGTGATTTGGTACGGCTCCATCTAACTTTTGCGACTTCAAATTTCGAGGACAAAGTTTTTCTTTTTAGAGGGGAATAATTATAATAACCTAAAAGCATGGTTTCAAAAATCCGTTAACAATTTGAATTGAACCCGAATACAACATAAGTAATTAAAATCCATAAAATTTTAAACTACAAGATCCTAAAATCCATAACCTAAGTATATTGAACTTGACACACTCATGGTAATCTAAGGTTTATATCACACGACAAAAGAGGTCCAAAAAAAAATAATAAATAAACTTGTGCACAACCTTAGTTTATAAAATGATGTCTAGATACATTAAAGATTTGAAACTCCTACCAATAAAATACCCATAAAGAGTATTCTTAAATTTGTTACTAACCTTCTCCATGGTAGCACGTGGTATAGCAACATCAGCCCCCTCGCATGTAATATCAGATAGCAATGAGCTCACAACCACCTTTGGTGTAGACAATTCAGGTTGCAAGACCTGAGCAAACGAGATTGTTTCGGTACTCTTGTTGAGCTCTTGTGGAGGTAGCACAACATCATCATTAGCATAGGAAACCCCATCCAAACCTGAAACCTTTTCGTTATGCCCTACCTCTTTAAATTGAACCACACGATTTCCCTTAATAGGGGTTCTGCTAGAACATATCATGTTACCATCGATGTTCTTCACTTTTTTTGCTAAAGAACTTAAAAACTCACCATAGTTTTCCTCTCCTCCCTGAATCGACATCTTCTCTCCCGGATTCGACATAGCCCTAACCAGCATAGCGCAAATAAACTAGCCCTAGCAAGAAGAAATATACGTCTGATCTTCAGAAACCAAAACGAGTAAAACCCTAGTTTAAACTAGGGTTTATAGCACCAACGAACAGAAAATCAACCCATAGCAATGTCTGGTCCCATAATTATGGAAATCACATAAAGTATTGCATGGAAGAATTCATGCAAACAATCAGTTAAATATTAAATAATGGAACTTGGGATCAAATATAATCACAACACCACTCCGACCCACGATTGATGAGTATTAAATTCAGATAAATCTGGTCTGTTGTGATATGTAGCAACCACCAATCGACAAAGAATAATTAAATATAGAGTATAGGTCGGTTGGATTGGCAATAGCAAAAAACGATTTAGAATAATCCCTACAAAAAGAATCAATTAACAAATGTGTAGCAACCACCGACCCACGTGAGATCAATGAATTCCAACAAATATTTGAATTGATCGACCAATAAGGATTTTTAGGGAATCGTTTTTCAATCGCCAATATCGCCAGAGAGAGGATTCCGTTTTTAGGGTTTTTTACTGGATTGTAGTGATTGGTTTGTGCGTGCCGTGTACCCCATTTAACTTTTGAGAGGTCGCTCCTCTATGGTTACTTATGATATGATAGGTTATGATTATGATTTTGTGACTAAGCATGTGGCATGCTTTTTGAGCTCGTTGGGCATTTCCGTATGATGATTTCGTGATTCTTTGATTCCCTTATGATACTTATGACTGACATCTACTTCGACTCTTATGATATATGACAACCTTGTTCAGCAGATTCGTTTGATTCCGTCTTGATTGCTTTCAGATTCAGTTATTGTTTGTTATACCTTGTTCACTGGACTTTTGAGAGGTCGCTCCTCTATGGTTACTTATGATATGATAGGTTATGATTATGATTTTGTGACTAAGCATGTGGCATGCTTTTTGAGCTCGTTGGGCATTTCCGTATGATGATTTCGTGATTCTTTGATTCCCTTATGATACTTATGACTGACATCTACTTCGACTCTTATGATATATGACAACCTTGTTCAGCAGATTCGTTTGATTCCGTCTTGTATGCTTTCAGATTCAGTTATTGTTTGTTATATCTGTTCACTGGGCTTTTTAAGCTCAGCCGCATTTCTTTTCCTGCGGCAGGTTTTAGGTTTGGAAGCTGGGATTGAGTGAAGAGTGCATAGGAGCTTTTAGTGGACTACCCTGACGATAGACACCATTTGCTTTTGAATTAGATTTGGATTTACCTTCAGTTAGATTTGAGCTTAGATTTGTATTTCAGTTTTAGAACTCTTTATGTAAAGAGTTAGTATTTCATTATTACCTTAGAATACATTTGTAACTATTATGCTTATAAGTCTTCCGCTTGCGTTTGTATGTCCTGATTGAAACTATAATGTGGCATTTTGACCCTTGTCGGGTTGGGGTATTACAAATCAAGTTGCTTTATTTTGATCAAACTTTGATAAATTTGGTATAAATTTTTAATATGAAAAAAATATAAAAAACATAAGTGTCAAATTTGTAAAAACAAAAATTTTTAAAAAAGAATGAGTAATTAATAAAACTTTGATCGTTGAATTTTAAATAAATTATATTGAGTTAAGTCTAAATTTATAAGTTTTTGTATTTTTTAATAACTTTGAAAATAAACAATACCCTAGACTTTATCTATTTTAAAAATACAACATGTATATGCGGGATTGTAAATATTAAAATAAAGCACGAGTTATTGTGTATGTAAATAAATACACGAGATTATACGTATATAAACAACATGTTATTCCTCTTTATAAGTTTAAGCAAGGATATTCGGGAAAAAACTTACTATATGTGTTCAATAAGGACTTGTGTTATTCATTTTTATAAGTTTAACCCATGCGTACACGGGTTTAAATTAAATACGGCTAAATTATTATTAACGAAAATATAATTATCAAATGTAAGCACGGGTTACTGTGAATGAAAATAAATATACGCTATTGTACTTATATCAACGACTCATGTAATTCCTAATTTAAAATTTATATAAGTATATCTAGAAAAACATTTTTAAAATTTTTTATATTTTAACTTCATCAACGGTTATTATCTATCATTAAACTCGCATATTATATACAACTTGATATCAGTAGTTAAATTTAAACAACAACATCAACCTCAACACTCATGTCAATTAAATAAAGTTAAATCTTTCATCCAACAAAAATCTTTAACAAAATATTAATCGATATTAATAAATAATGAAAAAGTTATGTAAGAACCCGTGCATAATTATTAGTTGTACTTATATCACAATTACAAACATTAAATACGGGAAAATTCTTATATGTACGTATATTAAACTAAAATTAAAAAATAAATTTGATTCATGTGTAAACACTGTGCGTGCACGGGACTTACAACTAGTTAGAGTTAATTACAAATTCCTTCCCTCTGTCTTACACATAATCGCACCTTTCGATTTTTTTTAACTTCTTGCAAGATTTGTCCCTGTAGTTGCAAAATTTTGTATCATTGTCCTTTTCACCAATGGGCGTTAATTTTTGTGGTCAAGTCCCTCACGTGTAAAACGTGAGGGCATATTAGTCTTATCTCTTCTCATGTAACAAAAGGAGTAACGACCACTAATTTTTAGGGACAAAAATTAAAAAATAAATTTGATTCATGTGTAAACACTGTGCGTGCACGGGACTTACAACTAGTTAGAGTTAATTACAAATTCCTTCCCTCTGTCTTACACATAATCGCACCTTTCGATTTTTTTTAACTTCTTGCAAGATTTGTCCCTGTAGTTGCAAAATTTTGTATCATTGTCCTTTTCACCAATGGGCGTTAATTTTTGTGGTCAAGTCCCTCACGTGTAAAACGTGATGGCATATTAGTCTTATCTCTTCTCATGAAAGGAGTAACGACCACTAATTTTTAGGGACAAAAGATGCAATTTGTGTAAACTACAAGGATGAAATATGTAATTAACTCAAAAATATATTAAAATAACGATGAAAAAGATGTTAATCTTGAGACAGGGAGGGTGAGTAGAAACATAACCGAAAACCCAAAAAAACAGAATTAAACGAAAAAAACCAATCCAAAGAAAAAAACCGACATTTTGGTTTTAAAAAACGAAAACCCATTTTTTTGGCCTGGTTTCGGTCTCCACTGAAAAGTCAAACCGAAATAACTGCATAAAACCGATAAGCTATATTGAAAATATAATATTATGGGGTTCTTGTAGAGGAAGATTCCTCCGGCGTCAAGGATTCCTTGAGTCGTGTCATCAAATCCATGGTAAAAGATTTGGATTATAGTTCCACGGGCTAAACCATGTCCATGACAACTACGGAGCATATTTTTCATTCAAAGCCATGCGAGACAAGAGTTTCTCCTTCTTTTCGGATAAAGCTATGAATTTCATTAAAGAGGCGATCATGCAGGTTGAAAGAAACGGCTAACGAAAGTTTCTCTCATTTGATCACAAGTAGCAATCACTCCTACGCAAAGCTTGTTATACCAAATTTTCGTTTCTCCGGTGACAGATTATGGGAAGAGTCTAAGTCGTATGGCATTGACATCGGTGTCGCTATAACGAAACACTCCACAAATTTCAAGGAAATCGGCTACGTGTTTGTTCGGATCGACCTACACTTTTCCATCAAATTGATTGTCTTGAAGGGTGATGGCCTTTGATGGTGAAGCTGTTTCCGAGGTCAACGAGAACGATAGCGGCCCCGGGAGTGGTTGCTATGACCTTATTGGTTGCCCACACGGGTTGATGATCGACCATAGGAAATGGTAAGCCTTGGAAAAGGTTGACAATGGGTTTGACTCCAAAAAGATCTTCGAAGGGTGGGTTGACTGTTTTTGTTATTTTATCCTTTTGAGGAACAAAAGGAGATTTGTTGGTTTTTCATTTTCTTCTATGTATAAAACGCTCGGGATCGGAGAGTGGAGTAATTGTCACAACCCCAAAATATCACAGCGGAAAAGGTAACCGGGGTATGACTTCATAGCACAAAGACACAAGATATAAAGAACGACCTCTACATGAGTCATTTAAAAGTACACGTTCGATTAAAGAAATAATGTTTTACAAACATAGAGTTTCACACAATAAAATGAAGTTTTTGTTTTATAATCGAACATTAAGTAATGCAACATATTCGTCAAAATGAAATCCCAAAATGCGACTCTATACCATGCTCCATGCAGACCAAGCTAGTGAAATCAAGAACCTGAGAAATACATGCTAAAAGGTCACCATAAAGATGGTGAGTTCATAGGTTTAAGTAAATATAAATGTGGACCACAAGATTTCCAAGTGTGAATATTATAACAAATACAATATCACATAAAAGTATTACGATTGCACTAAGCTCATGACATCGAAACCTTAACCGAAGTATATGTTGTTACAAGTTGTTGCCCCAGTAGGTGACTAACTCAAGAACACCTAGAGTTCCCAAATGAAATACGTTCGTTTGATATGGAAATCAAGTAAGCGCCACTTACCCAGATGGGGGTGTCAACCCCAATATATCGATTTACAACATTCGTTCTCACAAAGTAATTAACGGTTCATGATAGTGGGGGCCAAAGTGGGTTAACGGGTAGTTAGGTAATCTGTAAAAGTTTAACGCACTTATGTCCATAAGTAAAAGCAAACAATGTATTCTCACCCCAAAGTATTTCAATATGCATAGTAAAAAAGTAAAAGTAGGGCTATGAAACTCACCTCAATCGAGTGGTGAATACGGGAAATATAACGTAAGTTCAACGAGCAATGAATCCTAACTGTGACCTAAATAAACAAGTCGTATTAGGAATGATACGACATGTACTATAGGCATATGAGTTTTATAAAGTTTTATCACCCTTATATACTTGCAGTGAAATATTGTAAAGATTAGCAAGTCAAATCGTTTAAGAAAAATAAGTAAAACGCGTTTTTCGATCCCAAAAACCCTTAAATATGTGGTTGTTTGGAATTTAAATACGACTTTAAATGGGTGTAACTTATTCGTTTTTGTCCAATTTTTATCATTCAAAGCCCTAAGCGTAGGTAAAAATGTCTACTTCTAAGAAATCATGGCCTCGGGTTGTGACATTAGGTTTTAAATGTCCATTAATGCTCAAACAACCGCTGTTCCAGGTTAACAGTTTTAGGAAAAAATTTTACTTAACTTCCCGAGGGCATAACTTCTTTATTACTTAACTTCTTTGAGTGATTAAAGCATCTGAGTTTAGATCTAGGTCTTGGCTACAAAATCTATAACTACGATAGTTCTTGGTTTGGGGTCTAAAATGCTCATAAATACTCATCAAGTTTTAAACTCAGAAACATAATTTTCCTAACACTCGATTTTGAGTAAAATATTAAAAATACTAAAAGAATTCTAAAAATTATTAAAATTTGGTAGTAAGATCTACTTAAGACCTTAAAATTATTTAAATGTGGTAGAAAGAAACTTGGCAAAAGGTTATTTTAAAGTGGTTAAATCTTGCACACAAGTCGAATGAAAATCTAGCAAGATTCTAGGGTTTTTGTAGAAAATAGAAGGGGGGATGAATAGTTTTACCGATTAAAACTTAGTTTTAAAACTTTTAGATCGACTTATGTCAATCTATTTTGGACGTGAGGATATTGATAGTTAGATGTGAATAAACTATGCTACGAGATAGAGAAAGAGAGACACAACCACAACACAAATATTTATAGTGGTTCGGCTACAAGGTCACCTTCCTTTCCTTACTCCACTCCCCAAGTACCCAAATCGAGAGTTCGTAATCACTACACCAAAAGCTCCTTTATCATGTCGAGAAGCCTCACAACGTCGCTTACACTTTTTTGGTGCAAAGCTATATACCGGGTTCTTCCACAAGGTAGAACCAAACCTACGTCGCCTACACTTTATCCGGTACAAGGCTAGATACCGAGTTCCTTTATAATGGAGGAACTAATCCAAGCACCACTAGCTAATACACCACACCTATGACATACTTGAGAGGAACCAACAACAAGAGACACTTCTGTGATCTTGTGATGATGATGAAGTCTAGCAACCCATTTCTTCGAGCTTGCAAGTCTGCTATGCTAAATGTCGTGATCTCGCCTTTAGGAGGAACCTAGAGAATCACTAAGAAAGAAACTACATAGATGATCCTTGGATCTGAGGTTAGAGAGGTAAGAATATAGAGAGAAGATATATATCTAAAAGTGGTTAGAAGAAAGGAGGAAATGGCCAACTATTTATAGGCAAACTGTCCTCTGATCAGCCGGATCTGCCGGATCCATTCCCAAAGGATTCGGTCAGTGCAAACCAAGGGATCCGACACCTGGGTCAGTCCAGTCCGGAATTTGGGTTACAACTCCTGGTTTTGGGTTATGGTTATGGACTCTGGGTCATGTGATGTCATGCATGATGCAATAGACATCTTGGGTCATGGGTTATGGACTTTGGGTCATGGGTCATGAAATTTGGGTCATGGGTCATGGATTATACACATTGTGATGTCATGCATGATGCAATGAGCATGGGTCATAGGTTTTGGGTCAAGGTCCATGGGTCATGGGTTATAGGTCTATGGATAGTCCTACACATTTATCTTGTATGTTTATTTATTTAGTTTATATTGTATGTTTATATTGTATGTTTTTTATAACCCTAAAAGTTTCTCTCTCTAAGTGGCGACCAAAACCTTCCCTCTCCTTAATCGATTCTCTCAAAATCTGCTAATTTCTTTGTGTTTCTTGCATCAATTTGTAATAGTTAGTGATTAACACTTGTGTTAATTAGTTCCTAAAGTGGATTGGTGTTTAAATTCACATGTTCTTGGCTGTTTTTGTAAGATCGATTAGTTAGGGTTTTTTTGGTTGTGATCTCTTAATCCCTTGCATCCAAAAAACGATCGACCAGTCCTTGTTTAATACCTTTTCTTCTAATCTTAAACGTTCTCTGAGTCGTTTGGGTTATTAAGATTTGGTTGTTTAGTCGTTTTTTGGGGTTTGATCTGTTCATACGATTTAAGAGCATTGTGCACAAAAGGGGTTAGAGTCGGTTTTGATTTTCTTGATCGCAGCCATTATCCTTAATTATTGAAGTCGGTTGGACCATTCCTATATCTTGATTGTAGGGTGTTTCTTGTCGACTTTCTTCATTCTAGGGTTTGCGTCTGCTTTGCTTTGGTACTGATCTACGATAAACAGCCCTGAATTAGGGTTTGTTTCTTTAGCCGAGTGCAAGTAAAACCTTCCTAGGTTTTTTGGTCTTTTTAAGTTTCTTGAAAGTGGGTTGTAGAGAAATGGAAGCAGGTTTTTTGTTGGATAAGAAGACATCAAAAGCTTCTGGGTTAGCTACAAAAATTAACAACCTTGATGGCAAGGTTGTTGGTAAAGATGGGCAGCCATTGAAATCGATTTTGAAGAAGACGGGTAAGGCTGGGAATTCAAGTAATTTAACACCACCTACTGATTCGATTCCTTGCTCAAATGATGAGTGTGTAAATACTCATCATTTTACACCCATTAAAGACACAAAAATGACTAAAAACACCCAAATAGATCAAATATATTGCAAATATTCGTGGTTTGTGTTTTTATGTGTTTCAGGTATAAAAGGATTGAAAACGGGGCAAAAACGGACAAAACCGAGCACAAGATTGGAAAATCGTGAAAAGCCGAGGACGGGGAGGAAATTTACAAGATTGGACCGAGAAATTGCTCAAGTGTCAAAAGTCAACCTTCAAAGAAAATCAAAATGGCAGAATTGGCCCTTGGATATATTTTTCAGACTTGGCAAAAATTGGTCCCCAAACTTAAAACTAAACCTAATTCTAATCCTAACCTAAACTACCTTTTTATCCTAAACTAAAAACCCAGCCAATCATAAACCCACCCAACCCACCCGTCCTATTTTTGGTTAAATACCAAGGTCAACAAAACTAGTCAAACCCTTTTCTTCTAAAACTAACACCCCGCCAAACCATACGGTCCCACCTCACCTTATCCCTGACAAACCCACTCCCCTGTGCATCCTTATCCCTGCACCTCCCACCATCCTCCAAAACCACTAAAGTCCTCCTACTCCAGTCCAAAACCCATCAATATACCCTCCCCCTCACACGTTATAACCAGCTGGCTATCCAAGTGGTGTTTTGGCGCCAAAAATGCAACCGACGGCTAGGATCAATTTAAAGCCAATTCAACTGCTGGGATTTGTCAAAGGAGCTCAAAGGAAGCTTTTGGGAAGGGTATATATACCTCCTTACTCACACAGAGACGAGTAGTAGTTAATTTAATATAGGAGTAGTGAGATTTATTTTTAAGTCGAATGTAGAACAAGCTTTTAGGTTTAGTCAATCTCATGTTTTTGTAATCTTAATTTCAGTTTCAATTTCAGTTCTAAAAGAGTTGTACGATTTCAGTGATAATTCAAGTTAATTTCAATTCAGTAATTTGAGACAATTGTTGTTTATAGTTCAAAAGCTTTTATTTCCTGTTCAATAAGCTCATATAAGCCTGTGACAGCTTATTATGAGTTTATTGTTGCTTACTCAGTTCTGTTCCAAGAAATCAAAAAAGTCAAGGTTAGTCAAAGTTACTGTACTATTGCTTATTCTGGTGCTTATTGCTTTTTGTTTGCCTATCTGTTTAATTTGAAACATAGTAGGATTAGTTTTCTAGTTAGTATAAGCTTAAGTCTCATTTTCACTAAAAAAACTTTAAAAACAGTCAACTTATCTTGATATAGACATTAGCTTATTTGGTACTTAATATTAGATAAATACTGCTTATCTCAGCTTAAACAAGTTAGACATTCATTAATAAGTCAGATTCATAGGCTAATTTGGTGGTTCGTAGTTTTAAAATCTAATCAGTAAAGTATAAAGGACTGTTTGGCTTTATGGTTGAAAATGGGTAAAAAGTGAGTTTCACTGTTCATTTGCCCTTTCTCAAACTTTGATATTGATTGTTGTAGTGCTTATTAGGTGTTAGTAGTAGCTATAAAGCTATTTTGAATCTTTTGATAGATTTGAGTGGGATTATGCATCATTAGAACCTTAACTGCCCATATAAGCTATTTTATTAGCTCATGCTTATTTCAGCCTCTCTTTTGCATTTTTCATACCTATTATAGTCTATTCCAAGTTTGCATTGAATCCCCAAAAGCCTTGTTCTAAAATTCACTCAACCCAGCCAAATAGTATATAGCAGACTAAAGTTTTTGGATTTTGCAGTTTTCAGCGATTTTCTTTGATTTTTAATCAGCTCAATATAAGTTGTAACAAGCTATAATTTGGCACGAATAGAGTTGGCTGGCTTATCTAGCTATTGCCATTTTTTTAGAATTTTAAGATTTCTCTTGGAGTGCTTTTTCATGGCTTGAAAAATGCACTTTTTCCCCTGCTCATTGCTTAGATCAGCAGCCTAATCAGCCATTTGGTTGATTTGTAGCCTCTTTATAAGCTGTAATTAAGCCAACCCTAGGTCTAGCTCTTGGTTTATAATAAGTTCATAGTATGAAGTTGTTGTAGTTTCAGTTTAATAGTCTAAATCTAGCTTATACACAGCTTTTTCATGCCTTGAAAACAGTCCTATTTGCCCTGTTCACCATAGTACATCAGCAGACTTATCAGCTTATTTGCCTTGATTTCAGTGCTTATTTGCTTCTTTTCTTGGCTTTTTCTGTTCCTTCATTATATTTAGGTCATAAGTAGCTTATTTCAATAATCATTTAGCTTAAAATTAGCCCTATAGCTTATTTCCTTCAAACTAGTCCTAAGTTAGCTTATAAGTGACTGTTGCTTATTTAGCTTATTTCTGGCTTATTTTTGAGTTTTAAAAATATTCTCTTTTCAAAAGTTAAATATTTTTTATAAGTTTTAAAAAAGAAAAATACAAAAAAAATAAAATAAAATAAAAAAATTCAATCAAGTCTTTTTATAAGCGGCCACCTTATTCTACTTTTTTTTGTGCTTATTTTAAGTTTTCAAAAATATTGTCTTTTATAAAAAGTGCTTATAATTAAGTACTTTATCAGTTTCGAAAAGCAAAAATCCAAAATCTCTTCGTTTCCACTATTCACGACACGTTTCCACGAATCGAGAACACAAATTCCATTCAAACCTTCGTTGGGGATAACGACCCGGGTTACACATACTTCACTTGTGTTTCCTTTGGGAAAAATATGTGTTGATTTCAACGAATCATCTAACCAGGCTGTTCAAGATGGAGATAATTCGAATGCTCCTACACATGTAGAATCTGGTGCCACGACTTCCCATGTGAGTGTGGTTTCTGATGAAGTTGTGGTTAATACTACGGACCTTAATAAGGTTAGTGTGGAGGGGTATACGAATGGGAGTGTAGCTTCGGCTGCTAAAGTTGTCATTCCAATTGAAGTGGTTGATGGTATATGTATGAAATTCGCTAACACTCTTTACGGCTATTTCATTGGGCAACTTCATGCGTTTCCGTTAGTGGAAGATTATGTCAAGCATGCTTGGGCTAAGTTTGGGTTTGAACACGTTATATTGAGGAATGGTTTCTTCCTTTTCAAATTCTCATCATTGGAAGGTATGACTAAGGTTCTTTCTGGGGGTCCTTGGTTTATTAAATCTGCACCTTTATTCTTGTATCCTTGGGTGCCGAATAATAGGATGGAAAGGGAGAAGATCACCAAGGTACCGGTATGGGTGCGTATCCATAATGTACCTTCAGTTGCGTATTCTAAAGTTGGTATAAGTTTGATTGCAAAATAATTGGGGCGGATTATAAGGTTTGATGAGGGTACTAGTGCTATGTGCATTAATCCATGGGGTCGTTATTCATATGCACGGGTGCTTATTGAATTATCTGCTAATATGGATGTTTTGGAATCAATTGATGTTGCTATACCCCTGCCTAAGGGTAAGGGTCATTACATGGAAGTTCTTGTAGTCGAGTATGAATGGTGGCCGCCTTGGTGTTCTAAGTGTATTATTTTCAATCATGATGATGATTCTTGTCCCCTTAGACGTACGCGTGGTACTAGTGATTCAGACTCGAATAATAAGAATATTGGTGTGAATCGGGATGTTCACTCAAACAAGGCTAGTAATACGGGTGGTAAAAATAATCTAGGGTCTCGGTTTGTTAAAACTAAGCCCAAATTCATGTATAAACCTATTTCTAAACCGGCTACCAAGAAAAAGAACAATGTTGCTAAACGTGATTTGGGGGCTGACCTTAAAAACCAGCCTACTAATGAGGGTTCTACTTCTTTTGGTACATCTTCAGGTGCATTTGAGGGTGATCTTGGTTCGGTTAGGGCTGAGGAGAAGGTATCGACTCTCTATGAGCTGCGTAAAACGGTGGACACTACTCCCTCTTCTATGGGAGATGTGGAAACCGTTGGTGGGGGTGGTACCACTTCTTTTGTTTCTTTGGATGGTGGTAAGGAGAAAGTGAAGCCGGGTGCGGTTTCATCTATAGCATGCTTACAAGACTCTACTTGTAAGGTATCTGCTAAAAGTGATAAGGGAAGTTTGTGGGAGCAATTCTCTAGGACACATGTTGCTTCTACAAGTGATGTGAAATCATCTATAGCATGCTTACAAGACTCGGATGATGATGAGGTTTTAATGCCAGATGTTTTACCGGGTGCTGGCTTTCTAGATGATTTGGAGTCTTATGATGGCTATGAGTCTCAGGCGTATGGTCGTGATATCCGCTTGAAGGGTCGTCATAGGTAGTATGTTTTATTTTGTTAGTTATAAGAATAGCCTGTCATTCTTATATAGTGGTTTGGTTTGTTGAGTTTTTTTCATGTAAGTGCCTATGTAACGGGCTGAGATATGGGATTTCACCCATATCCTTTGTACTTAAACAGTTTTTTGGTTAATCTACTTACCAGGGTGCAGGATTACTCCCCTTTACCCAAAAAAAACTATGTATTTTTATAAAAGTGTAAGTAACAAAAGTTATATAAGTGTTTTATAAAAATGGTTTTGGTTTTATACAAATTATGAACTAAACATGTTTGATGATTTATTTGTTTATTGAAATGAGTTAGTAAACAATTGGCTCAAAAACTTACGTATTTTATTTATTTCGTTAAAATGATTTTACGATTGTTATCGACAAAACATAAGAAGATAGTAAGATATAAATAAACGTTTTTATGGCTTATTTGTAAACAATCTCCCCCTTTTTGTTGATGCCAAAACATAAAATTATTTTAAGTAAGAATAAAATTTGTAAAATTTTGAATTAAGTTTTTACTATTTTCTCCCTCTTTTCTGTCGAAATAAAAAGAGTGTCGAAAAGAAACTAACCCGAATGCAAGAGATTAGAAAGAGATAAGAGAGAAAGAGATTAGAAGGAGATAAGAAGAGTAAGTAGTGCATATTTGCTCCCCCTTGATGAGTGCTCCCCCTTGGTGAGGGCGTCAAGTATTTTAGGGAGGCTAAGAAGAAAGTATTGCAAAATTTGTAATATTTTTGCTTTGACGAAAGCTCCCCTTTATTGAGGGCGTCAAGTACTTCCAAGTGAGTTTTGAAAATCTACAAAACAAGGGTTAGAATGCAAGCATATAATATGATTTTGCAGAAAATAAGCTGAATGATGTCTCAGAAATGTTTCTGAGCACCCGGATCCGCCGGATCCATTTCAGAATGGATCCGACAGGTATAAATCAAATGATCCGGCCATCTGCACAGTTAGTAGCACTTTAATGTATAATAAACCATAAAAGAAGATACTACCTCCGTCCCATATTAATTGTCCAGTTTGACTTTTTTAAGTCTTTCTTTTTCAACTTTAATCTTAAATATATCAATGAAAATTATATCAATGAAGATACGTTTAAAACTCAATCTATTCATATATCTTGCATCAAATATTATATAACACAAACAAAAATTGTAGAAACGTAGAGGGGGGGGGGGTTGAATACGTTTCCGTTTAAAATCTAAAATCTTTTGTATCAAATTCCCGATCAAGTGTGTCTAAATATAAATAGTGGTTATGACAGTTATAGCAACTATGTATATCTATCCAACTTAAAGCAATAGACACACAAAACAAATAGAAGACATTAGAGCAAGTTTTGTTAGATTTTGGGACGGTCCCATATATGTTTGGGACTGGCTGTCTGTTTAAGGGACCGTCGACAGTGGGATGTTTTAGACAGGTGATGAATTGTGTATTTGAGATGAAGAAGTCCTAAGAGAATGAAGGTGTTAGGTTTTAGAGTTACTGTTGCTTGCATGGTTAAGACTGCTAATAGTTTACACAAGAAACGCTCTAAGTCATTACTGCTGCTAGTTACAAAGATTACAACTGCTTGTGTATTTTACTACTGCTAGTGTTGTTGATGATGTTCAAGAAAATACACTAAGTGGTTACTTCTGCTAGACTAAATGTTACTGCTGCCAGTTCAGAGTTACAACTGCTATCAGAATACGACTGCTAGAGTCAGAGATACAACTGCTAGAGTGTTTAGTTTGTACTGCTTATGAGATAAACTTGTATAGTCGGTTAGATAAATATAGAAAAGATTATTTAAAGATTTATCTTGTATAGCAAGCAATTGTAAGCCGACTAGGACTCCTTAGTCTATAAAAGGAGCTCCTAGGGCATAGAGATTGATACAATTCTTACGATTCTTTTATGTACTTCAAGGTTGTAAACCCTAATACTTTTGAGTATTCGTATTATATTAATAATATTGAAGTGTTTTGTTCATTGTTTACTGATAATTCAATAATAAGTTCTTCTTAAGATCAAATACAAGAAGACAGTTTCTATACTTAGTTGTTTTAGATTTATCTAAGAATAACTAAAACCTTTACAATCTAAGGGATTCGATCAAGTATATTGCTGGGATCAACAGAAGGGGATGATGAAGGAGCAATTGCGGTAACCCAGGGATCAACAGAAGGGGATGATGAATGAGCAATTGCGGTAAACCCAGTTCTAAATTCGATAACACTGTTCCAAATTTGACAAGGTTGACTTTTTCCAAGTTCGATAAGTTTGACTTTTCCAAGTTCGATAAGTTTGACTTTGCATGTTTTTCCTAGTTTCCAACACTATAATCTACTCAATCACAACTCCAAAACTAACCTAAACTCTTCGACCAAATTTTTCAACAGTTGTAATAGTGTCATAACAATATAATCAACATGATAAAAGTTTAAGACATCACAAAATAAATAAATGACAAATCTAAATAATTATAACTACTTACTAGTTTAGTTATGTGAACTTAGTTTTTACTAATTAATCAAGTATGAATACAAAACTTTTATGTAAATGATATCATTAAGAATATAACCTTGTTAAACTCTTATTAGCTTGTTGTCGACATAAAAATTTAAGAACATGTAAATGGGTGATACATTTGTATGTAATAATTGAAATAAGCACTTGTAAACTTAAGTAATACATAAATAAGTTGTGTAAAAATTATGAGAAGTGTTTTTATGACTTACTTGAAATTAAAGATGAGATGAGATGAACTAGTGCACAATGAATCCCAATTTAAGTCCCTAATTAGCTTCCAATTCACTAGTATATAATGCTTTACACCAAATAAACTCTAAATAAGCTTTTTTAAGCAATAACCCATTCATTTTCTTCCTTGTTTTCTTACTTGCCGAAAATATATAGAGAGAAATGAGTTTGAATGAGTTTTCTTTGTGTGAAGTTCTTTACTAATAACCCTCCTTTTATTATTGTACTAGCATGGCTTTTATATTATATTAATACTCTAAGACTGGCTTGATAATAAAAGGAAATATGTGAAACATAAGGGAGACAGTTTTTGGTCGTGAGTTTTGGTCAAAAGAGATAAAGAGATATGGCTTATACTAAAAAATAAAAAAAATAAAAAAAAAAAAAAAAAAAAAAAAAAAAAAAAAAAAATTGAAAGACTCTAGAACTAGCTAACATATGCAAACTGATGTTAGGAAGTATGCATGTGTATGGTTGGTGTGTGATGGTGATGAGGAGACAATATGTTTCCAACTTTTTCATATTATCCAGGAGGTGGTAAGATTGCATGGTGTGTATTGTGTTTTCATGTGTTTCAACAAAGCATGGTTTTTATAATTTGTTTAATAGGCTATCTAATAGCTAGTGTATTAAAAAATATTAAAAGTGGTATGGTGCCTTGGTGTGTTTAGCCGAAAGAAATGGAGGGGAAAGGATAAGTCATTTAATGTCTCCCATGTGTTTATTATCTTGTGGATCAAGTGCTTATTTTCTAGTTAATATAGTCCAAGTCAAATAAGGTACGATTTAGCAAATAATATTTCGTTACCCGTTGTAGTGGGGTAACCTCACAGTATTCAGGCTGTTCCGGTCGTTTTGATAGTTATTTCGCTGAAAACGGAGTTAAGGTTCAAAAGTTATGGCCGTTTGAAGTTTTGTCCTAAAAAGTCAAACAAAAGTCAACTCTGAAAGAGCAAATGCGATAACCCAGTTCTAAATTCGATAACACTGTTCCAAATTCGACAAGGTTGACTTTTTCCAAGTTCGATAAGTTTGACTTTTTCCATGTTCGATAAGTTTGACTTTGCATGTTTTTCCTAGTTTCCAACACTATCAACATGATAAAAGTTTAAGACATCACAAAATAAATAAATGAAAAATCTAAATAATTATAACTACTTACTACTGTTGTTATGACACTATTACAACTGTTGAAAAAATTGGTCTTTAGGTTAGTTATAACTACCAAATTGAACTAATGAACTATAATGACTACAAATAGGAATGCTGCACTTCTCAAGAAAGATACTTGAGCCTTCAAAATCATCATAGTAGTCCAAATCATCTTCCATGAAGAAGCCTCGAGAGTATGGTGGAAATAAACATAATGATCTGAATAACCCCAACCCACACTAAACGACTCCATCAACTTACAAAAACGTCCCAAGCATCGAACCTTAGCACGCCAAGGTCATAACAAGGACACAACCAGCGGGTTTAGCAATAAACCTGCACTTACATAAATGATGGCAATCTGCTAGCATGCACACTTATAATCCAGCCCATTCACTCACATCACAAAGGATCAACAACAACAGAAGCTGTACCAGACCCAAGTAGATACAAATAAAAGGGCATTATGAACACTAACTTGCATAACCATAACACCCTAGCAAAAATCACCATCAACATAAAGCATTGTTCTTCTAATAACCAGTCCCCTACCTTAATGCCACACTTACCACAATGGAACGAGCTAAACAAAAAGAACAGCCCTACGATGGCACGCATCATTTGCCCCACACGCAAATCAGAATGAAACCAAATCATTGAGATGCTGCCATCGACAAATCATAGGGTTCAAACGATCCCTAACTTACAAATAGGCTGCAATAAACAAATCATAGGATATACCATACCCTAACTTATACCAAAAAGATCAAAAGAACAGCTCCAAAGCAAAAATAAGCAGCAGATAAAGCGTTTGGACCTGTTGCAATGATTAGCCAAAGGGACCTGATATGTGAAGAAAGGACCAACACCAGCCCAAAGAACACGGGTCGAACCATCAACCACCAGTATCAGAAACCCAACATATACATGTGTTTGTAGTAAAAACCAAGTACCACAGAACACAACTTCCAATCCACCATCGTATTAACTCAAAAACATCGAAACATCATACCATAATACGAATAGGGTAAAACTTCCAGCAAGAACGATCACAGGAGTAAAAATGATACAATCAGCAACAGGTCTGTGAACACCCTTGATAACCTCTCTCTTAACCCACTTACAAAACCAACTTGCATACAATAAATCAAAAACCCTATCGAGGGTTTACTTCCACCGATCAGAATCGATAACAAATAAAAACCAGAAAGGTTTTATAGTCGCTAAGCACAGAACCAAACAAACGATCGAACCTCATATATGTAAAGTTGATAAGAAACCGACTTATGATAATCAGAAAAAGAGGATCGATTCAAAAACCAAGAGGCGATTCAAAACCCAAAAAAGGGTTAAAAATCCCCAGCCGCCACCCATATGAATACACAAACCACAAATCGATTGCATACCATTAAAACAAATTAAAGGTAGAGAGGCGATATTGAAGTTTGATTATGACGGGAAAAAATGGATTTTAGGGTGACGGCTAAATCACCAATACATAACTTTTTTGTACATGATATCATTAAGAATACAAGTTAAACTCTTATTAGCTTGTTGTCGACATAAAAATTTACAAACATGTAAATGGGTGATATATTTGTATGTAATAATTGAAATAAGCACTTGTAAACTTAAGTAATACATAAATAAGTTGTGTAAAAATTATGAAAAGTGTTTTTAACTTTTTATGACTTACTTGAAGTTAAAGATGTGATGAGATGAAGTAGTGCACAATGTATCCCAATTTAAGACCCTAATTAGCTTCCAATTCAATAGCATATAACCCTTTACACCAAATAAACTCTGAATAAGCACTTTTAAGTAATGACCCATTCTTTTTCTTCCTTGTTTTCTTACTTGCCGATAATATATAGAGAGAAATGAGTTTGAGTGAGTTTTCTTTGTGTGAAGTTCTTTACTAGCCACCCTCCTTTTATTATTGAAATAGCATGGATTTTATATTATATTAATACTGTAAGACTAGCTTGATAATAAAAAGAAATATTTGAAACATAAGGGAGACATTTTTTGGTCGTGGGTTTTGGTCAAAAGAGATAAAGAGATATGGCTTATACTAAATTAAAAAAAAATAGAAAAATAAAAAAATTGAAAGACTCTAGAACTAGCTAACATATGAAAACTGATGTTAGGAAGTATGCATGTGTATGGTTGGCGTGTGATGGTGATGAGGAGACAATATGTTTCCAACTTTTTCATATTATCCAAGAGGTGGTAAGATTGCATGGTATGTATTGTGTTTTCAAGTGTTTCAACAAAGCATGGTTTTTATAATTTGTTTAATAGGCTATCTAATAGCTAGTGTATTAAAAAATATTAAAAGTGGTATGGTGTCTTGGTGTGTTTAGCCGAAAGAAATGGAGGGGAAAGGATAAGTCATTTCTTGTCTCCCATGTGTTTATTATCTTGTAGATCAAGTGCTTATTTCATAGTTAATATAGTCCAAGTCAAATAAGGTAAGATTTAGCAAATAAAATTTCGTTACCCGATGTAGTGGGGTAACATCACAGTATTCAGGCTGTTCCGGTCGTTTTGACAGGTATTTCGCTGAAAACGGTGTTACGGTTCAAAAGTTATGGCCGTTTGAAGTTTTATCGTAAAAAGTTAAACAAAAGTCAACTCTGAAGGAGCAAATGCGATAACCCAGTTTTAAATTCGATAAAACTGTTCCAAATTCGAAAAGGTTGACTTTTTCCAAGTTCGATAAGTTTGACTTTTTCCAAGTTTGATAAGTTTGACTTTGCATGTTTTTCCTAGTTTCCAAAACTAAAATCTACTCAATCACAACTCCAAAACTAGCCTAAACTCTTCGACCAAATTTTTCAACAGTTGTAATAGTGTCATAACAATATAATCAACATGATAAAAGTTTAAGACATCACAAAATAAATAAATGACAAATCTAAATAAGTATAACTACTTACTAGTTTAGTTATGTGAACTTAGTTTTTACTAATTAATCAAGTGTGAATACCGAACTTTTACGTACATGATATCATTAAGAATATTAGCTTGTTGTCGACATAAAAATTTACAAACATGTAAATGGGTGATATACTTGTATGTAATAATTGAAATAAGCACTTGTAAACTTAAGTAATACATAAATAAGTTGTGTAAAAATTATGAGAAGTGTTTTTATGAGTTACTTGAAATTAAAGATGAGATGAGATGAAGTAGTGCACAATGTATCCTAATTTAAGACCCTAATTAGCTTCCAATTCACTAGAATATAAACCTTTACACCAAATAAACTCTAAATAAGCACTTTTAAGCAATAACCCAATCTTTTTCTTCCTTGTTTTCTTAATTGCCGAAAATATATAGGTTGAGTTTGAGTGAGTTTTTTTTTTTGGGTAAAAGGGTTAATTCACCCCGGTAAAATGCATTACACCAAAAAACGTTGAGGTACATAGGATGAGGGTGATATCCCTCACCTCAGTCCCTTAGGACACTTACAAACTCGAATATAGGAATGACACACCATTCCTATAACTTACAATAAAATGAACCTACCAATACTGATAAAAGTACATAAAAAATGACAATACTACTCAAGAAAAGCACTTGAGCCTTCTATATCACTATGGCAGTCCATCTTAACTTCCATGAAGAATCCACATTGAAACAGCCAATCGGTCTTCAACATATAATCTGTTTGTAGTATCAACGAACACCACAAACAAAACCAACACAAGCCCATCCACCAAGTCATAGCATGCACATAAGATAACATTATGAACCAAACTTGAGTATCAATGGACTTGTACATACTTCCATGGAGAAACCTCCAACTTGCCCCAAAACTCTTGGATCATCACTCTTGAGCTTCAGTTCACAAATTTCACACAAAGGTTGGTGAAAGACTCTAAAACCACGGATAGAGCAGCAAGCACAAACTTGCTCCAACGGTGTATGTTTAGATGCAAAACCGAATATAATAATGCACACCAAGCATGATGACCAGTAACAAATAAAAACAAGCACGCGACCCCAAGATGAATAAGAGTGCAACTGATCCGTGATTGTATGAATGGGGTTTTGAACAAGAGCCCCCAAAACTTAACTTCCATCTACAACATGAAATCTGTCCCAAACAGACCCTCATCAATACCAGCGAATTGAATGATCAGAGATGGTAATACCATCAAATCAGAACGGCTATACGACCATATCACAAAACCTAGCATCGACCCCACGCCATAGAACTTGCAGCAATAGATTATACCAAACCCAGACTTCCATAACTACATCATTAACAGATCTAATGCATAAAAATAATAGCAGCAGGATCAAAACTATGATGCAGCGAACAACCAACATGACTTACATCTCTCCCATAACCCACGTACACATGACTTCCATCTGATTAAGAACACGCAACCAACAACCAAACCCTAGTAAGGGCTACCATACAGAATAACTTGCAGCAGCAGCAGCAGCACCATCAATATTAAAGAATTGAAACCCAAATAGGGTTTCATCAACCATAACGAACAGCAATCATCACCAAATCCCACAAGAATATTAAAATAAGCATGATGGGGACATAATCGAAATCGACAATAACCAAACCCTAAAGGAGAAACGATAATCCTAATGGAGAATCGTTGGCATGATAGATATTTAGGGTTTGTAACCAATCGATCCAAATAAAAACCTAAAGAAGGTTTTATAAGCGTTCAGCACAAAGACAACCAATCGACCCTTAATATGTAATCAGATAAACCGACTAAAGATAAAGAATAAAGGGACGATTATACAAATCGAAACCCTAAGAAACAGATCCCATGAAAAACGAAATCGATTTAGGGTATCCAGCCAATAATCATAAGGAGAAATCCGATAAGATAAAAAAAAATAACGTTACCAACCACCCTAATAAGAATATCTAATCCCAAAATCGTATTGCATACCCTTGAAACAAGGATAGAGAGGACGATTTGGAGCAGAATTTGGCCGGATAATAGTTTAGGGTGGCGGCCGGAAATCTCCAAAGGGAGAGAGAAAACTAGGATTTTTTTTTTTTTTTTTTTTTTTTAGTTTGAGTGAGTTTTCTTTGTGTGAAATTCTTTACTAGTAACCCTCCTTTTATTATTGAAATAGTATGGCTTTTATATTATATTAATACTCTAAGACTAGCTAGATAATAAAAAGAAATATGTGAATGATGTGTCATTTTCATCCTGTTTTAAATTTATAAACTGAGAGATACTAGGACTAACACATACTCACGGGCAGTGTACCCGGTCATGTGAAGTACAGCCTAGGTAAATCCGAGTGTCGTCCCAAGAACTATTGTTCCGTGAAATAAGGTGTTAAACTCAAGTAGATATGATTAATTGAAAGTTGTGAATTAAATAATAAATTCTAATATAACATAATTAAAACGAAGGGATAGTGTTGATCCCAGCAATACACTTGATCGAATTTCTTAGCTTGTAAGGTTTAGTTATCTTAGATAAATCTAAAACAACTAAGTATAGAAACTGTCTTGAAGTTTATCAAACACAATGCGGAATCTTGTATTTGATCTTAAGAAGAACTTTATAGCAATATAAGAGTAAACACAGAACACAATTGTATCAAACAAAAACACTTCAATATTATTGATATAATACGAATACTCAACAGTATTAGGGTTTACAACCTTGAAGTTCTATGAACAGCGTGTGTCGAACTCTATGCCCTAGGACCTCCTTTTATAGGCTATGGAGTCCTAGTCGGCTTACAATAACTTTCTATACAAGATAAATCTTTAATGAATCTTTTCTATAACTATCTAACCGACTATACAAGTATATCTTTTAAGCAGTATTAACTAAATACTCAAGCAGTAGTAATAATAACTCTGGCAGCTTTAACTCTTCGGTAGTAGTAAGTTAGTAATAGCAGCACTAACTTTGTTCCAGCAGCACTAACATACTTGGTGTATTTCTTTGAAATTCAGCAGCATTGGCAGTAGTAATCTACACTAGCAGTCTTAAGTCTTTCACCAGCAGTAGTAAAACACTTAGAGTATTTTCCTTTTAAACACCTGAGCAGTTGTAATTCCTTAGAGCAGTCTTAACAATATGAGCAGCAGCAACTCTTGGAAGCTTTAATTCTCAACAATCCTCCCCTAAACTTGATATTTTTATCTAAAATCATCAAGTTTCCTTCAAAGTATAATCATTCACCAGGAGGATGCTTCCAAACACTATTCCCTCATTTTCTTATAATCAGCCCCATAAAGTTGTTTCTCCATTTTTTTGAGAAGCTGATATACCATTTCACTCCAATAATCAACTTGAAGTTTGACAGTACCATTGAGCATCATGTCAAGTTGCTTAGCTAAAGGATAGTCTTTTTCCACTAACATGTAAATCTGAAGTCCTCTCATCATCACAGTATGAACTCCACATGACTAAAAAAGCTTCCAAAGCAACACTTTATATTTATATTGATTATGCCAAACTCTATCTTCATGATAGGTTTCAAACATAACCTTCAAGTCACCCCAGAGAACTCTATCCAAAATGTCTTCTGGTTTAGAATCTCCATACTTTTCTTTGACTAATGCCCATAAGGTTTCCAAATCTTCTCTGTTAAAGTTTCTGAGCATTTGTGCAAAAGTGACAAACCTTTGAGATTGTCCACAAACTCTGATTATCTCCCACCAAGCAGTCTGTCCACGATAACCAGTTTTCCAATCTATGATAGGTACTTTAGTCTTCAAAGGAACAACATCAACAATTTCATCATCATGATCACTTGCAATTTATATCAATTGTTGTAGATTAGCTGTTTCTTTTGTATCACTTTCTTGGAGTTGCTCTGTTTGCTCTTGTGTTTGCTCTGTTTGCTCATGTGTTTTCTGCTTCTTGCTGCCTTCAACTCCTAATTCTTCTCCAACTCTCTTAGAACCCCCTACCTCCTCATCTTCATTCATGGCAATAAAAGTGTTAACCCTTCTGAAAACAATATCAAACTCTTCTTTAATTATGTTATAGCTCATCCCTTTAAATAAAGCTTGTTTCCATCCATCCATATTTTTCAAATAGGTTATCATGATCTGCTTTTGCTGTGCCATGGTAGGTGGTTTATTCCTCTTTGCTTCAGATCTTTTCTTGGCAAAGAACTTCTTCTGGTCATCTAAAAACTTCATAAACAACTTAGGCTTCTCCTCTAAAGATAACTCCTGTTGCTCTTCTTGCCACATCCTTTGAGCTAACCTGTGATTAGCTTCACATTTAGCTTGGATGTCTTCCCATGAGTTGATCTCTGCAAGAGTAGCTTGTTCTTCTTCTTGAGCTTTTTGGAGTCTTAGTCTTTCTTCTTCTTCCTCTTCTTGCTGAAGCTTTCTAGCAAACTCTGCATCTTTAGCAAGTTGTTGTTGTTGTGGTTTCCATGATAAGTGTTTCACCACAGGTTATTCAACTAAAATTGCCTTGCCTTTGCCCTGTGGTGGTGGTTGTGTTGTTTGTGTTGTTGTTGCAGATGGTTCTTTGATAGTCACACCTTTAGCTTTGGGTCTTGAACTTTCTTTGATTTGTGGAGGAATCTTCTTAAGATCAGTAAGAACCTTAGCTAAGATGGTCTCACCATTAAGTTCAGTTGTTTCAGCAACAGTAGCAACTGTTTTTTGAGCAGCAACACTAACTTCTAAAGCAGCAGTAGAAACTTTTGACCCATCAGCTAAAACTTTTTCACTAGCAGCATTAACTTGCTCACTAGCAGTATTAACCTCATCATCAGCAGCATTAACCATTTGATCAGCAACAATAAACTCATCACTCTCAACCTGCTCATCCATTTGAGTATCCTCCCTTGAACCCTTGCTATCACTCCTCCCCTGTTTGGAGGCATCCTCCCACAAACTAGCATCTTCAGAAGAATCAACCCTTTGAGCAGTACCCACCTTGTGTAGTCTTTTAAACTACCATCCTGAGAAATGGTAGTCTACTTGAGGTCAAAAACATCTTTTGTCAATTTGGTACACAATTCCATCAATTCCTTTAGTTCAAGACTACCCTCAGCACTTCGAAGTGTGTTACCTCTCCCGGGTGGTTCACCATTAGGTGTGTTAGGTATAGCCTCAAACCCATTATGAGCATCCATACCCTATAGAATCCAGTTGGCTGGGACCACTACCTGAGCTAGTTCCAGAGGAACTTGACTCATTAAGTGTTTCCTTGGTTTGGGTCTTACTTATATTACCACTGGCCTGCTCTACATCTAAGCTAGTAGCAGGAGTGGCAGCCCTTACCAATCTGTGACCCCTCTCCTTAAGCACAACCTCATCTGCAGCCATACTAGCACTAGCCTGAGGTAGCTGAGTGTCCTTTTTGGTGAACCTTCGGGTATAGGTCTTTTTAGGTAATGATGTGGTAAAATTGTGGGTGTGTGATGGGTTTCAGTTGGGATTACTGAACCTTCACCCCGGTTTTGAGATTGGACAAGTGCCACCATATTAGGAAATAATAATCTTCACTTTCCAAGAAAAATCTTTACCCACCCTTTTCATGTTTGAAAACAGTTTCTTTGTGAGCAAGGGTACATCAAATGTTCTTTTGTGAACCTTCTGTTGAGAAAGTTGTTGATCCAAAAACCATTGCAAAAATCTCGGATATAGAAAATAGTTGCTTGATGTATCCAAGTTCTAAACCGAACCTTCCAAAATCATTTTAGAAAAGTTAAACTTCTGTCCTGTAGTTAGGCATACTACATCAGAAGCCACAGTAGTACCAAACTCATTCCAGCAAGTTGTTTTAGGGCTTAAACATTGTAAGAAGGTAGAATTAAAAATTTCCATTGAGGTGAGAAGAGTCCTTTTTAAAATTTCAAAAAGTCATTTTTCTTCTCATACCCCATGTTTTCCAGATTATTATGCGGCTCAGGTTTACGACTTACCGGGAAAATTTCATGATTTCAAGATCCAAAGTCGTGCTAAGAAGTAACATTTTATTTAGTTTTTTCATAAGATTGGCATGTCATCTTATGTTGCTTATTGGTTGTTCTAGTTGTTCATTTATTGCCTGTCATAAATGTTCTAGTGGTTGTTCAAGCAGCTGCTTGAGGTTAATGTGGCATTTCAGCCACATTCCATTGTACTTTAAATGTTTTTTTGGTTAATATATTTTACCAGGGTGCAGGATTACTCCCCTTTACCTAAAAAAAAATTGTAGAGTTTAAGAGACACTCAATACCATTATCATCTACTAGTTGAAGTGATTCTCTGACGGATGACTCAGTGATAAGTATTTCTTGGCCATTTTTTGGGGTAAAGGGGAGTAATCCTGCACCCTGGTAAATATATAAACCAAACAATTTAAGTATATATGGAATATGGCTGAATTACAATATTAACCTCAAGCTAAACAGCTTGATAGACACCTAGCTCTAGTGCTTAAGACATGCCAAAAGCACTTACAAAACTAGAAACAAAAATGCATCAAAAAGAAATGAAAACCAGCTAGCCAGCAAAAAGCGTGCGGGATGAACTTGCCCCTGTATTAGCAAACAGATTGGCCGATTCATCAAACACATTTTCCACTTGTTCTTCATCATCTTCATCATCCATCACCAATGCAGAATACAGATTAGATGTAAAAACATTAACTTCCTTAGAAGCATTACCAATAGACTTCAACTGAGACGACGATGTAGATGCATTACCCATAGTAGTAGCTCCCTTCTTAGGTTCACTAGTTGTTGCCTTAGGAACAAATTTGAACTGTTTAACCGAAGTGCCCACAGATTGATTCCCATTAGTAGCCTTGGCTTTACCCTTCTTCTTTTTCTTTCCCACCTTTTGGAAACCATCAGTATCCAACTCCACAGCAGGAGTAGCAACATGTGAAGTAGAAACAGTAGGAGGACTCACCACCTGTTTAGGACATTGATCATGAGAATGACCAAATATTTTGCATAAATTGCACCTGGGGGGCCTCCATTCATATTCAACACGTATAGTCTCTTTGTTAAAACCCTCCCCTGTAAGGGAAGGGAAACCAATAGTAACAGCCTCCACAAGGTCAGATTCAGACTTGACCTCAATGAGACATCTAGCAAAACTGCTTCTACCCCATGAATCCTTACACATAGAGCTAGTGTGTGAATCAAGCATAACAAGCTTACCAATATATGCAGCAATCAAACTAATACCATCCTCTTCAAAAACTTGAAGAGGGACATCATGCAATTTAACCCATACCGGAATGCTAGTCAATTCTTCCTTACGCAAACAAGAATCCATAGACCATTTCTTGAGAATTATTGGAGATTTGCGTATCATCCAAGGACCTCCTTCCAAAACAGCTTCTAACCCAACCGATGTATCAAATTTAAAGAAGAAGAAGCCTTTGGAGTTCATCATAATCCTTTTAAGACCATGTTTCGCCCATTTACTCCTAGCATAGTATTCAACAACAGGAAACGCCATTCTTTTTCCAATAAAATAACCATATAAAGTATGTTCCAAGCGAGAGCTAACCTTTTCCACCACTTTACGTGGAATAGAGATGTTAACACCATTACAAACAGGTTCAGAAGTTGGAGTCTCATTAGGCAATGTGATTTCAGCCTCAAAAGCCTTCACCAAAACCTCCAAATCAGCTAGTATCCACGTACGCACATTACTCTCCAAGGTATCCCACAACGGATATTTACCCGCTTCAACATTCGTATTGAAATAACCAACGTCCTTAGATGATTTAATCGACACACCAAATAGAGCATTAAGATAGTCGACACCGGTGACATCCTTAGGACCCGAAGGATCAGAATGGGTCACATCATTTGTAGAGGCAGCCATGACCGATTCATTATTCATCAAATTCACATTAGTAGGAGAGGCATCCAAGACCTCTTCACCAAACGTAGGCGTAGGGTACCCAACAGCAGGTACGTCAAATGCATGATTCCCCAAATTCACGTTAGGGTTATTGAAAACCCTAACTGCTTCGCTTGATTCTATCATACCAGAAGCACCAACAGGTTTACCATTCAAACGAGCCATACGATTAGCAACTGCCCTTAAAAGGGCAGCATTCCTCTCTCCCAAATCCGACATCACACTACAGCTACGAAACCCTTAAAGAACAGAACAACCAGATCGCAATCCAGAAACAAGAAGGATATAACGTCTAACCTTCAGAATCAACCGAGAAAACCCTAGTAAAAACTAGGGTTTATATTCATGAACGTCCAATATATCAACCCATAACCAGTAGTCGAACAGTGATGAGGGATACTATAGTCGGTCAAAATGATAGTGATGAAAACCGATTCAAAGAAACCCTAAAATAGCGAAGACAGAAAACCCTAAGAAGATTAGCCGTCGGTTGAATTGTATTGCATGCAAATTATCATATTAGGGTAATCAGTTGCATGCAAATAATAATTAAATAGTACACCAGCGATTGAGTGGAGACCCTAAACGATTTAAAAATAATACTATAACCGACAATTGTGATCACAAGAAAATAATTTAACCACCAACCCACGATGGTGGATCAATTGTAGAATTATTAATTAATGATCGACAAAGGATTGTAAGGGATTAGAATGAAATCGATTTAGAGATGATCAGATCGCCGTTTTCGCCAAGGGTTGGGAGAGTTTTTTCTTCTGCATACTTCTAACCTATGATGTATTTCTTGGCCATTTACATTAGCCTTTAACTGTACTTCTCCATTAATAATTATGGCCTTAGCAGTAGATCAAAACTGGGTAATGTGAGAAACGTATATAGTAGGATTCACAGTTAATGCAAACCTTATTTGCATTCAAGAAATTAATGATTTCTGTGAACCCTTCAGAGTCTTTGGGTTTATCAAGAAAGGCAACCATGTTATGACTCTCAGCAAATTTGCGTGATGACATTTTGAGTTAGGATTTGTGAATTTTGACAAAAATGTGTTAGGGTTTGTTATTAAAGAGAATTATGAGTGCGTGAAACTGATTAAGTGATCCAATTGGGGATTTAAACCCTTAAGTGAAGAAGTTACATAATCGTCCCTGCACTCTCAGACATAGCAGCATAAACCTAGCAGTAGTAACTTATACTCAGCAGCACTAAGTCAGTTTTTCACTCCAAACAACTGAATTATCAGCACTCCAACACTTTTCATTACTTATCCTGCAAAAGATTAGTCCAAAAACACCAAAACACAAACAAAAACACATTCTCTAATAATCACATACGCAATTATACTTAGCAGTTTTAAGTATAACAAGCAGTATAAACTAGCAGTTCTAAGTATAACTAGCAGTACTAATTACACTTTGCAATCAAAAATTGAAAACTACCCACATCAAAAGCTTTTGTGAGCAAATATGCAACATTTTTGTCGGTATGAATTTTAACTATTTGGATTAACTTCTTTTCATAACAATCTCTTATAAAATGATGTCTTA
Source organism: Artemisia tridentata subsp. tridentata (assembly GCA_021014915.2). Taxonomy (NCBI): domain Eukaryota; kingdom Viridiplantae; phylum Streptophyta; class Magnoliopsida; order Asterales; family Asteraceae; genus Artemisia; species Artemisia tridentata. Next base: position 246,392,499 of record CP139504.1, read on the forward strand.
TCTCTATATGCTTTGTTTTAGAATGAGAAACAGGATTTTTAATTATGCACATAGTACTGCTATTATCAATAAATATTTTGGTATGCATAAAATTGTACCCATAATCCAATAATTGATTTTGAATCCAGAGCACTTGTCCACAAAAACTTGAAGCAGCCACATTACTCAGCTTCTGTTGTGGAATTAGCAACCACAGTTTGTTTCTTGCACTGCCATGAAATCAACCTGCATCCTAGAAATTGACAACCTCCTATTGTGGATTTCCTATCCAAGCTAGCTCCAGCATAATCACTATCAGTGTATGCTACCAAATCAAAAGGTGAATCTTTTGGATACCAAAGGCCCAATTTAGGTTGACCTTTCAAGTATCTAAAAATTATTTTCACATCATTCAGATGTGAAACTTTTGGTGTAACTTGATATCTAGCACAGGCACATACTGCAAACATAATGTTAGGTCTTGAAGCTGTAAGATACATCAATGAACCAATTATTGATCTATATAAGTAAACATCAACTTCTTCACCATCTTCATCTTTGAGCAGGGGCTTGGAAGTTTCCATTGTTGTCTTTGCAGGCTTCACATCAGTAAACCCAAACTTCAAAATTTCAGCTACATACTTATCTTGACTGATAAATATGCCATCCTCCTTCTGCTTGACTTGTAATCCTAAGAAGAATCTGAAACCTTTCATGCATAAGCTTCTCAAATTGAACACATAACTCCTTGTTTGTTGATCCAAAGATAATATCATCAACATAAACTTGAACTAGCAAGATATCATCTTTGTGTCTTCTGATAAACAAAGTCTTGTCAATCTTCCCTCTACAGAAACCATTGTCCAACAGGTATGTTGACAATGTATCATACCAAGCTCTAGGAGCTTGATGTAAACCATAAAGTGCTTTTTCCACCTTATATACCTTATCAGGATTGTCAGGATCTTCAAATCCAGGTGGTTGAGAGACATATACTTCTTCTTCAATTGTCCCATAAAGAAAAGCACTCTTCACATCCATTTGATACACTACAAAATCTTTATATGAAGCATAAGCCAAGAACAACCTTATAGCTTCAATTCTTGCAACTGGGGCAAATACTTCATCATAATCAATTCCTTCTTCTTGAGTGTATCCCTGAGCAACTAATCTTTCCTTGTTTCTAATCACAATGCCTCTTTCATTCTTTTTGCATCTGTAAACCCATTTAGTACCAATTTCCCTTTTCCCATTTGGAAAATCTACCAAGGTCCAAACTTCTTGTAGCTTGAATTGTAGAAGCTCTTCTTGCATAGTCGACCCAGCTTGGATCCTGTAATGCTTTATGTGCATTCTTGGGTTCTACTTGTGATAGAAAATAAGCAAACAAACAGTTTTGAAGGTCTTTATGACTATTTCATTGATGAAGGGATCTTGCAAAGAAACCTTGTTCCTCCAAATTCTTTGTCATTCTTCTTGTCTGAACCGAAGACTGCACTTCTCCAATAATTTGTTCTTTAGGATGATCCTTGTAAATTCTGGTATTTAGAATAGGACTAACAGGAATAGTATCATCCAAGTTGTTTATGTCAGCCTCTGTTCCAACTGCTTCATCATCTGTATCAGCATATATATTCTCCAAAGGAGGCATGTTTGGAACAATTGTATATTTATCTTCATCAAAAGCAATGCCTTCCTTATCAGCATTATTAGCAGTTTTATCATTGTTAGTGCTGTTAGTACTGTTTTTATTACTAGCAGCATTAACATCATTAGAACTGCCAATATTATCATCCTGAACATATTCATCAAACACATTTTCTTTGCTTGGAGGTTCATCAGTCTGCTTTTCCTTCTCATTTGAAGACTTAACACCATCTTCTTTAGCATCTTTTGGATTTTCATGTGCTTATGAACTCTTTGACTCTTGAGTTGAGATAAGTGGATCGGCAATCCATATGGGTAGCAAGATGCTTCTGTGCAGGTTCAGTCTCCTTACTAGCTTGTGTACCTGCATCAGTATTAGCTTTTGTACCTGCATACTCATTAGATTGTGTACTTGCAACAAATGGTTCATAATTCATTGTTTTGGTTAGTGCATCAATATCAAACAGCCAGTTTGGTCCACTTCCTACAATATTAGGTGAATTCTCACTAAACCTAACATGTAAGTTCTCTTCCACAAACCTGGTTCTACTATTGAACACTCTAAAAGCTTTGCTATTCATTGAGTATTCAACAAAGAAACCTTCATCAGCCTTGCCATCAAACTTGCCTAAGTGATCTATGATATTGAGGACAGTAACAGGACACCCAAATGGTCTTAAAAAATCTAACATTGGTTTTCTACCATGTAAAAGTTCATAAGGGGTCTTGTTATGAAGCTTAACTACTAAACTTCTATTCTACATAGCAAGCAGTATTAACTGCTTCAGCCCAAAGAGTAGTAGGTAACTTAGAATCAGCTAACATTGTTCTAGCAGCCTCCAATTAATGTCATATTCCTCCTCTCAGCAACACCATTCTGTTGAGGAGTTCTAGCTACACTAAACTATCTCTTAATACCTTTCATCTCACAAAACTGGTTCATATCCCTATTCATGAACTTAGTTCCATTGTCACATATTACTACCTTTAACTTTATGATTAACTATGTTTTCTATCCTGGTTATGAAAGACTTAAGAATGCCACTGGTTTTTTTTTTTGGGTAAAAGGGTTTATTCACCCCGGCAAAATTCATTACTCCAAAAAACGTTGAGGTACAATAGGATGAGGGTGATGTCTCTCACCTCAGTCCCTAAGGACACTTACAGACTCGAATATAAGAATGACAAACCATTCTTATAACTTACAATAAAATGAAACTACCAATAATGACAAAAGTAAATAAAAATTTTACAATACTACTCAAGAAACACTTGAGCCTTCTATATCATTATGGCGCTCCATCTTAACTTCCATGAAGAATCCAAACGATCTTCAACAAACATCTATTGGTAAGAATAGTCACACGCAACAGCAACATCCTCACCTAAAGAAAATAATAGGGTTACGACCCTAACTTCCATCGACAAACAAGACAGCAGGTGTGTGAAACGATCCATTTGCTAGGAATAAAACCTAGCATAAGCGTATATGATCAACAGCAGCACCATAACAATAACCCATTAGTCGAACCAATAATAGGGATTAAACCCTAACTTATCCATCATGATCGTAGTAGTTAGATGACAAAGAAACACATAAGCAAAACTACCCAAACGATCAGCAGCATCCAAGATGATTTTTGAACAAGAATCATAGAACTTGACTTACACAAGATAACTTGACATACACTCTCCAAAACCCACTTCCAATATCGAATCAGCAGCACCACTTCCAAGATGACCCAAATTCATATTCGACTTACAGGAACAAAACCATAATCCCACGTACATAACAGCACCAACATGAAAACAGATCAATGATCACTTACAATCACATCAGATAATATACAAAACCCTAATAGGGTTTCGTAATCCATTAAGCACAGCTATCCACACGTACCATGTTAGCAATAAGATCTATGAAAGTCAAGAACATGGTACGCTCACCAACCAAGCAGATCGAAGAAAAATAAAACCTTTCAAGTCTGAACGATCGAACCATAACCAGAAACCCTAAAACCGATTTAAAAAGTAAATCGTTTAGGGTTAAAAACCACAAACGATCAGACATATATAAGGGAAGAAATCGTTTAGGGTTAATAAGGAAACCAACAAACCTAAACCCTAATAACAGATCGATTAAAACCGATTTAAATCAGGAACGATTAGGGATTAGATCTTGCCAGAATAAGACTTGCGCATAAAGAAAAACGAATCCCTTAAAAAGAGAATCGTTGAATGATAAATATATGCAGCAAGTTAAAAATCGACCCTATAGTATATATAAATCAGAAAAACCGACTTAGAATTAAAGGATATATAGGGATCGATCAGAAAATCAATGGCGGTTTAAAACCCTAAAACGATTTACAAAAAACGATTTAGGGAAAAAAATCACCACAAACAAGAGAGATCCGAGAAAGATAAGAGATAATATGATGCCAACCACCCTCCAATGAATGAAACTACCCAGATTCGTATTGCATATCCCTTTTAATAAAGATAGAGAGGACGAATGGGCAGTTTTAGTGGCCGGAATTAAGGGGAGGGTGGCGGCCGGAAATCTCCAAAGGAGAGAGACGAATTTAGGGTAATTCCAAACTCTTTCAATGCCACTGGTTTCATCCTTAGTTGCTAAAAAGAAAACCCAAATAAATCTACTAAGGTAATAGATCTTTTTCATTAAACTTCTCATAAATGTTGGTCCAAGTAAATCCATGTGCAACAAATGTAAAGGCTTATTTATTGAGTTCACTACCTTGTTCTTACAAGAAGCTCTGTGTTGCTTTCCCTTCTGACAAGCAACACAGATTTCAACATTTTCAAAAACTTTTGAAGGTAAACCTCTTACAAGGTTTCCCTTAACCAATTTATTCATTCTTTTGAAATTTAAATGACCAAGCCTTCTATGCCAAAGCTTAGATTCATCAGATGTGGCCTTTGCAAAGAGACAAGTCAAACCTCCTTTGGGAACCATATTCTTTAAATCAACACTGTATATGTTGTCTGTTCTAGGAACTTTAAGTAAAACATGACTTTCATCAGTCAACTTAAAGTCAGGAGACAAGACAAAACATTCAGTGTCAGTAAAAAGAACACTGTTCTTTTTGTCACATTTGTGAGAAACTAAAGAGGTTAAACTTAAGCTCTTTTACAAAGTACACATTATCAAAATCTAATTTACCAGTTTTTATTGTACCTTTGCCTGTGATTTTCCCTCCTTTGGGATTACTCCCAAAAGCAACATATCCTCCATCAATTGCTTCAAAATCTGTGAGATAGGACATGTTTCCTGTCATGTGCCTTGAGCATCCACTGTCAAATACTCCTTTATCCTCTAATTCCACCTGTGGATTCCCCTGCACATAAAGTAAGAAAATAAGTTCATTTTGGGGACCCAAGCCATTACTGACTTGGATCTGCCTTGTGCATCAACATAATCATACTTCTTTAAAACTATGGATGCACTGCTGTGTCTAGAGACATGATCTAAAACTTTAACTTTTAGTTTCCAGACCCAACAAGCTGATGCCTTAACATCATAAAAATGGTTTCCCAAAACAGTATCAGTTATTGCTTTTAGCTTAGCAGTAGAAACTACTGCTTTTGCCTTAGTAGTACTAAATGTTGTATTCTTTTGAATGAGCCTTTTTACAGATGAATGTGCTGTATTTGAAAAGTGTAACCTTGATTTAGCACCATTCACTGTTCTTTTGGTGGAAGCAGTATCAACTTGTCTAGCAGTATTAGTTAATACTGATGGTTTAAAAACATTTTACTTGACAGTATTAACTGATACATGCCTAGATTTTATTAACACTGCTCTTGGAACTATATTTTCTTAGCATTTGGGTGAGTATTTTTAGAAAAACTTTGGTGATTCACCCTCCTAGCATAGTTCCAAACAGGTTTTTGATAGTAAAAACAATTATCATGTAAATGTTCAAAACTACCACAGTGATAACAAGCCTTGTTAAACATTTGCCAATCACTTCCTAGTCTTTGAGATATCATGTTATTCCAATTCCTCTGATTCCCTCTAGGACTGTATGTGTTGCTCTTGTTGCTCAGTGTAATCAACAATTTTCCTAGACAACTTATCATCAAACCTATGTTTGACAAACTTAACCTTTTCTACACTAGGTTTAACTGTCTTACTTTCAACTTTAGGTGTAGACTCAACCTGATCTTCATAATCATCAGACACCCAATCTTCAATGATAGGTGCATCAGAATTTTCAACTTTAGGCATCTCCTTATTAGACTTACTATTCTCACCTACAGACTTATCATCAAACTCAATTAAACAAGACAATTCAGGTAAAGGAGGTGGAAATTTGCCTGTAATAAAAGGGGGAACTTCATTATAACCTATACCACTACCTTTCCTCATAAGTTGACACTTAATTATCTTATTTACACCTTCAGATGCAAACTCAAGCTTATTCACTTTACATTGATGTTTTTCTTTTTCCTGATGAGCTGCATCCTTTTCTCTTTGAGCCTGTTCTAACCTCTTAGTAAGTTCTTGAATTTCATTCTCTTTAACATAAAGTTTTCTTTCCAAAACATTAACCTTCTCTACAAACTCAATCTCATTCTGCTTAAAAAATTCAAGTCCTTGCTGAACAGACTTAAACCTACTTATAGCCTAAATTATATAACTCTAACCTTTTTAAATCTTCTAATAATTTTTCATTCCTAGCCTTAAGTTCCTTAACAGTATCTAAACAAGATTTATAAGAACAATCAGAATCATTAGATACCTCAGAGTCAGAACTTGATGAAGAAGAAGAATAGGCCATGAGTGCAAAGTTTGGTCCTTCTGCTGCTTGGTCACTCCAATCATATCCACCCAAACCATCACAAGACACCAAAGCTGTAGAATTTGTAGGTTCCACAGACACAGCTTTCCTTGAGCTTTCTTCATTCTTGTAATCTTGACTTCTTGGTGCCATGCACTCTCTTGCAAAGTGTCCTTTCATGTGACAGTTATAGCATTCTATCTTTGACTTATCAAACCCCATGTTGTCCTGCCCATTGACTTTGAGTTGCCTTCTATTTTCTTCAAGAATCTCCTTGCCCTCATTGTCAACAATTCCATTTTCCACTTCAAGTCCATCTCTTCAAGATCATCTGGACGAATCTGTTCTAAGTCCTCATGTACAATATGAGAACTGTTAGTTTGACCAGCCAAGAAAGCACAGATAACAGCATCACTCAAGTTATCAAAGTTTGTAGAACTAACAGTATTAACTTGAGTACCAGCAGTACTAACTCCATGAGCAGTATTAACTGCTTCATTAGTACTGCCAGAACTGTTATTGGAGAAGGACACAAAAGCCATGTTTTGTGTGCTTGAAGATGAGCTAGATGACCCTTTGACTTCAGGTTCATACACTTTTAGATTGTTGTACAGATCATCTATTCTCATTGTATCTAGAGCATCCTTGTTTCTCCACACCACAGTATGTGTATGCCATTCTAGTGACAAGCTTCTTAGAAACTTCTGATTTATATCCTCTTAGGAATTATTACTTCCACAAGTGCCAATTGACTGACAAGTTTCTGAAGTCTATAAAAGGTTTGATCAAGATTCTCAGAACTTGGAGCAGCAAAGTTCTCATATTGTTGCTTCAAATGATTCTTCCTAGTCTTCTTAGTAGCAGCATTCCCTCCAAATCTTTTCTCAATAGCTGCTAACAAAGACTTAGCATCTTTGATAGGATTGAAAGTCAACTGATGTTCATTAGGAATGCCCATCATGAGAGTGCTTCTGGCTTTAACCTCCAATCATCTTTGTGCCTTCTCTTCAGAAGTTTTAATAGGCACAACAGTCTTAACACCAGCAGTAAATACTTCAGTTTTTGGTAAGGAATCACCATTCTCTATAACCCCCCATAGAGAATAATCCACCATCTGAATATATTGCTCTATTCTCATTCTCCATAGTTCATACTCACCAGACTTGAGCATTGGAACCTTCGATGCAGTAATCATATGTGTAGATTCTGAATCCATGTCTTCTGAAAGATCTGAACAACTTTGAGCTTAAACAGGTTCTTCTTTATCACAGCTTCTAGATCACAAGCTTTGATACCACTTGTTGATCCCAGGAATACACTTGATCGAATTTCTTAGCTTGTAAGGTTTAGTTATCTTAGATAAATCTAAAAAAACTAAGTATAGAAACTGTCTTGAAGTTTATCAAACACAATGCGGAATCTTGTATTTGATCTTAAGAACTTTATAGCAATATAAGAGTAAACACAAAACACAATTGTATCAAACAAAAACACTTCAATATTATTGATATAATACGAATACTCAACAGTATTAGGGTTTACAACCTTGAAGTTCTATGAAAAACATGTGTCGAACTCTATGCCCTAGGACCTCCTTTTATAGGCTAAGGAGTCCTAGTCGGCTTATAATAACTTTCTATACAAGATAAATCTTTAATGAATCTTTTCTATAATTATCTAACCGACTATACAAGTATATCTCTTAAGCAGTATTGACTAAATACTCTAGCAGTAGTAATAATTACTCTGGCAGCTTTAACTCTTCAGCAGTAGTAAGTTAGTACTAGCAGCACTAACTTTGTTCCAGCAGCACTAACATACTTGGTGTATTTCTTTGAAATTCAACAGCATTACCAGCAATAGTAATCTACACCAGCAGTCTTAAGTCTTTCACCAACAGTATTTAAACACTTAGAGTATCTTCCTTTTAAACACCTGAGCAGTTGTAATTCTTTAGAGCAGTCTTAACAATATGAGCAGCAGCAACTCTTGGAAGCTTTAATTCCCAACAGATAGAAAAAGGAATGATAAGACTAATCAAGGCTTAGTGATAAAGTAATTTCTTCATTCCTTTGATCCATATAGTGGGTGAATGTCACTAGACTCAGTTGATCAATTCGCCTAGCCTATTTTCCATAACATCCTATTCCGTAACCGAATGATTACAAGAGTTCGTGGGTTTACACTATGGAAGAGTCATTAAGTGCCATGTTTAACAGACTTGTTTAAACGTAACCCGGCCTTACGGAACTTAGGTTCCCTCTGGCTTCTTAAGCTTCTCCACTTGATAAGTGCTCATTGGGTAAAATTCGCACGCAAAGAATGAAAGTACTATGGCCAATTCCTATCAAACCTCGCAACCTGCTCGTCTAGAGTCCTATGGTCAATTCTCCTAGCTTCCTAGATATTATCAAGCTTTAAAGCTACCGAGACAAGAGTGTCCATAAACAAGCAAAGAAAACGTCTATATAGAGAAACAAAGATAAAATACTAAACAAAAGCTTAATTTAACACAAATGAATTCATCTAATGATTAAGGGAAAAGCGTAAGATAATTCAAACTTTAAATAGACTAGAATGATTCCTAGCTATATGAAACGTCATTCCTTCGGTCTTCTAAACCTTCATTGATCTTCTGGGTCGCTCTCCCCAACCCTAGTAGAGGTTTGGGAAAGGGGAGATATTTTGAATGTAAAATTCATCCAATATTTATAGTGCTCGTCATTGTTACGGCGTAACCTTATTAATGGTTACGCCGTAACCCTTCTTAAAAGCTGATCTTAAATTCGAGTTTATCCATACTTACGGCGTAGCTGCATTACAAATTACGCCATAACATTACTCCTTGGTCAACACGTTTGGTCAACTACGGCCTAACCCAAGAGTGAGTTACGACCGTAGAACTCTCGTTAACACATTTACGCCGTAAAATTATTACTAGTTACGGCGTAACCTTCTTCATGTGAAAATATGGCAATGTCATAACATATCTACGGCGTAACTTCAATGACTAGTTACGCCGTAGCCTTGTGTCTTCATCTTAACTCCTCACTTTAGCTTGTATCAATCAATATTCGTATCAAATCCGTCAAAATTCTCTTCTTAGTCCTGAAATGAAATATAAAGAGATAAGAGCATAATTGAATGTAATATAGCATAATTTGTTGTTATAACGGGGGAAATTGATGCTTAGAATGTCAGGACTATTTGATGTTATCAAATATCCCCCCACTTAAACTCTACTTGCCCTCAAGTAGACCATATTAGAATAAGTTTAGAAAGATATCTCCCTCATTACTAAGAAGATATGAAATTTTAAGAACTTCCTTTGCTAGAACAAATTTAAGCCAAACACCTCACGAAATGGGGAACGAAACACTCTCATACTCTCCCTATTATTAGTGTTCAATTTCGGGGTGATCTCTCATATGCGCAGTCATAGCATGGACCTTATCAAAGGCTTGGCGGTTACACAAGACTCCACCACTAGAGCTAAGGTCAAGATAATTTTTCGAAGGCAATATTGGGTTGTAATGTTTGTAAAGCTTAGAGTGAATTGTCATTACTAACATGCTATGGTGAAGGCGACAAAGACCATTGATACATGACCAAATCCATGGCCAAGACACCAATGACTGCTCATTCCCTCACCTAAGCATGATTCATGACTAAAGGGTAGGATAAGACATGGGATGCACAAAATTGGTGAAAAAAAACAAACAAACAAATAGTCTGAGCTCATAACCAAGTTGTTGCCGCCCACCGTCCATCCAAACTTCAAGCTTCAAAATGCAAAGACTGAATCATCAAACAACGAGTTAGTGTGCCAAAGATGCCAATGGATGAGGTGCACACTATATTGGTCTTCAAAAATTAGCTGATGTAGATTGGTTACCAACTTAAATCTTTACTTGGAAGTGATTCTAGTCAAATCAGCTTCAAGTGCTATTCTTCATAATGAAACAAAAACTACTAATACTATATATATATATATATATATATATATATATATATATATATATATATATATATATATATATATTTTACAATACAAGATAGAAAAGTCATCCCCCCACTTGAGATGAATCATATATTACGAATATTAGGGGGTCTTCAATGATCTTTACGTATGTGTCTTCGACGTAGGCGTGATTTCTGAATCTCTCTACTTGAACCTCAAACTTAGGCAAATGGCAACTTCTTGCTTATAAACAAAGATGACACAGTAGGGCTAAGGCGAATAGTTGTAACGAAACAATATATATTGTGGGTTAAGAAACGAAAAGAAAGGCTCGGAAGGTTATATCTAGGGGTATCTTACACTAAAGATGAGTGCAACAAAAGGTTTTAACACGGTGGTTGAAGAGTCGAGGTGACTAATCGATAAACACACACAAATTTACACATACGGGCTGTTTTGGTGTAATTCCTAAAATATTTCCTTTTATGCTTATCTTTTCCAAATGTATCAAGAAAACTCAACACACTACTCGTCTATGGTCTCAAAATGATGTAAAGGCCAAGTTCTAAAGTCTACAATACTACCAGAACACGCGATATTTGGTGGATTTGAGTAATATGAGAAAACGGAAAGGCTAAATCTCACCAAGGAAATCAAGGGTTAAAGTGTGCTCGGCTAATGTCTATTCTAGTTCGGGTAAGAAAAATATGTCAAATTTTTTTCAAAACTAGATAAAATGAGGACAAGTAAGCAAAGTCTAAATATAAAGTCTTCATTTCTATTCCTATCCCCCCCCCCCACTTAAATCGTACAAAGTCCCTTTTGTATAGAATTAAAAAAAAAAATAGAATAGAAATGAAAAATGAAAAGAAACTCCCCTCTCTATCATGAAACAAGGAAGTCCATCAAACTTAAGCCATCGGGTACTAGTTACGGCGTAAGTCAAGCGACCTGGTTACGCCGTAACTCCTATAACTGCTCAGGTCCCCTCACTCACATCGAATGTTACGCCGTAAATCCAAAGCTAAGCTACGCCGTAAAATGTTTCTGTAACAAAATCTGAGAGCTAAACCCTGTAGATGACTATTATCACAAGCCAAAGTTATCATGCAACAAAGAGTACGTCCTAGATGTTTTAATTATTACAGATATAACCAAATAAAATTGTTCAACGAGAGCCATAGAGAAATTTTTTTTTGGGTAAAGGGGAGTAATCCTGCACCCTGGTAAATAGATTAACCAAAAAATATTGAAGTACAAATGGCAAGGGTGATTCCCATGCCCTCAGCCTGTTACATAGGCGATTTGACTCAACAAATGTAACTAAGCAAAACTACTGCTAAACGCAGGACAACCAAGCTGCTAAACGCAGCAAATAAACAAATTACATTTCAATTACAATTAAAATGAAAAAAACAACCTGGTCCGTATGAACCACTACCATGGAGAGCACTCGATTATCAATGGTCTTCATTGCGTGTACAGCGAGTTCAACACCAACTTCCAAGAACTTCCATTGATCCAAAAAGGACCAAACCAATACTACGACTTGATTTGGCACCTCATCTGCTACAAGTTTTAATGGAGTAAAACTGTAGCTAAGAATGTAACTCAATGTATCTTGATCAATCATAGACGAAAATTAGGATTAAGAAACCCTAACTTTCTACAAGTTGTGCCAAAGATAAATGCTAAACAAGGATTAGTTGGATATCTTAAGAGCTCATAAGTGTAATTTGTGGCTTTTCCTCCCATAAGCTTCTAACCGGACTAATAAGTGCTTTTTTCGAAATTAGACAAGTTAGTGGTTTAACCGCCCTAGAAAGTCCGCTAAAAATTCACATTTTATGACAAATTTTTATTAACGTGAGTCGAGTATGTTAATAAGTAGAGTACTAGTTCAAATTTATATATAAAATTCCTAAAAAGAATTTTTTTTCTAAACGTTGCATTAAAATATAAGTGTAATAAGTGTATATGTGAAAAAGTATACAAAAAAAAAAAAAAAAAAAAAAAAAAAAAAAAAAAAAAAAAAAAAAAAGTGGGGGGGGGGGGGCGGGGGTAGGAATGCTAATGAATAAGTTAAAAAGTGAAAAAAAATCACTTTGAAAAAGTATTAGTTTAATATATATATATATATATATATATATATATATATATATATATATATATATATATATATATATATATATATATATATATATATATATATATATCATTATTGAATAATTTAGTAAAAATCTCTTTCTCTGAAATTTAAATATATTTTTGAACTAGGACTCGCAAGTGTAAACGTGGATAAATGGTTTCGACCATATGATATGAAACTTGAAAATTAATCTAAAAATTCTACGTTTTAAGTTGCGGTCTATCTAAGTGAGGTATTAGTTTAACGGGAATTCCAAGAAATTCGAAATCGAAGGTCCGGTGAGTTCCGATACTATTCTCTGTGGGGTGTCAAAAGCCTAGTCACCTAAGTCGTTCGACTGGGATGTGCTGAGAAGAAAGTCGCTACATGGAATGATCTAGCCTTCGAATCTTAGTTCTCGGAAAGGTCGTTAAGCTTAGTATCAAATTTAGAGGGATAGCAGCTTTCGTAAAATGTCGATTGGATGGTCCAAATTTCGAAATTAGCACATTCACACCAATAATAATAAATTACGGGAGCGAAAAGTTAGTTTAAGCTTACACAAATTGCAAATATGAGTAGTGTTAGCATTTTAGCTGTACTTTTGCACAACGCTAATAATTGTTTAAGCTTAGTTTGGGGTAGTAAAAAGAGGATGATGATTATTATCTCCTGGAGGCACCCAGTTTGCGTGCTTCCCGTTCTTAAGCTTTATATATATCGTGAAAATAAAGTCAAGCATGGCGGGTCACCATAAAAATAAGGGTCAAAATGGGGCGTTATCGACTTAAATGATTTTTATTTATATCCCCTAAATGATTATTTATCTGTTCTTGTTTGATGTGATACATTATTTGTTTAAGGGATGAAAATCGTTTTTGAAGTAACGTCTTTAATAAAGTTGCGTGAGGGCACGCAACCGCCTAAGTTTGGGGGTGTTGATATCTATTAAATTACACATATTTTTTATATCGAAATCCTCATATTTACGGCATAATAAATAGCAAAAATGTGTATTTTAAGTGCATATATTGTTTAAATTTGTTATTTATTATTGTAGGTACGAGACACGGATACTGGAGCAAAAGTACGAGATTATAAGCATTTATTGAAGATTATTATGATCCTTATTAAGTAAATGAAAAAAAAAAGAAAAGAAAGGAAATGAAGCAAACAAGTATTTTATGTACTCTCTGCGTCCAACAAATTAAAATGGTCCAACAATGGGAACAGTGGCCCAACATTACTACACATACATGGCCCAGTTCAAATCAACACTGTTATAACCTAGAGGAGAAGAGATGCAAAAGGGAAAGAAAAGCTGGGCAGCCGACAACCTTCTCCCAAGGCGGGAGTCGGTTCTCCATCCACATTAAAAATTCACACCAAGTCTACTAGTCTAGTTCTTTTATTATAACAATCATTAGCTAATTATTATGTTATTGTTATTTGAGCTTTAAATTTAGTAACCTTAAATTTTATATTAATGTTTGAATCTTGGCAGAGAACAAACGTTTTTCTACCGTATTTCATTTTGTCTTTCGTTTCACTCCTATCCACATTAGTCATTTTTCCAATGAGTTTGTCTTAATTTTATTTGTTTCATTGTTTTTACTTGTCAGTTTGCTAATTATCTTTTTATAAAAGTTTTTATTATTTTTACAAGTTTAGACTAGAAATTTGTTTACAGACAATTTCTTTTGAACTTTTATTAACTTTCCTTTTCTTAACTAAAAAATAAATAAAATATAGTTGTTGGTGATTGATTTGTGGTCTATCAAAGAAGATTTGGGTATATGAGCTTGTAGATTGGGTATTGGTTAAAATATGTTTTGGAGTTCATTTTATCCGTAGTCTTCATATTTGGTGACTTCTAATCCCTTTTCGATTATCTCTTTTATGTTTATTGTCATGCTTACTTTAGTTATTATTGTTGTTGATGTTAGCTTATTTAATATGAGTAGTGAGTAGATTTTTATATGCATGTTAAGTGAGTAGTGATTTGAGATTTAAGTGTGAAAACTTAGAAATTGTCGATTAATAATCTTTAGTTACTTGGATTGAATTTGGTTGTTTTAACGGGCAAAAGCCGTTGGGATAATTGATTAAGTCTAGTAATTTGACCTAGATAAAGAATTGTTTTCAAAATAAACCAACGTTGTGAGAAAATAGTTTTTTTTTAAACGGGTATTAAAAGATTGTTAATTAATAATTTCCGGATTACTTTAAGATTTATTTAGTTGGTTATTTTAACGGGCAAAAGCCGTTTCGATAATTAATTATTTTAAATCTAGTTAATTATTACCTAGAAAAAGAATTGTTTTCAATATAAACCAACGTTGTGAGAAAATAGTTTTTAAAGCAGGTATTAATTCACCACTCTAAACGATAATTCACACTTAATGATCTTTTCACCTCACTTGACAAGCATATCCTTTATTATTATCTTTTTAGATCGCTTTATTATTGTTTTTACTTGTAGTTTTTCTTTTATTAATCAATTTAGCTTTAAAATCTTTTATCAAAACTCGAGTGGAGAGAAGCCAAAACCACGAGCACGAGAGTCTTCATTATTCGGGCAAATCCTGGACATACACAACAACAAGCACAAAACACGAGAAATGGAAGAGGAAACCCTCCTCACGTCACTTTATTAAGAAAATAGAAAGAAGATAGAATGATAAGCATGGGGTGCCTCCCACGAAGCGCTTTGTTTTTGTTAACCGAGTCACGTAGCTTGACTCGACCCCGAATTTAGTTGTCCTTGGGGGAGCAAGTGGAAGAGATAATCTCAATCGGACTTTCATTCAAGATGTTTGGATAAACATTGAAGCATACGAAAGTTCCACACCGATGAGATACCCACGGCTTTAGATAGTAGAAACTATAAGTTGAGATGCCGGGGTCAAAAACTTTGTCTTCATTTCCGGTTGGAAACGATAATAAAGTTTCAATCAGAGATAACTCCATGCAGAATGGGAGTTCTTGATCAGAAATAAGCAGAGGGGAATCACTTTTCTCCAGAATTAAAAGTTCCTTAGATGAGGCAGGAAACTTTAAAGTCTTCAATTTCACCATCATCGAGTATGCCTGGATTAAACACTTTGTCTTCACAAGAAAACTTAGCAGGGTACTCGATGGGAGACTCAATGGAGAAAAGGAAATCATCTTCGGGTGAATGAGGAGATAAGTCATTTGAAACAATTGTAGCATCCTCAATTATGGTTTCCATTTTAGGGTCTTTTTCATCAGCAGGTTTGTCATATAAAAGATTTTTCCATTTGGTTTGATCGGCCCCAAAATCGAAGAGGTCGTCATCCCTTTGTAAATCATTAAGCTCGGTGTAAGAATCAGATGATGGAGTATGGTACAAAAGATTTTCAACTTCTTTAAGATCAGCATGAAAGTCAAAAAGATCATCATCATTTGATAGAAGTGGATCGTCGTGAGTGAGTTCATCGGTGAACTCCTCGGGATAAGAATCACATTTAGACGGATCACGGTTCAGCAAAAATTCTAATTCTTTAAGATCATATTCAAAATCAAACTCATCGTCCTTATCCCCCGGTGGGATTGGATCAATGTGAGCGAGTTCATCGGTGAACTCCTTAAGAAGAAAATCAATACTAGAAGTGGTACTGCCACTACTTTGTTCTTCTGATTTAGAATCAACAACTTGAACAGATTTAGGCGGCTTTTCTTCTTTAATTTCCGTCGGAGGGAGTGAAGATGACGGCTCATTGTATAGCAATTCTTTAATTAAACGAATATCTCCCTCCGGATCAAAGACATCAATTTCCGGTGAAATTGGCTCATCACTAAAGAAAACCTCGAGCTCTTCCATAGTGGAAACACTTCCCTCAACTGGTGTGAGAGAAGGGGAAGAGTCGGAAAGGATAGGTTGAGAAGTTGGAGTGGGATTGCCACTCGGAGAATCGTTTGAAAATTCTAGAATTTTTGAGCATACTCCTCAACATCTTTGATATCAATTCGGTTTACCGAAAATTTTTCATAGCTAGAGGAGAAGCTTGCAGTTTGGTCAAGATTAAAAGTAACGGCTTCGTCATTAACTCGAAGAGTTATTTCTTCAGCATAAACATCAATCAAAGCACGGCCCGTCCTCAAGAAGGATCTCCCTAGGATGAGGGGAACCCGAGGATCGGCATCAAAATCAACCACAACGAAGTCAACCGGGAAATGGAACTTTCCTACTTTGACGATGACATCTTCAGCGATACCTTTTGTTTGAGTAATCGAACGGTCCGCGAGCTCGAGAGTCATTCGTGTAGGAGTAAGTTCCGGTAGAGAAAGCTTTTTCCACACAGAAAGAGGCATGAGATTGATGCTTGCACCAAGATCGGCCAAGGCTAAGCACTTAATCATTCCCGGAAAATCACACGAGATGAGGAATTTGTCGGGGTCTTCAAGCTTTTCGGGAAGCTTTTTTAGAAGCACCGCCGAACAATTCTCATTAAGCGGTGTGTTAGCTAACTCAAACAACTTTTCCTTGTTATTCAATAAGCTCTTAAAAGTTGAAGCAAACTTAGGCATATGAAGTAAAGCATCCGCAAAGCTCAAATCAAAATGAAGCTTTTGAAAAAGTTGAAGGAATTTCAACATTTGTTGATTATTTTGCTCACGGAGCTTTGGGTTTGTCGGATAAGGCAACGACTTTTTATACTTAGGAGCACTCACGGGTTTAGAAGTTGGGACAACCGGAGGTTGGACGTCTGCGGTCCTTCCGTTATCAGTAGGAAGTTCCGTGTCCTTTGTCGCCTCGGTCTCACGTTCCACTACTTTTGGAGGAAGAGAAGAAGTAGTAGTAGGAATCGTGGGTCCCTCATAAGCAACACCACTTCTTGTAGTGATCGCTTTCACATCGCCCCTCGGGTTAGCGATCGTATTGCAAGGAAGAGTTATTAATTTTCGATATCTGATTAAACATCATCCTATTTGTTTCTTCCTGAGATTTATTGAAACTTAGTTGATTTTGATTTTGAAGAATTAGTTGTTTTAACAACTCATCCGAGGGCGATTGATTTTGATTGAAACCTTGATTTTGATTATTGTTAAGATTTGGCCCTCGGTTGTTTTGAACAAAACCTTGATTATTATTTTGAAAGTTCCTTTGGTTTTGGTTTTGAAAATTTCCCTGATTAAAATTCCCTTGATTCGGGCCTCGATTATAATTCCCCTGATTTTGAAAACCTTGGTTCACCCGATTTTGATTTTGATTATTTCTATTTTGCACATTCTCATTTTGATTTTGATGAAAACCAGGTGGTCCGAGATAATTGTTAGAACGGTAGCTGAGAAGATTATGGTCTCCTTGTGGTTGGTAACCGTTACCTTCCTGATTATAGGATCCCGTAGCAGCATACACATTCTCTTGAGTGTAGCCACCGGAGGCTGGGCACTCGAAATACGGATGAGGACCTGTAGGGTATTCACAATGCAAGAAACACTTGTTTGAGGCCTTAATATGGATCGAATGAGTAAGATTCTAGAGAGAGGTAGGAGAGTTTGGGAGCCTTTGTAGAGAGAGAAATAAGATGAGATTAGATTAGCTTGAAAGGTCCAACCCTTCCCATGGGTGGGAAGGGAGTATTTATAGTACTACATAATATGTCCTTAGTGGACTGTGGAGCGAGCTGACAGTGGGTAAAGACCCGACCCACTCCACAATATTACTAATAACTAAACTACTAATAATATTACTAATTATCCTATGAGCTATGATGTGCTACTAAGTACTCGGGGTGACCGAGTCTTCAACAGAATATTCATATTCCTAACAATCTCCCCCTAAGGGAGGTCACCCCGGAAGTCATGTTCTGAATTCTAGCACTTCATCCTTGGATCTTGACTTCATAGCTCGTACCCATTGATTCTTCAATTTCCTTGATCATTGTGCAGCAGCAAATCTTAAGATGACTTTTCTTCTGTCTTGGATGATCTTTGTTGATTCTTTGGAGTTATCATCCCACTTGAGTCTCCAAGTCATCTTTCAGTAGTAAGTCTCCATGTGATGAAATATACTTAGAGTCGACATGCTCACACTGTATGGTGTCATGATCTTCTGCATCAGAGTTAGCAGAAGCTGTGTTGAAGGTCTTTTGGGTGATCATGACTTTGTTGAGTAACAATGATGATGTAGTGTGAACATGTGGTAGAGGATTGACATCTTTTCTGCAACCAGCTACAACAGCAACCAGCTACAGCATTCCACAGCTACAACCGCCAGATATTCCTGCATACGACAGTTAGCAATAATTCGACCGGTACTTACAAGTTTGGACTTCGAGATAGTCAACAGAATAGTGTGAAAACTCTCTCTAATCCTTACCATGACCGTTCCTAATCGAAAACCCACAGAGGGCTTTTTAAGATTTTACCGTAGTAAATCAACGATTAGGTGAGTCGCTGGAGATCACTCCACGACTGTAGACCGGTTGAAACCGCCGCAACCACTAAGCGTAATCCACGAGGAATTACCGAAGTGACCTGCTTTCAGGGCTGCTTGATGTTGACCCTGGCAGGAATTTCCATTCAATCATTGAGAATTACATTAGTAAATTCTCTCATAAATGTTCTGGCAGATTGCTAAGATCTGCGTAGGACTCATGAGTTTACAACTGGTGTCCTTAATGTTGAACAACCAGTGTAGAAATAATTCGTGTCCCTATGAGATCTTATTATGCATCTCGTGGCTCTAGACTCGATAGTGCGATTTGATTTAGTGAGCGGAGGCTGAAGAGGACTGCCACCTTTTCAATATCATCTAACTCGGAGTGAGAGAGACGATAGGAATGTATTGAACTCTGTGACAATTGAAACAAGAATCCTTTGAGGGACCTTGAGTGGCTAGGGAGGGTTGTGCAGCGTATCACTGGGTCCATGATACTTTGTCTTCAATGCCAGCAATCAACTAAGTGATTCTGACAGCATATGTATTGACCCGGTTTCTGCCTAAGTTGTAAGGAGGGCTAGTTCTTTTCACCCTTTATCTTTACAATTCTTTTTCATTCTTCAACCCCTTCAGTGCTTACCGAGACTTCATGACTAGCACCTTGTTGGGTTTGTTCCAGTACTAGCTCCATCTCAGTCGGCACTTTTCCCTTATCCACTTTTCTCCTTTTTAATCATACCTAAGGACTTCTACACTAACTAGTGGATTGTCCCTGGGTAGATCCCTCCGGCTCTGGCGGGATCGTGGGAACTTGAGCCTAACCTAACCATCCTTATAACTCCATGCATTAATTAAATGGTCGGTCTTTGGTGTTCTTCCACGATTGCCAAACCAAATCTTTGAAAAATCTCTCAAAGTGTTCATGATTTTGAAACACATTTTTGCAAACACTTGAGAGTTTTATATTTTTCAAATGCTCCCCCTCAACATGTGCTCGAGTGATAGTTTTGTAAATTTGCACATGTTAGGTAGAGCTCGCACTTTTTGAATTGATCCACTTTCAGTGAACATGACCGATTCGAGACACGCTTACATCACTAGTTAGACTAGCTTGAAATTATTACCCGGCCTGGTCAAGTCCACAGAAAGTTTCTCGAAATGGTACACTCTACTCAGATACATCTTTTTCGAGACACGCTTACATCACTGGTTAGACCAGCTTGAAATTATTACCCGGCCAAGATGTATCCTTTCGATTGATGGCAATTCAAGTTTCGTCAATTCATTGGTGAAGTCTGAGCCTTGCTCACGTGAGATGCCAAATCCTTTGTTTTGTTAAAACCATTTGCTCCCCCTCAATATGTGCATCTATATAACAAAGATTTTCGCACATATGGAAGAGCTTGCTTTAATGACCAAAACATTTTGCTCCCCCTCAATATGTGCCTTGATATACAAAATGGTTTAGCACATACGGGAGAGCATACATTCACTTCCAAAATCATCACATTTTATCAGAATTTCCTATTTAAATCACATTCTCTCCCCCGATCAAAAATTTCAAACCATTTGAGATTTGTGATCCCAAGTGATTTAAATAAGTTTAGAAAATTTGGGAGAAAATGTGGTCAGGTTTAAATGTATTCTGATTTTGAAGCATACTATGCTTCCCTTGAAACACCGAGAGAGTGTCACTGCTGATGTTGCACAAATTTGGCAAGGTGTCGGAAATTTGAACAAATATGCCCCCCCCCCTCAATTAATGACCCGTTTTCCATTAAAGGAGCTGTAGTCATTCAATTGAGTGACGGGTATTTGTGAAAATTTAAATCAATTTACCACCTTGTGTAACATCAAGACTCTCTTGAAGAATCAAACAAGATAAAGAGTCTGATGTAAAGAAGACTTCTCTTCTAATACACGAAATGACGCACTGAAACGTACATCAAGTCGGGAGAACATGGATATAAAGTAATCCATGCCCAGGTGAACATCACCCGGTTGGAGGAACAGCTGTCTTTTTGGCGACATGCTTTCCCCATTGTACAGTGCGGGTTGCAGTATGAAGTAACTGCAAGCCATTAAGACATGTTTTAACTGATTAGTATAACTTCTGCTCGAGCTTCATTTAAGAATCCGTGCCATTGTTGAATGACATTTCTAGATCCGTAAATGTTATCGATAAACAGAAGACATGCCTAGGTAGGACTATTTTTTTGGTATTTTCTGATTTTTTCGATTTTTATGGTTTTTATAGGTTTTATATTTTTGTATTTTTCTTTTTGGATTTAAGATATATACAACTATGTACAAGGATATAAGAAGACAATCCTTT
The DNA here is from genome assembly GCA_021014915.2 of Artemisia tridentata subsp. tridentata. Lineage (NCBI taxonomy): Eukaryota > Viridiplantae > Streptophyta > Magnoliopsida > Asterales > Asteraceae > Artemisia > Artemisia tridentata. Next base: position 246,413,763 of record CP139504.1, read on the forward strand.
ACTCCTCCTTTTCTTCCTGAAGACACTTGAGGGTTTCAGGAGTCATGCTTTTCATGCCAAGGCGTGGGAGAATAAATTGAAACCTTTCTCTTGGGAGGGCCTTGGTGAAGATGTCAGCTAACTGAAACTCTGTCCTCACGAAGTATAGTTCCACAATTCCTTTTTCCACTTGTTCCCTGATGAAGTGATGCCTGATGTCGATGTGTTTTGACCTGGAGTGCTGAACATTGTTACAACAAAGAGCAATGGCGCTTTTGTTGTCGCAATATAGGGGAATTTTGTTGTATGAGAATCCATAGTCCGAAAGCTGTGATCGCATCCAAAGGATTTGTGCACAACAAGCAGACATGGCAATGTACTCAGCTTCAGTAGATGATATGGAAGTACTCATCTGCTTCTTAGAAGACCAACTAACCAACTTTTCCCCTAAAAACTGAGCTCCTCCTGAAGTACTTCGACGAGTGTCTTGACATCCCGCATGATCAGCATCCGCGTAAGCAGTTAACTCCATTGCAGTGTCCTTAGGATACCAGAGACCCATATGAACCGTGCCTTGAAGATATCTAAAGATCCTTTTCACTGCTTCAACATGCTTCTTGGTTGGTCTGGATTGATACCGAGCACACATACACACAACAAACAGAAGATCTGGTCTGCTAGCCGTGATGTACATCAAAGATCCAATCATGCTTCGATATTTCGTTATATCCACTGGAATTCCCTGAAGGATCTTCATCCAGCTTCGTTCTATCAACCATGGGAGTGTCAACAGGTTCACTTGAATGAAATCCAAACTTTTTCAAGATCTCGTTGGCGTATTTGGATTGATTAATGAATATGCCACCGGGACTTTGAGAAACTTGTAATCCTAAGAAGAATGACATTTGTCCCATCATAGACATTTGGAACTTGGAATTCATCTCTTTTGAAAAACTATCACATTCACTAGGATCTGTTGAAGCAAAGATGATATCATCTACATAGATCTGAACTAGTAGTAGATGGTTTCTTGACTTCCTGGTGAATAGTGTAGGATCAACAACACCCTTGGAGAATCCGTTCACTAGGAGGAACTTGGACAATGTATCGTACCATGCCCTTGGCGCCTGTTTTAACCCATAAAGAGCCTTCTTCAAGCGGTAAACATGAGTAGGATGTTCAGTATCCACGAATCCTTCTGGTTGACTCACATAAACTTCTTCCTTCAAGTCGCCATTCAAGAATGCCGTTTTGACATCCATTTGGTAGACTATCATATTTCGACTAGCAGCATTTGCCAGGAAGATTCTTATAGCTTCAATTCTAGCAACCGGAGCAAACGATTCTTCAAAATCAATGCCCTCTTCTTGTCTGAACCCTTTAGCAACTAGCCGTGCCTTGTTCTTTAACACATCACCATACTCATCAAGCTTCACTTTGAAGATCCACTTTAAAGCAATGATCATTGCAAGCTCTGGAGGAGGCACTAATTCCCATACTTCAAGTCGATCAAATTCATGGATTTCATCCTGCATAGCCTGGAACCAGCAATCTTTAGTCATTGCTTCTTTGGCATCTTTTGGTTCGACTTTGGACAGTACGAAATTGAAGAAGCACCATAGTGCATCAGTGGCTAGTTGATTACGTGTGGATACTGGACGTGAGGGATTGCCTATGATGTTGTCGATTGGATGATCACTGGTCCATTTCCTGAGATGGTCGTGAGGTTGAGGGTTATGAACAGACGTAGCAGTGCTGTGTCCTTCAAGTGAGGATGTGTCTGATGAATGTTCAGGAGCAAATATGTTTTCAAAAGGAACCTCATCAACAGGAGCAAAAGGATTAACTTCCAATGAATTATTATCTAAAGATTCTTGTGTTACTGGAGAAGTTTGAGCGTTTGATGACGAAGGCGATTGACTGGCAGCTGGAGCATTGTGACTGACTGATACTGAAGCTGTAAGGCCTTCAGAACCTTGTGGGGCTTGATCCTCAGCCATAGGAAGTACAGCAGGTTCACTTGGGATGGTTCCATTCGTTGGCTCAAAGTATTCATCAAACATAGGATCAAATAACTTCTTTAACTCCTCGCATGTAGGTGGCACATAAGAATCTGCAGGCGTGGAATTCTGTACAAGTCCTGAACTAATGGGTCCAGGAGACAAAAGGTTAAGATCGGGTCCAGAACTAATTTGTCCTGAAGCAGGTTGCTCACTCAGCTCATCGAACGTAACATGAATGGTTTCCATAATTTTACGGGTTCGCTTATTGTAGATTCGATACCCTTTACTGTCTGGTGCGTATCCAACAAAAATACCTACATCTGCTTTAGCTCTTAACTTTCCCAAGTCTTGACTATCGTTAGTAGGGTAGCAAAGTGCACCAAACACACGGAGAAAGGAAAGATCTGGTTTCTTGTTATGGATTAACTCGAAGGGAGTCTTCTCATGAACCGGATGAATTAGGGATCGGTTTTGAGTGAAACATGCTGTTGCAATAGCCTCTGCCCAGAGAAACATCGGTGTCTTTGAAAATAAAAGCATAGTTCTTGCAGCCTCCACCAGAGTACGGTTCCTTCGTTCAACCACTCCGTTCTGTTGAGGAGTGCGAGGGATACTTTTCTGATGCGTGATGCCAATACTTTCATAGAAATTACGGAGTTGTTGGTTAACAAACTCAGTACCATTATCAGTGCGGATGATTCTGACAGTTTTATCGAGCCTTACTTGCAGCTGTTTTATCAGTTTAATGATAACTTCTGGAGTTTCGTCCTTGGTTCTCAAAAACTTTACCCATGTGAACCGAGAATAATCATCTACTATCACCAGAACGTACTTCTTTCCATTTATGGTTTGTATTCTCATTGGACCGCACAAGTCCATGTGGAGGGTATGAAGAACTTCCAAGTTGGTGTTGATGGTTTTAGGCTTGTGGGTTTGTTTCTTGCTTTTACCCAGTTGACATGCAGAGCAGAGATGATCTTTCTCATATTTCAGTCTGGGCATCCCTCTAACAAGATCTTTACGGGAAAGATTATTTATGGTACCGAAGTTCAAGTGGTTCAAACGACGATGCCACAGCTATGATTTTGTTTTGGAGGCTTTAGAAAGCAAGCATATGGGAGAGGACTTCAACATTTCTTCAATCGATATGGTGTATAGATTGGTGCCCCGACTGCCCTTGAGGAGATCTATACCATCCAATTCTCTGACGAAACATGTATGCTTTCTGAAAGCCACTTCCAGATCTGAATCACAAAATTGACCCACAGAAAACAGATTGTGCCCTAGTCCTTCCACATAATATACCCTTGAGATTACACTGTCACCAAACACATAATCTCCATAACCCATAATAGCACCAAAGTGGTCGTTCCCAAATCTAACTGTCCCGATAAACTTTTTCATGAAGTTCTTGAGCCGCGAGCGATCCCCAGTCATATGTTTTGAGCAGCCTGAGTCCAAATACCACAGGACAATTTGTACGACCTGCATTTGAAACCAGACAACAATGGATAACTGAAAAATGTGGATCCCCAAGTGCAATTGGGGTCCGTTTGGTCAGCACACACATATTCAGGAACCACAGATATCCCAGATGCTACTGTCTTTACTGAGGATACAGAACTAGAGGCAGGACAAGACCTAGATGGAAGGCATTGTGACTCTAAAGACAGGATTCTACCAGTTGGTCTCCATTCCTTATTCATCACAATTTTATGCATATTCATTTTAGGAAATGATCTCTGTTTTCCTAAATTGAATTTCCTTCCAGTGGGTCTCCATTCCTTAACTTTCACAATTTTATGCTTATTCATTTTAGGTAACGTGCACTGTTTTCCTAAATTGAATTTCCTTTCAGTGGGTCTCCATTGATAGCCTATGCTAGCAAATGTTTTTCCTGTTGCTTTCCAAACCTTTTTGCATGCTTCAGTTATCCTACCATTCTTAACATGGGATGATGCAGAAGACATCAAGAAAGACACAACACATTCATCATGATTAGCAGAAATTAAACAATTGTCGCATGTTTTACAGATAGCATTAGAATTCGAATTAATTACAGTACTTTTGATACTAGAATCAACACGATTCATCCTACTCATTGCAAACTTATTGTTCCTAGGTTGGGCTTCTACATTCTTCAAGTGATCATTCTTAGCTGGCGCAGTCCTATCCTTTCTTGCATTTCCTCTAGACCTTGACCCGCTAGCTTGGGTGTCACTTTTTACTCCTGTAGAAGCATCGAAGGTCACATTAGTTTGTTTTTCTGTCACATGCCTTCCTGATAATGATGTGTTGGGTTCTGATGTTTTAGGTGGTAGATCACAGGCTACATGCTTGTTCTCAACATTGGATGATGATGCAACAAATCTATCTCTATGGCAGCTAAACTTAGGAATTGAGCCTATGGCATATTCTAAGTTTTCCTGAATCCTTTTCGTGAGTTTGCAAGCATAGACAACTTGCCCTATCAAGTGGCTTATCAGTCCTATCCTCTTCAACTACCTCACGAAGTGTGTCAAGGCCCTCTCTAAGATGATCGAGATATGTTTGATGGGCAAGGCTGTTATTTCTAAGCTTAAACGGAATACGCCCAACATCAACATCATACTTTTTACTATCAGTAGCCTTTGGTGCATCACAATTACAAGTGGTGCATGGCATTTTACCTTTCACCCGAGCCTTCAGATTCTCAATTTCATTTGTCAAAGAGGTTATTTGATCATTGTGATTGCTTCTTGTAACTTTAATAGAATCATATAACTCTTTGAAATGTTGTTTAACCTTTGAATTTTCTTCTCGATAACACTCATTTTCATAATGTAACTTATTTATGGTGTTTTGATATTGAAAATTCTGAGAATCTGAAGACGAAGGTTTATTGGTGCCATATACTTCACACTTGTTGGATTTCAATTGGGCAATTTGGGCCCTCAGCAGTCGAATCGTGTTCGTGTGAGCTTGAATTGTCTCATCTCGTTTGCTTAATTCAAAATAAGTATCAAATTCAGGAGCATCCAAGGATGTCTTGTCATTTGATATTTTATGTTTTTCATTTAAATGTTGATATTTCAATTGCAAATTAAGATATTCAACTTCTAATTTTGAAAAACGTTTAACCATGTTATCATGGTCATCATTTTGAATTTTTTCAAGCAATTTCAAATTCTCCCCCTCAAGCTCAACAACACGATTCTGGGTGACATTTAACGCAATAGCATACTCATTAAATTGACAAGCAGACAATGCAGAATCAGTGACAGTGTAAAATACATCTTGTGCAATACATTTAGCAATCAAGTTGTCGTTAGTAATGAGTATGTTTTTTCTTTCAATCTCTCGACTCTTAAGTTCTATTGCATATTCATTCACCTCATTTTCCATGTCTTTAAACACTACTTCCATTTCTTTTATTTCGACTTTAAGGGCAGTTTGCAACCCTTCAAAGTGTTCTTTAAGTAGTTTAAAGAATGGCATGACCTCAGTTAAGTAACACCTTTTTGCATGTTCAAAACACCTTTCCCCCTCAGTAATGCCAGTGGGTGTGATTCTCTTCTTACATGTTTTATCGAAATCAGCAAACAGTTGCCAAAGCACATATAAGCTAATAAAGGTTTTGCATTCAGTGGGAAGAGACAAAGGCACCAAATTCCTAGGTGTATTGGGAGGATACACCGTTATGGACGCAACTTTTCTAATGAGAGGGGTGTTGGCCTTAAGTTTTTCTACCTTAAGTTTTTCATTATCTTGTTTCCAAAATATCTGTTCAGGTGTTAACTTCTTTTGAGGAGCAAACACAGTCAAACGATTCTCCTCATAATAATCATGGGGTTTGATTATTATTCGTCTGGCTATGCACTCGGGATCCCTCATTTTCTCATTCATTTTTTCCCTCGTTCTATCACTTATCTCATCCTCTTCATTTGTGTAGATATGCTCAGGTTGGTCATGAATAGGCATAAGCATCACATTACCATCATATAGGGCTGGTTGAAGTACTTTCATGTCCCTAAGGATGGTTGACTTAGGTTCACCTATCATGATTTTACTATGCTTATCACTCAACTTTCTGTGCTTATGAATCATTTGAGCAGTTTGTATGGTTTGATTTTGTGTGTACAACTTATCTTCAAGCTTATTTTTTAACGTCTTGAGTCTAGAGAAATCATTTAAAAGAGTTGTTTCTTTTTGTTTGAATTCTTGCTTAAGTGTAGTTACACACTTTTGTGCTTCCTGTTTCTGTTTGACAGACTGTTCTAGCTGACTTTTCAAAGAACTCAACTCTAATTTTAATGTTTCTTCTCTCACTCTAGACTCTTTAATAAGTGTACTCATTTGACCTTCTAATTTCTGCTCACGATCATTAAGCTCAAACTTAGCACGCTGTTCATACATAGCCACTTGTTCTTTATAGATGTTTAGTCTAGTGATCAAGTTATCATCAGGGACAGGCAATTGTTCTCATGCACTCACATGCATTATCTATATTACCCGCATTATCTAAGACACATACATTACTCATAACACAAACATCATTATTGACAAAAGATTCACCATTTGGTACATCAGGCGAGTTGTTGTGATTCAAATACTGTTCATATGAAATAATATTGCTATTTTCCATGTCAACATTACTTGAGTCAGAAACATCTGCTTGATGTACTTCTTCGGGATTCTTTTGTCCCTCGACAATATTATATGTGTCATAAATTTTGAGTACCTCAGATATCACGGATGCATTAGAAGGACCAGTTTGACGGGGAGATGAGACCAGGGAAGACAAGTTAGCCATGAAGATTGTTTGAGCCGTAGGTTCATCATCTACATCAGAGTCATATGCATCACAGTCATCTGCCTTGAAGATGTTAGGATCATTAAGTGCTAGATCCTGAACAGGTTTCTCATCCACATCTTCATCAAAAGTATTACCTCCATCTCCTGCCAAGAACAATAACTCTTCCTCATCCAATACAGCACCATTCTCTTGAGCTTGCATTAACAGCATCTTGTCTTTGAAGTAATCTGAGTTCTGAGGACGTTTAGGTTGATTGCAGTTTCTAGCAATGTGTCCAAGCCCCCCACAATTATAACACTTGATCTGTTTCCCTTGCCCCTGATTGGCATTCCCTGCTCTATTCTGCCCATAACCTCGACCCATGTTTCTACCAGCTCTCCCTTGCACATTCTGAACCACAATCTTCCCATCCTCCACCATTGCTAGATTGTGTGGTTTGGATGAATTCCTTAACTGATTGTTGGTCTGAGGGAGTGATGCTTGAAACTGTTGAACCAGTAATGAAACTTGATTGGTGAGATTGTCAATCATTTTGTTGGTCTGAGAGTAGCCTGAGTCAAGTTGAGAGCTCATGGCAGGTACTTGTGAATGAAGTTGATGATAGCTTGGGTTGGATGATGATTGGATTGTTGGTTGAACATTTGTCATGAACGCCAGTGGATCATTTGTAGTTGAAGGGCTTAACTTTTCTCTCAGCACCCGATCATAGACAGCATGCTTCTCATGTTGTTGCAGGTATGCATACAGCTGTTCATAGTTGGTATCCCTTAAACCTTTGTTGAGTTTGACAGCAGTCACAAATCTGTCCCATTCAGGAGTCATATTGTTCACAAACTTTGAGTTTAGTTGGATATTGGGCATAGTCATTCTGATCATCCTCATATCATTCACCAACTTATGAAATCTCACATAGTAGTCTGTGACATTCTCTCCTGGGTTCATTTTGAAATGCTCGAACTCATCATACAGCTGTGATTCACGATCTTCCTTTGTGAGTTCTGACCCTGCCAACAACATTTTAACGTTGTCCCACACAGCTTTGGCTTCAGTGTTAAAATTGATGAGCTTGTATACATCCTTTGGAAGACCTTGAATGACTATGTTTGAGGCTCTAATATCAGCATCATACCTCTTCTTTTCTTCTTCATTAAGATCATTGTAGTTTCTAGGTCTGTCGATGCCCCAAGTTACAGTCCCATCTTCACCAGTTGTAACAACGTCTCTGGTGGTACCCATCTGATAAGGTCCTTCGTCAATTGACTTAAGAATGTTAACACCATTATCTTTTCCCAAGCAGTAAAGTCTTATTCGTTGTGCCCAAGACTCATAATCCGTCCTATCTAGCATAGGTGGACGAGTGTCAGATCCTGCTGCTTGAATATCTTCTGATGATGTGCTTGATGTGGTAGCCATAGTAACTACGGGATTTTACAGATCTTGTGATTTAACCGAGAAATTGAATCTTTCGCGGGAATTTCTAAAATCACCAAGACACAAACCGCATACACGTCTGAGAGACAAACCGCGTATACACAAACCGACTACACGCTGCAGAGACAACTCAAGTAGACACAAACCGAGTGCACGCTGCTGGAACAAACCGAGTTCACGCTGCAGAGACAAATCGAGTAGACACAAACCGAGTAAACTCCTCAGAGACAAACCGCGTCTACACAAACCGAGTACACGCTGGAGGGACAAATCGAGTAGACACAAACCGAGTAAACTCCTCAGAGACAAACCGCGTCTACACAAACCGAGTACACGCTGGAGGGACAAATCGAGTAGACACAAACCGAGTAAACTCCTCAGAGACAAACCGCGTCTACACAAACCGAGTACACGCTGGAGGGACAAATCGAGTAGACACAAACCGAGTACACGCTGCAGGGACAAACCGTGTAGACACAAACTCCCAAGCACGTCGCTTTCACTGCCTTTTGTCTTTTTGCCTAAACAAGTAATAAGACAAACCGTATCTTCGAAGTGACATAAACCGAGTCCAAGAACTTGTCCTAAACACACAAACCGCTGCGAATAACACTACTACTAACACCCACGAATTACCCCAAAATCACCACACAATTCTTAGATCTGTGAATCCAAGCACCAAATACTACTCTTATACTATTCCTAAGCTAGAAAGTACAAGGTATAACAACTTCTAATCACTAAACAAAGCACAAAATGAAATTTATGCTACTTATCAAATCGAACCAAAAAGCCTCAAAAACTACACAAATCCGTGAATACCAACTCTCATGGACCTAACCATGGCTCTTGATACCAATTGTAGGGTATTCACAATGCAAGAAACACTTGTTTGAGGCCTTAATATGGATCAAATGAGTAAGATTCTAGAGAGAGGTAGGAGAGTTTGGGAGCCTTTGTAGAGAGAGAAATAAGATGAGATTAGATTAGCTTGAAAGGTCCAACCCTTCCCATGGGTGGGAAGGGAGTATTTATAGTACTACATAATATGTCCTTAGTGGACTGTGGAGCGAGCTGACAGTGGGTAAAGACCCGACCCACTCCACAATATTACTAATAACTAAACTACTAATAATATTACTAATTATCCTACGAGCTATGATGTGCTACTAAGTACTCGGGGTGACCGAGTCTTCAACAGAATATTCATATTCCTAACAGGACCACCACATATTTCACAACTTTGATTGACCACATTAACATGATGATTATTGTTATTTTGAGTCATATTTTGATGTATTCTTAAGACAGCAGTGGACAAATCATTCATTTGTTTAGAGAGAGCTGTTATTTCAGAGGTAGAAGTAGTGCTAGTTGACTCATTCCTCTCGGCAGAGGAATCCCAATAATTATGGTGGGCAGTCATGTTCTCGATGAGATCATAGCACTCTTCGGGACGTCTTTTCATGAAAGTACCTCCGACTGCAGCATTGATTGTGTCACGGTGTCTCAATGTTAAACCATTATAGAATGTGTCTATTATGGTGACTAATAACATGTTATGGTTTGGACACCGATCAATCGAAAGCTTGTAGCGTTCCCACGCCTCAAATAATGATTCATCAGGAAGCTGGCGAAAGTTACTTATCTCATTTCTCAATTTCGTCACCATCGACGGTGGGAAATATTTCGCCAAGAACTTTGAGACCATCTCATCAAAATTGTGAATTGAGTTCTTGGGAAGACGATCAAACCATGCGGTGGCATGATGCGTCAAAGAATAAGGGAAGAGATAGAGACGAAGGGCGTCATCGGAGACCCCATTTTGTTTCATGCTCTGGGTGACGGTAATGAATTTATCAAGATGCTTGTTTGCATCGTCACCCAGCAAACCGTGAAATTGGCAAGAATTTTGGACTTGTTGGATCATGTGATGTTTAAGTCCAAAATCTGCGGCTTGAATATTGACGGGGGCAATCGGGCCACCACGTCCGTGCATTGTTGGTTGGCACAACTCCTCCATCGTTCGGAGATCGGGAGCTGGCATCGGATTTTCATTAAGACCTCCCATCGGTGGGGGTTGATCGTTGTTGTTCGTTTCTCCAACGTTTGGAAAATCAACACGTTGATTATGACGGATAATTCTCTCGGGATTTGAGAGAGGTGAAAGAAGATTGTGAGAAGAAGAACGGGTGTTCATACACCAAAAAGAAACAAAAATTTAAAAAAGAAAACCAAATTTGAAAATGAAAATATTTTTGGATTTTTATATTAGGAAAAATTAATCACAATATTTTTGGTACCGATCCCTCAACCGATATCGTTTCTCTTAAGACTACTCGCAGAGTGGCGGAGAAGCAAAGGTCCGCTTGAAAGCTGATTAAAAACCCACCTCTTTCGGTTCGTCAATTTAATGTCAAACCTTCCTTAAACCACTTGTATAGGTTGTAATCAAAAGATAATCCGAAATCAAATGATTTCACGATTGTTTTGTTGTTTTTCGATTTTTTTGGTGTTGTTAACACTTTAGGAAAAGTGTTAGTGGTTTTTTATTTTTTTTGGATTTTATATTTTTGAAAAATATTTACGAAGAAAAATGATAACTTCCCGGGAGAAGGGTCTTCAAAACACGAATCGAAAAACGGAATCACGAATTCACGTCAACCTTCCCCGGCAGCGGCGCCAAAAATTAATTTAAACAATTTAGTTCCAAAAGTTAACACACAAGTGAAATTATGTGAAAACCCCGAGTTCGTTGTCCCGATGAAGATTGAATGGAATTGTGATTTCGGGATCGTGAATCGTGAAGTGAATGGTGAATAAAAGTGAGATATTGGGTTTTAAACTAAAAATAGTGAAATATAGACTAAAATCAATTAATTAACTAAGGCAAAGATTAATCTAAAGTGCTTAAGGCCAAAAACGCAAGGAAAAACTAATCACGAATCTAAACCGGGAAAACCCGAGCCTAAAATGTAAAGTCTATGAAATAATAGCCCTAGGGATGCAACATTAATTTTCCTAAGTCCTATTCAGTAAAAGAAAATTTTAGAAAAAAGAATTATATTTTTTTGATTTTTATTAAATTTTTTATGAATTAAAAACTATTTTAAATAAATTAAATAATTAAAAATACTTAAACTAATGAGAAAAATATGAAAATTTTAAGGAAAGTCTTAAATGATCTACTGAGTCTAGGAAAAATAAAATCAAAAAGCTAGCTTAAATGAATTAATGATGCAAGGATTAACGAAAAAGACCCAAGGGCATGTTGGGTGAGGTGTGTGTTGTGAGCTTAGAGACCCAGGTTCGAATCCCTTGGGTCTCTTTTCCAAATCTCGTGCTCGTGTTTTCCGGATTTTCTTGATTTTTGTCCATATTTTTAAATATCCGTACCTGCATATAAACAAACACAAAAACACAAATATCTTTGGAATTTTGGTTAGTTTTTGGTCGTTTTGGTCTTAATTTGGTCAAGAAAAGGTATGTGTTTAAGTACATACCATTGTAATACACTCGAAAGTTCAGATATTACCACTGCACTACGCTCATGGCACACAAAGCATTAACC